>FXXK01000330.1:207184-228995 GCA_900184695.1 Betula pendula
CTCATTCTGATACGGGAGAAAAAAAATCATGTGAAGTAGATCAAGTACATGGGTCCAACAAAGTTAAGATTGGGCAGAAACATTTATATAGTTAATTACAAGATGAATTATATAAGCATGCATAAATATTAAATACATGTATTAGGACCAAAAGTTAAATACTTCCAATATGTATCATATAGACCCATTGTTTTCTTAGACTTTTCCATCATAATTTTATTTATTTCCCTCATTTGCAATGTAAGCTATTGATCTCATAAAATGAGATTGTCTCTATTCAAATTACACAAAGGCCTATTCTAAGTTATCTGGTCAAACTGTGCAGTATTCCAAGGCCACTTAGTTAAAGACAATGAAGAGAAAAACCAATGTTTAAATGTGAGATCCAACAAGGGAACAATCAATTTTTGGATTTGTTTAGACCGCTGAAGGCTTCCATGTCCTTTTCTCAGTTCATATTGCTTAATTTTAATCCCCATAATGTGTATTTTAAGGCCACTTAGTTAAAGACAAAAAGTTTGTGAGATCTTGTGAATGTGTATATTGGTTAGCAGTAGCATCTTTGGTTACTTTGAAAGTCTGAAAAAACATAATCTATTGCCTTGAACAAAGTTAAATTTGTAAGGCAGCAAGTCCTTGTCATGTCCGGTGCTCAATACCACCCCATAACTATATGAAGGTTCAACCCCATTACTTTGCTCTAAAAGGGGAAGATGAGAAGAGATTGTAGGAGATGTGGGTAGAAGTACTAATAGAAAATATGATCAGTAAAATACGCAACAGACAATATTGGCTTTAATACGACTAAGCCAGCTCCAATTAATTTAAAAAAGAAAAAAAGGATTTATGTAGTTGAGACTAAGGCTTATTAAGTTGAGTTGTACTACAGTATATATCAAACTGCATTAAAATATTAATGTAGTTAGTTGGGCTAATGGAAGATAGATAGAGCTGAATGGTAGAAAATGATTCACGTAGCTGATCCTAAATAGTTAGGCTTAAGGCTTTGTTGAGTTTAATTAGATAGATATCAAAGTACCAAAGGGGCCTCACTTAGTCCAATTACCTTATAAAGACTGTTTTAACTCCAAGGGGTTGGCTCAAGTGGTAAGGGTTTTGGTCTTTGTGGTAGTCCTATGAGGTCTAAGGTTCGTATCCCCTTCGGTGCAAACAATTCCTTGGGGTTAGCCTGCCGGCAAAACCGGAGTATTATCCGATCCGTGTGAAAGGAGTGCTTTACACGGGTCTGAGGTTTACCTGACAAGGGTGGGTACATGAAGTGGCCCTACCTTGAAGAGGTTCCTCGTCATAAAAAAGATATCAAAGTACTGAAGAAAATGAGAATTAGTCATTATCCTTGTACCAAACGAAAACTAACTTAGTGTTAGATACTAGTGCGAATAATCCAATGCTTGATAAGAACCTCCACAACTTTAGAGACACAACTCAATCTGATCAAAGTTAGTCCTCCTAGAAATATTTTATTACAGTACTTCCTAGGACTTTGTAAAGGGCAGTCATAACTGGTCATGATAACTAAGAGCAGAAAAGTAAAAAAGTATGCTGTTGGACACAATTTGGTTGGCGGTGTAGTCATGTAGATTTGGCTGCAGGGTATCCTCCTTAAATACGAAGTACCTAGATCTTCCCTTGGGTGCTTCGTTTAAAGCCAAGTCTATTTGGGATGACATCATTGAGAAGGTAGAGCGTCATTTGTCTGGATGGGAGAAGATGAACTTATCAAAGGGTGGGAGAGTCACTTTGATCAAAAGAACTTTATCTAATCTACTTACTTATTTCATGTCCTTTTTCCCCCTTTTAGTTGGTGTGGCCTTGCCTAGAAAAGTTGCAGTGGGATTTTTTGTGGGGTGGCATGGGTGAAGAGTTTAAATTTCACTTGGTTAGCTCGACTACGATATGTACTCTAATATCTTAAGGAGAGTTGGGGGTTTGGAATTTACTTGTGTTCAACCGGGTTCTTTTAGGGAAGTGGTTGTGGTGCTACCATTCATGAGAGAGAAGCCTTATGAAGGGTAGTTGTGGATTCCAAACATGGCAGTACTTGGAGTGGGTGGTGTTCTAATGAGGTTCAGGGGTTGTGTGGGATGGGGCTCTGAAAAATTATTAAGAGGGGCTACGAGGAGCTTTCTAGCCACTCTAGATTTGAGATGGGGGAAAACTCCAAAATTCGATTTTGGCATGATGTTTGGTGTGAGGATCAAGCTCTCACGACATATTTTTTGAACTTGTTTAGCATTGCCCATTTTAAGGATGCTGTTGTGGCAAACCATTTAGATTTTTCTAGTGCCTCCCATTAGTGGACTACTAACTTTCTCATAGCATCTCATGATTGAGAGATGAATCTCTTTACCTCTTTCACTTTGTTGTATTCCATTAGAGTGAGACTGGGTGGTGAAGATAGACTTTGTTGGATTCCTTCCAAGAGAGGATTGTTCGATGTTAGATTTTACTATAATATTCTAATTCCCCATGATAACAGTCCCTTCCCTTGTAAGAGTATTTGGCAGAACAAGGCTCCCTTGAGAGTGGTTTTCTTTGCTTAGTCGGCTGCTTTAGGAAAGATCCTTACAACAGATGATCTAAGAAAACAACACATCATTGTGGTTGAGTAGTTTTGCATGTGTAAGAAGAATGGAGAATTAGTGGACCATCTTCTACTCCACTGTGAGATCGTAGGTGCACTTGGGAATATTATTTTCAGTAGTGTAGGACTGGCTTCGGTAACGCCTATAAGGGTGGTAAATCTCTTTGCCTGTTGGAGAGTGCGCCAGGGGGTAGGTTTCTTGTTGCAGTTTGGAAGATAATCCTACCTTGTCTTATGTGGTGCCTATGGAAGGAAAGAAACGATTGTAGCTTTGAGGGCCATGAGAGGACTTTACTGGAATAAAATGTTTTATTCTTTAAGACTTCCTTTCTTTGGGCTGTTGCCTCAATTTTAGTGTATTGAACTTTCATTTTTTTTTAGATCTCTTCTCTGCTGCTAGCTAGGCTTCTATCTTGTATACTCTCTGTGTACTTGGGTTGTGTCTTTGCGCTTTTTAATGAATTAGTGATTACTTATAAACAAAAAAAATTGGATGGAACTAAATCAATCACATAAGAAAAAAAGTGGAATTATAAAAGAATGTGTAACATATGATATATCTTAAAAACTAACATGCATGCCATATTGGAGAATAAAACTTACAGTTCACGCAAGCTGTTAATGTTCCCAAGTGATGAGGGAATTTCTCCACTGAACTGATTATCTCCCAAATCCCTTGAAGGAAAATGAAATTGAAATTAGAGAAGGTCAACATTATTATCCACATAAATAGTTACATGAAAAGGTCTTGGTTTCTAAACATTCAAATAATACAGTGCAAACAATGGAATTGTTAGAATAAAAGTAACTGCCAGAGGACTATGAGTTGCAATCACACTATATGCACAATAAGTTTCATGTCATTGAAATACATGATACATTACAGATGAGGCTCATGTGGTAATAATTTCCTATGAAATCATGTTTAAAAGCTCAGGAATAAGTGATAGTAGGCAAAAAAAAAAAAATCCCACAACTTACAATGTCTCTAGCCTCTTCAATGAACTGAGATCAGGAATAGGTCCACTCAAATTGTTATTTCCAAGCATACTGTCAATAGCAATAAATCGTCAATCATCAAATCCATGTCCCTCAATTTCATTAATCAATAAATTTATCATAGAAAACCTACATGCCAGTCAATGCTGTGATATTGGCAATGCTAGGCGACAGCGATCCTGAGAGACCCATGCTTGTAAGGTTTCTGGAAACAAAGGGAAATAGTAAGCTTCCTGTTAAGGAATACAAAAGTATAAAAATTATCGTGATATAGTGGGTCCAATCTCACTCACAAGGTGATCACACGAATCCGGTGGCCTTCAGAGCACCTAATGCCAGTCCATGAATACTGGCGGGGCAAACAAGGATCACCATTCCAATCAAGTGGAGGATTCTTGAGACTATCTTTTACTTTATTCAAAGCAATAACTGTGACAAAAAATGCAGTTACCCTTTTAAAAAATTTCATATGGTTGATAATGATCAACATGAAGTGTAATAAACAATGTTGAAAGAGATTGGGTGGCGAGAGAGAAAGAATCAACCCAACACTTTATCCTAGTTAAAAGACACTTGACTTTTCTCAAAAGAAGCTGTTATTAAGGCCAGATTAGTTTGCTGCCCCATTAATTTGATAGGTCACTGCTTACATGAGCCACAGCCATTCCTTTAGGAATAAGTATATAATGCCATAAGGCAGAGACTATGATTAAACTATCAAGTTTCTTCCCATTACGCACAACAATTCCTATATCTTACTTCGACCATATATGTTTTAATCTGGCTCATCAAAGAAATAGCCACACTAGCAACTAGTAAACCAGGGAGAATGTTGGAGATTTCCCACATATGACTCCAATTTCATTTCCTTTTTAGAAGATGCAATACAAAAATAACATACCATCTCGAGTAGTAGTTACTCCTCCAAGAACCAGCAAATCAAAAACCTCTCCGCCATTTATCAAGGGACCAATGTTTGAACCAACAGGAGGGGTCAAAGTTATCTTTGTAGGACCGGCAAGAGGCCACTTTGTTGCAAAGACACAAGTACCAGTTGGAGTGACATTCAAATTGCGGTAATATGATATGCTATTTATGGTTATATCAAACACCCTCGAGCTTGAATTACTAGCATCTGCAAAGTATAGAGCAATGTAGTATGTTGATTTCGGAAGGGACACTGCAGGCCAATTCCACTCCATGGGTTGTATTCCATTAGTTGTCAGAGCTGTCTCAAATATCTTTAGAGGAGGAAGATTCCAGAAAGCAGAAACAGATACATTTCTGTTGCCTGCTACTGTAGAATTAATTCCCCCAAGTGGCTCCCAAAACCGATCAAATGGATCATCAGGATACCTGGTGATAACCCCCCACCCCCAAAAAAAAAAAAGACTAAGCAAAATTAGATAAAGAATATGCAGCAAAAACTCTTAAAAACTTCAACGTTGTTAATAAGGTAAATCCCATTTTATTGACAACTTGAAAGCACCTTCAAGTCTTCTGAAACCTAAGACATATTCCACACACACACACACATCAAATCTCTCTATTACATAATTATTTCTCTGTCATTAAACTATTAATGGGAAAACACAATTCAAAAGCACCTTCAAGTCTTCTGAAACCTAAGACATATTCCACACACACACTCACACATCAAATCTCTCTATTACATAATTATTTCTCTGTCATTAAACTATTTATGGGAAAACAGTCCCTTCTAGTTCATGGGTTTCTAGTTTTAAATTGTCTCTTCTCTACAGGTTAAATGATTTCTATAAAACAATTTATACATTAAAAATGAATAAATTTTGTTGATTGACAGAGTAAATGACAACGCTAAAGCTTTTTAACAGTTGAGAAAGTCAATTAATAAAAATTGGGTACATGACATACAGATTAAACTTCCTTCTTGGTCTACGATCCCAAAACTCATACAACTTCAACAAAAAACCATAACACAACCTAGACAAATTGTGTATATACTATCCGACAAAAAAAATCGTGCAAGTTGCTTGAACAATGAATAATCGAAATTCACATAGCGAGCTATTTACAATCCGCACATGCAACAGATTAGTAGAATTACATACCGAATGATCGATCCCGAGTACCCGAAAGCGTGCCTTGCAACCAAGCTGAGACCATTCTTGCTGAAATCCGTGGAATTGTAGAGCGAATCGGTGACCATCAGAAACTCCAACGCCGATATAAAGGGGTCCGAATCCGTATACGTGTTCGCCCCGATACAGACGCTCATGGTCTTCCCCTGAGCGGCAAAAACCCCTTCGAAGTACGACGACATGCCGTTAGCGTAATCCTCCGTGGTGTTCACCACGCTCCAGAAAGTCCCGTCGACCATCTGATCGAACACAGGCGGCGAATCCCGGCCGTCGATCCCTCCGTAGAAGTAGGTGGTCCGGATCAGGTACTTGGCCCAGCGGTACACCGGCACGACGTAGCAGAACTTCTTATGGAGGTTGTTGAGGAGAGGGAACGATCGGACGGTGGAGAGGATGGGAGCCAGGACCGGGGTGGTGAGGTTCCTGGGGGTCCCACCGGCCACGAAGCCCGCATCGGGGAGCCATGTCCGGCCCTCGATTGTAGACTTGGTAGTTGCGCCGCAGTCAATCAAAACACCTTTGGGGAATTGGGACTGGGAGAGCGAAACGGAGAGGAAGTTGAAGAGGACGAGGAGGGAGAGAAAGGGCAACATGGTTGAGGGATTGGCATGTGAGAATGACAAGACAGATTTAGATGAAATACTGGTTGGCTTGAATTTTGTTAGACTTAGTTTTGGAGTTGAATGGATCTACCTCTTTGGTGGTTGATGCAAGCAAGGAATAGGACGGGGGTTGGAGTTGGGGAAGAGAAAGGTATACGGGGGTGACGCGGGAAAACTAGGGCCAGGTCAAAGCCTCAATGGGCGGCACTTGTTTTTTTCGGCTTTAGTTGGTTGGTAGGTACGGTAACAAAATGGAGCCGTTGCGTTGCGTTTAGAGATTTTGGGGCTGTTTGGTTTCTGTTTTCTGTTTTTAAAACAGTAAAACGTGTTTAAATAAAAACAAATGAAAATAAAAATACCAAAAAATAAAAATCTAAAAACAATTTATATATATTTTTAAAAACAGTTTTCAATATTTTTATTTAGTCTTTTTTTGTTTTTCTTCCTTTTTTTAAGAGAAATATTATATATATTGTTATGCATATAATTATATATTATATACTTATACATATATACATATATAATATATTATATTTAATTATTTACGTACTTATATTAATATTAGTATACTTATGACATCAATGATTATATTATATAACATATATCATAAATTATTTAATATACTTATAAAATTATAACGTATAACATGATAGTATATAAGTATAACATATAACATATAACATAAATTATTGAATTTACTTATATATATATATATAAGTCAAGCCTTATACAAATTTGTTTAAGAACGTTAACTGAGTTTAAACGAGTATGTATTGTTTATTAATCAAACTTATTTTTGTGTTCATGAACAACCCGTTTAATTAATAATTGAGTCGAACTCGAGCTTGAGCTGAGTCTAATGTAACTAAATCTAAGTATGTTCTCGAGTAGCTTTATTTATTTGCATATCTTTGCTTCACATCCATTGTATATATATATGTATATACATATATATTATCATTTTGATTGATTTTTTGTCCCAGATTGCAGCTTATTTTTTGGTATTGGTGAAATTAAGTTTTTGCAAATTTTCTAATTAATTAGTGTGTGATAAGACAAATTATTTTTGAAACAATTGTCTAAATAAAATTATACTAAATTTTTTATTTTCGAAAAAAATTTATCAAACGCCTTTAAAGCAAAAAAAAAAGAGAAAATTGTTTTATGTTTTTATTTTTGAAAATAATTTTCAGAAACAAAAATATAAATCGATTTGCCCAATGAGCCGTTGGTTTTTTTTTTTTTTTTAAACAAAAAAATAAAAAACAGAACCCCGGATAAAACTCCGGCATTGAAACTTGGGCCGAACCTCAAAGCTGGCCCATGCGAACCTCCGTTCTTGAATCACGCTCATCCTTCATATATAGTTCATAGGATTCTTTTAGTCCTGGTGGCAGACGCTGACCGGAGGGGCACTCCATTCTCTATTCTGTTACCTCTGTGCATATTTTATTGAGGTTGTGAAAATAGTGCGGGCCCCATCCCCATTGCTCTTTCCAATCGAGATTTTGTGTACCTTACGCAAGTGAACTCGAAGGGACCATAATCAGCATCCGTGTAAAACCAGGTCCTCATATCATCACGTGCACGGCTCCGTCGGTTGGGTTGGTTGGTGCTAATTGATGAGGTTATACCCATAAAGGTCACGTCAGAAATTTTTTCTAAATCAATCATTACCGGGTCACACCGAACGGAACATCCCGATCAACCGGACCCGACCCACCGAAATCAATCTATTCCATTTCTTCTTTTTAAAATCAACAAATTAATCTATTCCATTTCATTTCCTTACTTGCCGCCACGATGGTACGTTGATACACGATCCACGTTAAATGGTAAGCCACACACATTGATCCACAATCTCTATTCCAAACCAAACGTGCAACCAAGCGGACCCCAACATTCTCGTGGGCCCAGCCCTCCCGCCCACTTACTGAGCACGCGGACGTTAGCTAATTTCACTCCCTTTCTACGCTTCCCGGCGGGAGCGCACGTTAGCGCATTAATCAAATAAGAAAAAAGGTGCGCAGTGCTGACCCTCACTAATCCCTCTCCATCCTACACGTTCCGAAACCGGAAATCATGTGGCCGGTTTTAACCCGACACATTTCACCGAAAAAGAAAAAGAAAAAATAAAAATAAAAGCGAAAGGAAAGAAAAGAAAAGAAAACCTGTTTTTTATTCCCAAAATACCCTCATATCTCTCTCTGTCTCTGTCTCTGTCTACCGCATCTATTCAAATCTTTCATTTCGGATCAGCCTCTCTCTGTTGTTGTTCATGGAGCATCACAGGCGCCAAGAGGAGGGCCTCCCGGAGAGAAAGGGGCAAAAGAGGAAACTGGAGGAGGAGATCGAAGAGGAGAGACAGATCTCCGTGCCCTCCGGGGACGCTAGGCAAGCGCTACTCGCCGAGGTTGGTGCGCAGGTTAATATCCTCAACTCTACCTTCTCTTGGAAGGAAGCCGATCGCGCGGCGGCCAAGCGCGCCACTCACGTCCTCGCCGAGCTCGCGAAGAACGGTATGTATAACCGATCTCGCCGTATTTGCGAGTCCCTTCAGCTTCTCTAGTCTCTGGAAGTTTCCGGATTTCGCTCTTCTTCATAATTATGAATTTCTTTTGCGCTTCTGTTAGTTGTTGATTTTTGTTTGGGTGCAGAGGAAGTGGTGAACGTGATTGTTGAGGGCGGGGCGGTTCCGGCTCTGGTGAAGCATCTTCAGGCGCCGCCGTCGGCCGAAGGTGACCGGAGTCTGAAGCCGTACGAGCACGAGGTCGAGAAGGGGAGCGCTTTCGCACTAGGCCTTCTTGCTGTGAAGGTAACTTGGTTTTTTTTTTTTTTCAATTTTACTTAATCTTCTTGTTAGTTGTTTGAATTTCCTAGCTCTGTGCTTAGTTTGTGAGATCGTGGTCTGGCTTTTTAGCGATTCAGTGTTTTTGATGCGAATTGAAGTTATTGTTAATGGCTTGCGATCTCTAGTTTTCCGCAAGTTTTGTTAAATTTGAAAAAGATTAGTGTAAGAGTAATTAATATTTGGTTGATTATTCATCAAAAACAAGAAAAAAAAAATTGGTAGAGGCTACATAGTTGCAAACACATGAAGATTATCGTGAATGATTTTGTAGGGTTTGAGTTACAGTGAATAAATCAGTTAGTGCGAGTCTTCTTACTTCATAGCATGCACCGTCTAGCAGCAATAGTTGTATTTTTATTTCTTGGTTGTGGCATAAGTAAGATTTTGGATGTATTAATGACTTTTTTTAGAATCATAGGGAATCATACGGGCGTGCATAAATTACTTTAAATTAGATTTTAAGAATGGCTTGGATTTGAACAATTGAAATATAAATTAGGGTGTCTTTGGCTGTTCTGTGGGAATGTCGTGTTTGCATTTAGTTTCATATATTTTTATTTTTATTCTTTTGTATGTTCTGCATCTTGAATGGTGCATTTTTTAATTGGCAGCCGTTGAAAGGCCTTGTGGTAGAAACTTTAGCTGGTGATGTAAATCTCTTGTGATAATAGATTTACAGCTTTCATCAGTCAAGATGATAGATTTCAAGGTTCATATCATATTTAAATTTATGAGTCCATACAATTTTATTAAATGACGAAGGGTGTTTTTAGTTTATTAGTGAACAAAAGTGGTGTAGCTATGTCATGTATAATATTTGTTAAAACATCATAATTGGTGTATTACATTTTAAGTGTTGTTAAAATTAATTCGAGCTTTTTGTTTGTTGGTAAATTTATTTAGTTTTCTTTAGATATCTTAGAAAAACAAAAGGAACGTTATCCTTCATTTTACTGTTGGTCATAATTGTGTGAATAATCAAACTTGATGTGAACTCTGAGGCCCCAAAATCATGGTTAGAAGAGAACGCTAATCCATAAAGACTCAATAATATAGAACTTTATGTTAAATGATTTAACTTGTAACAGTGGGTTTATTTCAGTTTAACTTCCATGACACATGAAGCATTAATGAGTAGCTGTAAAAAAAAGTAAAAATTGCACCTGCTTTGTGAGAATCTGCGTTACTGCACTTTATTGAGGCAGTGTTCAATAGGGTACATGCCTTGTAGCGGTTACCTTTTGCCATTGTACTGACTGAAGTTGATGATGCCTAGTCGTGTCTGGATGTAGCCATGTTTTTTTTGTTTTGTGGGATATCATGAGTGTTGGTTAATTAGGGCTAGTTGGATTGCCCTTCGGTGACTTCTGCTTACATTTATGATTTCTACCGTTGATCAACCTGCACCCTCAGCGGTCTTCTAATTATCCCTTTGTGTTTGACCTTTCTTGGTTAGTTGTGCTATTGGGCAATTATGAACTAGGATATATCTTAAAGATAATACATGCTATTAGTGTAGTTGTTGACCTGCGGTTGTTTTGTTTTATCTGTTAACAGCCAGAGCATCAACAACTCATAGTTTACACTGGTGCCTTGTCACATCTTGTGGATCTGTTAAAGAGGCACAAGGATTGTTCTAGCTCTCGTGCTGTGAATAGTGTCATTCGTAGAGCTGCCGATGCCATCACCAACCTTGCCCATGAGAACAGCAGCATTAAAACCCGTGTCAGGTTTGCTTGTTTTATGTGCTCTACTTAAAGTTTGGGATTCAATAACATTTCCTTTATGTGACCATCTAGAGTGGATATATATATAGGAAGGAAGGTGGGATTCCACCTCTTGTTGAATTGCTTGAATTCACTGATACAAAGGTGCAAAGAGCTGCTGCTGGGGCATTGCGAACCCTGGCATTTAAAAATGATGAAAATAAGAACCAGGTAATGGGCCCTTTCTTTCATTGAAAATTTGGTTTTATGAGGTTGAACATTGTTAAATCACTTAACATCATGACTTTGCAGATAGTTGAATGCAATGCACTTCCTACCCTCATTCTAATGCTTCGATCTGAAGATACTGCTATACATTATGAAGCGGTAGGATTTGAAGAGGATGCAATTTATATTATAAACTATTGAAATTTATAGTAGTGTGGAATTTGGTGTTTGCACTTTATATTATCTGCAGCATCAGATCATTTTTCATGGCTCCCAGGTTGGTGTGATTGGAAATCTGGTGCACTCATCGCCCAACATAAAGAAAGAAGTTCTTCTTGCTGGAGCTTTACAACCTGTTATTGGACTACTTAGGTATGCCCCAACTTTGGATTCTCTTTGTTTTTCTATTTTTTTTTTCTTCTTGTTTAGCTATTATTTATCCACCACAACTTGTATTGTTAAAAAGAAAAAAAAGAAGAAAAAAAACTTGCCACTTCTTAAGTTTTTATGTTGTGTAACAGTTCCTTCTGCTCTGAGAGTCAAAGAGAGGCAGCTTTATTACTTGGGCAATTTGCTGCAACTGATTCTGATTGCAAGGTGGATCATATATTTGTGTTTGCTTAATTTTTCATGTTTAGAGTTAGTTCCTTTGTTTTTTTTGTTGCCGAGAAGACGGCGGAAATTGAACTAAATGATAGGCTACTGAATTTTTCAAGTTGAGATGGTTGTTTTATAGCTCCAAACTTTTTTGTTCCATTCATTCTGTCTTGTTAGTTGATAAGCAGAGCATCAGTCTTTGCTTGTTGATTAATTATGGCTTATTATTTTCCTTTTTGCTTATCTCTTTTATTGAAAAACTGAAAATTCTGCAGGTTCATATCGTACAGAGGGGTGCTGTCCGACCTTTGATTGAGATGCTTCAATCTCCTGATGTACAGCTTAGGGAAATGTCAGCTTTTGCATTGGGGAGGTTGGCACAGGTTATCATTTATCTATGCATGTTTTTGACTTTCTTCAAATCACAATTCGTGGATACTATTTGACTGATTGAGAGGGATTTAAGGTTAATTTGACTGGTAAACTAAAGACCTAATAAAATCCTAATAAAGGCTAACATGGACTAAAAGGAAATAAACCCAAGACACTTAAAACATGTATAGAAGTTCTAGACTTGACTCAACTATCAAAATGCCCTTAATTTGGATGAGTTAGTAAAAAATTGCAGATCTGGCTCTATTACAAAACTAATCATAACTCATGAAATAGAAACCGAAATTAGGAACTGATGTAATCCTAGACTTCTAAGGATTTGGCATGCAAAGTGATACAAGACTTGACCAATTTGACGTTGCACATGAGCCACAAAATAAATCTTGGAATCTACAAAGTTGCGAGGTACAGCAAAATGCATTAATGATTTCTTGTTCTCCTACCAACAATTTTTGGATATGTGCATTTTCACGACCATTATTGATGAATTATCATGATTTGATAAAATTATAAGTTGAATTGAAAGGTTATATGTTTGAGCAGATGAATTCACCCTTAAACTGAAAATCATAAGGAAGTTATGATACTCTCTCCTACAGTTACAAGTTCTTCAGGTTTCTAACTGAAATCCTCTTGGGTTGCGCCCTTACGCTTTTTAATGAAATTCAATTATTTATAAAAAAAATCTTTGTGTTATGGTGGCAACTATGTCAAATCATGTATAATGTCTTGAAATATTTTTATGGCTTTTAAAATGCTTGTGCTGAAGCTGATTGGCTGATGCTGGTTTTCTGCAATATCTCATGTGTAACATATGTTGCATTGTTGTCGCTAAATGTATAATTACTAAACTATAATTACTAAACTAGTTCTATTGTAATTGTGAAATATGTAATTACTTGTAACCCCAAGGGGTTGGCTCAAGTGGTAAGAGTCTTGGTCTTTGTGGTAGTTCCATGAAATCTAAGGTTCGAATCCCCTTGAGTGCAAACAATTTCTTGGGGCTAGCTTGCCGGCGATTTCGGAATATTACCCGATCCGTGTGGAGGGAGCGCTTTACACGGGTCTGAGGTTTACCTGACAGGGGTGGGTACACGAAGTGGCCCTTCCTTGGAGGGGTTTTTCGTCATAAAAAAAAAAACGTAATTATTTGTTAATTATCCATTCTAAGCAATTTTTTTTTTTTTTTTTAAATGAGAATAATCAAGAGCTTTTTAAGATAATTGCTTCAAGTAAATTTCCTGTTTGCAAGCTTTGATATGCACAGTTTTTTTTGGCTTGATGAGAGTCTCTACTTTCAGGATACACACAACCAAGCTGGCATAGCTCACAATGGTGGTTTGGTGCCGTTACTGAAGCTTCTTGATTCCAAAAATGGGTCTTTGCAACATAATGCTGCATTTGCTCTTTATGGCCTTGCAGATAATGAGGTATATTATAACTTATGAATCCTTATAAATGGCTCAAAAATTCGAATTGCTTCAACTTGTCATTAGTAAACACCATTGTAATGTTGTATAGTGTCTATTCATTTCTCCTGTAGGATAATGTGTCCGATTTTATTAGGGTGGGAGGTGTTCAAAAGCTGCAGGATGGAGAGTTTATAGTTCAAGTATGTGTGTGTCCTCTATTTATTTTTCAAATATGAGCTGTCTTTATTAGGTTTCCCTCAAATGCCTTATGCTACTGATGCCATATTGCAAACAAGAGCTCAACACGGTTGCTTCTTTATCATAATGATCATAAGAACCTGGGAACATCACTGTTCTTTTTTTCTCTTTCCTGGTGGGGCATCTTAACTGTATCGAGTTGATAATTTTACCTACAGGCAACAAAAGATTGTGTAGCCAAGACATTGAAAAGATTAGAGGAGAAGATTCATGGACGAGTAAGTGTCTTCTTATATTTCACTTTACTTATTTTAACTTCATTGTTGTTATGTTATTGTTGTTGTTATTTGCTTTCTGAGTACCAGGCATGATAGTGTACTGATTTATTCATATGTATCCACAAATATATATGATCAATATGTTTGAGGTTCTGATCTTTAATTTTCTCCATGCAGTCATTCTTTATTTATCAATTTTTTTTTCTCCATGCAGGTTTTGAACCATCTGTTATATCTTATGCGTGTGGCAGAGAAGTCTGTCCAAAGACGAGTTTCTTTGGCTCTTGCCCATCTTTGTTCCCCAGATGATCAGAGAACCATATTTATTGATAACAATGGCATGTTATATCCTCAGTAATCTCCTTTTGTCTATTTTAATGAATTTTTTTCCTTGCATAGAAAGTTCTTTCTAGTAATTATGTTCACGGTGTTTAAAAGTTTTTGATTATACTACACTTCCTTGCAGGGTTGGAGTTGCTTCTTGGGCTTCTTGGTTCTACTAGCCTTAAGCCGCAACTTGATGGTGCTATGGCTCTATACAAGTTGGCTAACAAAGCCATGGCTCTTTCTCCTGTTGATGCAGCTCCTCCATCTCCAACCCCGCAGGTTGGTTTCCTTTCTTAAGCTTGACTTGTTCATGCTTTTTGTCATAATATAAATCATATCCATCTGTTTTGGTCTTAATGTAAATGCTAGCATGGTAAGAGAATAGTTTGTCATACAAATTTATATGGGTCATGTAACCGTGTTTACCATTTTGTTAGAGAAAATAGATACATCCCCTTATTTAGGGGCTTCAAGTGTTGGACAGTATGTTTGCTTATTATCTCAACTCAACTCAACTCAGCCTTAAATTGGGGTGTTTGCTTATTATACCATTTCAGTCGCTGATTCTAACTGACCAATGACTCCACCTCTCTCTTTAAAATGCTTGTGGTAGTTTATTACTCTGCTAGGACCCATTTGGCATCATAATACTAGTTAAACTGCTATGGAATGCACCTGGTGATCTGTTTTTAAGGACCTACGGACCTACAATTTATATGTTGGCTGAAAATTTATGGAAAGGTTGGTGATTGGTTATGTAGTTTTCTTCTGCTTTCCTTTCTTCTTCGTTCACATAATGGTTCACATAAATTTATGGACCCACAGCTGCATTTGTATATTTTTTTTTTATAAGTTATCATGATATTTGGGTGTGCTTTTCGCTTTTAATGATATCTCGATTACTTTTTTTTAAAAAAAACATAATGGTTGGACAATGAGCTGTTAAACTAGATTGAAGATTCATTTTGGGTTTGTAGTATCATTAGGGGATTCCATGTCGATCTCTTAGGATTTTCCAAAAATTGAAAAAGAAAAATATCTTGATGCCTACTCCCTTGGTCCATGTTTGCCTCCTGCATGAGTTCTGGGGCATGGCATCTCCAACAGTTGTACATGCTGTTGTTTCATACTTTTGAGAATTTCTTGAAGTTTGAATTGCCTATGATGATGGACAATTCCTTCCTGCAGGTCTACCTAGGGGAGGAGTATGTAAACAATCCTACATTGTCTGACGTTACATTTCTAGTTGAAGGTTTGAAAAATTATTATTTTCATATAAGTTTGAGCTACTTCAAGCTGTGCTGCATAATTTTGGGAAACATCTGAGTAATGTGATTGCAGTTATAAAACGTTGGTTGGCATGAATGAGCTCATTTAATACTTAGTTGTCTTTGCTTTTTCTATTGCAGGTAGACGGTTCAATGCTCACAGAATCTGCCTGCTTGCTTCTTCGGATGCATTCCGTGCAATGTTTGATGGTGGTTACCGGGTGAGTATATATCGTGTTTGACCATACATTATACCTTCCCCCTCCCCCGCAGGTGGTACCTTAGGTTCACTTTGTTTAGAAAAGAGATCAGCATTATTGACCTTCCTTTGTTTCGTAAATCTTACCCAAGCTTTATTTTTGTTGGAAATGAGAGCTGCATTATTGAACTTGCTTTGGTTTCACAAATGCCTTAAATGTAAATCCGGGATGATTCTGGTTTTTGTGCTCTTTAAGCTTTTAGTCTCTTTCTTAATGTGAATTTGAAGATAACTTATGATGGATGTACCCAAGCCTCATTTTTGTTGGAAAAGAGAGCTGCATTATTGAACTTCCTTTGGTTTCACAAGTGACTTAATGTAAATCCGGGATGATTCTGGTTTTTGTTCTCTTTAATAAGCTTTTAGTCTCTTTCTTAATGTGAATTCGAATATAATTTTTAATGGATGTGTGTTGATTAGTATAAATTTTAATTTATTCTGTTTCATATGTATTACAGGAAAAGGACGCAAGGGACATAGAGATTCCAAATATTAGATGGGAGGTTTTCTACTTGATGATGAGGTTTAATGCACTGTAGTTTCCTTTTTGAGAAAACTGTAATTGGTGAGCTTTTTTAGTTTGCTGACTCTTCATTTTCTGCAGATTCATATACACTGGATCTGTAGATGTTGCATTAGATATCGCACAAGATCTCCTCAGAGCTGCTGATCAGTATCTCTTGGAGGGACTTAAGCGACTTTGTGAGTATACTATTGCACAGGTGAGCTAGGGATGTTGGTTCACACACAGATACGCATATGTTATATATATATATATGCATTTTTGGATCGTGAAGTGGCTGTTTTATGACTATTCAATATAAATCTCAGGATATATCATTGGAGAATGTATCAAGCATGTACGAACTTTCAGAAGCCTTTAATGCGATGTCATTGAGGCACACATGCATCCTGTTTATCTTGGAGCAGTTTGATAAATTGAGTGCTAGGCCAGGGTATCTGCTCTTTTCAATCTGTCTTTTTCCTGCTTTTCTCAAATTTTCCATTGGCAATTTCAAATAAATGAAAAACTATAATGTTTGCTTCTTTTGCTATTTAAAGCTTCCTTATAACCCTAATACAGTTAAAACTTGATAGTAACAGGGTTCATTTTAGTATACATAAAAAAAGAGAGGCCGATTAAGGATTCAATAAAGCTGTTGTCATAAATAGTGACATCTAGCATATTTAGTATCACAGAAGTGAAGGATCCTCGGCTTTTAGCAAGCAAGCTGTAGATATTTTGAACTTTTCCATTGCATTTCATGTATAGGATGATTGCAGAATTTATATTCATCATTAGCTAAGCTCTAGACCCAAATTTCTTTGGCATCTGCCTAAATTGTCCTTATGTTGGAATTTGCAGGCACTCTCATCTGATCCAGCGTATAATACCAGAGATTCGTAATTACTTTGCTAAAGCTCTTACTAAGCCTAACCTACATGACTTGCGGCTGTAGATTGCCCCCTTCTATTCTTGATCTCTAACCAAATACGATGTACAGAAATGGTAGTTCTTGTTGACGAGCCAGTTGAGGGTTCTAATTTGTTGATTGTAGTGAGGTTCCTAAACTTTCTGACGCCAGAGTCCTGTTGCTTGTGAATACACTGTAAGTTTCTTCTGTGACGCCATTGTCTTAGATATTGCTGGGAAAATTACCTTCACGAATATTATTATTTTTATGCACTATGATGATGGTTTATATGACTTAATGTGTTGTCTCAAGTGTAGGGAATTTGGCATCTTTGTGCAATAATAGTAGGCTGCTTAAGTTCACTTTGAAGGCTATCTTTTTAGTATTGCCATTGATTTCTTCTGTAAAGATTGAGAGAAATTGTTCGGAGAAAATTATAAATTAAAGCCCCAGCGACCGAATCTATTAGGTTCTTCAATGCTTGGGATATGATGTATTACGTTAAACATTTTGCTTATTTTCCTGATGACATTTGTTCTCTTACTCCATTTTTTATAATGAGAACCTACAAATTAAGAATGTTAAGATCAAACTAATCCTGCATCCTATAGGCACTAGAATCCTTGAAGTTGGCCATGGTCAATCAATAATTTTTGGGTGGATTAATATCAAGTGCGGATACAAATACATTTATTTGGTTGTTTGAATTATGGTTGAAATGCATGTCAGACCCGATTGCAGAACACCTTTCAAATCGCAGAACATCCTCAACAGCCACGTAGGACTCCATTTGTCAGCTCTTTTCTCTCTCTCACGAGTCACTACTCTCTTTCCCTCTCTTTGGGGGTGGGTATCAATAAGTTCAAACATCAAAGTTTGAACTTTAACTTTTTCTAATTACCAAATAATGGAAAAATCAAAAAAGATGCTAATGTCCATTTCACAATTCTATTATTTTATGGATAAATGCAATTTTTTTTTTGTTTAATAATAATTTTTTTTTTATTTTTTATAAGTGGATAAATGCAAAATTGATTCTTGTGGTTTAGGGTTTTACCAAATAGTTTTTTTTTTTTTAAGTGATTCAACATTTCTTGGGGTAAAGAAAAAAAAGTTCTTGATGTTAGAACAGTTGATATACTCTGTTAATATGTTATATTAGCACTAATCATGGCGTAATACTTGTCAATTAAAAAAAAATTAAACAACGGAAAAATGTTAGAAAATTTACAAAAATCATTTTCTTATCCTTTCAAATATCATTATCACCATTGAATTTATGGGTTTTACATATAAGATTCATATAAATTCATAGATCCAATGATGGAGATGATATTTGAGAGGATAAAATAATGATTTGGATGAATTTTTTAGCATTTCCTTAAAAAATATTGATTACAAGTATTGCTTCGCTTAGAGAGTCCAACTTACAACCATGGCAAAGAAGAATGACCTTTGCCAAGTTGATCTTTACATATTGTGCTTGGCCTAAGGGATGACCCATCTACTACCACCAACAAGATCATCGATAGGTACTGCAAACTGGTTTGGTTGGTGCACCCTCATGTGAATTCCTTGGTGGCGGTGTGAGGGGGGAGGGGAGGGGGGGTCTTTAGCTGGTTACGAGGGCTTGAGAAGTCTTTGTTAAGGATAAATCTGAGTTTATTACTCAGCAAGAAGATTTTGCAAAATACTCCACAATTCATGTTGACAACAGCTCACTCACTCTAACAACTAAAGCTGTTTTCATACCTGACAGAAGTAGCTGTTCACTCCCATAATTCATGTTGCATGCTGCCCAACTGATCTCCATGTTTTCTACTCTCATTCACCACCTCATAGCTCACATTTGAAGTCATCTCAATTCCCTTTTTAGCACATTATTTGTTTTATAACATGTACAATGTTTCCCTTGTATGCTATGTTTTTCTGATTTCTCTTGTAAATTACTCACTGCCTCATTGGCTATAAGTATATGATACCTCACTATTTTGGGTTAAGCAACCAAAACAATTTTCCTCAAACTTTCATGGTATCATAGCCTTCCTAAGAGCCAACGCTCATCAATGGCCAACTCCAACTCATTTGCTTCCTCTTCCAACCCACCAACTGAAGCCACTTCAGTTTTCTCAACTCTTCAAAATGGATGGTCCTAACTACTTAGCATGGGTTGCATAATTCCAGCCCATACTTTGTGGCAATGACCTTCATGGATTAATTGATGGCACTAATCTCTGCCCTCCTCAGTTCCTCGCTAATAGTGAGGGTGATGAACAAATCTTAAACTTTGCCTATGTTGCATGGCATAGGAAAGACCAGCATCTCCTAAGCTAGATCATTTGTTCTTTGTGTCCATCCCTAGTGTCGTCTATGTATGGTTTGAACACATCACGCCTAGTTTGGACTTCACTCACTACCAGGTATGCCTCTCATCAAGGTCACACATCTACCATATCATGCCTCTCAATCAAGGTCACACATCTACCTTATCATGTGGCAGTTACAAAGCTTGCAATAAGGAAGTAAATCATGTACTGATTACCTGAATATGGCGAAACAGTGGGCATATCAATTCTCTGCCATAGGTAAACCTAAATCAATTACCAAATAATGGAAAGTCTTTGTTAAGGATAAATTTGAGTTTAATACTTAGCAAGAAGATTCCTCAAAATACTCCACAATTCATGCTGACAATAGCTCACTCATGCTCACAACTTAAGTTGTTTTCACGCCTGACAGAAGCAATTGCTCACCTCCATAATTCATGCTGCATGATGCCCAATTGATCCCTATGTTTTCTACTCTCATTCACCACCTCCCAGCACACATCTGAAGTCACCTCAATTCCCTTTTTAACACATTACTCGTTTTATAACATGTGCAACGTTTCCCTTGTATGCTCTATTTTTCTTGTAAATTAGTCACTACGTCATTGGCTATAAATACATGATACCTTATTGTTTTGGGTTAAGCAACCAAAACAGTTTCCTCAAACTTTCAGTCTTGACTGACGCACCCGCCATGCGCTTGCATCCTCGGCCTAAGCCGGTGATGCGCTACATTGGGATCAAAAGATGTTTAACTTATGCCGGGAGGATATGATCCATCGTTGAAATGAATTTTCTCTTTTTTTTTTTTTTTTCTTTTTTTTTTAATCTTCGGTTACTTCTCAATTTTTCCATTGTGTTTGGCATTTAGAATTTGCTGTAATGGAGAAGTTTAGATTTGCAAATAGGGGTGGCCGAACGGCCCAGCTACCTCTGCATTCTTTTGTTTTTGTTTTTTAAATTTTTTTTTTTAATTGTAAATGACACGTATTACATTATGATTGGTGCTCTTGTGAGACACTAGCAAAATCTGTCAATTTTCTAAAGGTAATGATCTTTTTTTTGGCTTACTCCCAAGAGTTTTTCATCACTTTTTTAAACCCCAGAAACTATTTGTGAAAACTCCAAACCATATGACCAATTTTGTATTTATCCCTTATTTTAAACTGGTGCCCTAATATCTTTTAATTCTCTCATTTTTTTATCTACTTTTTCTTTTTCACCTTTTTGTTTTTATACTTTCCATCCTATTACCTAATCCCTAGACTTTATACATATATAAATTTTTCGTTTTTTAGATTTATGCATATTTTCCTGTGCATACAAAATTGTCTTACCATGAAACGAAGGGGGAGAAACTTGTACCCCTAGTTTTCCGATAGGATAATGTCATCTCCTACTGGTTTTACCATAAGAAAATTTTGAAAAAAAAAAAAAGTCTTAAATCTTAGTGGCTCAATCCCGTTTGCAACTGACAAAATAGTGTGATGTGATGATGATATCTCTTATTGATATATTAAAAAAGAAAAAAGAAAAAAAAAATATAATGCGCCTCTCATTCCAGCTTGTGCAACATTGGCTTTTAAAAAATCAATCATCACTTCGCTCATTAATTTTACTAGCGAAAAAATGTGTCTAGTGTTTCACTAGATCAAGTTCCTCTATTCCTCTAGGTTTCTTAATTACCATAGAATTTCTAAAATCTTAAGAAGCATTTTCACATTAAGATTATGTTTATACGTAAAATGAGTATTTTATTTTTTTAAAAAAAAGCTTTCATTAACAATAGAAGGGAGTGAAATAAAATAACAGTAGAATAACTATTTTCATTGTTCATGAGAGAATGCTTATTCTTTAAATTGAGGAATAACTGTTTCTCTTAAATTGAGAAGAATAACTATTCCTCAATTGAAGGAATATACATTTCTTCATAGACAATGAAAATAATTATTTCAAGTGTTAGAACCTAATTATTTACTATAATACCAAGACTATTCAATTCAACATTCTTCTATTTATAATAAAAACTGTTCATTTTTTCTAATAGAATAATTCTTCCGCTTATCAAACGTACCCTAAATGTTCATATTTTGTTTTTAAACATTTAATTTTAAGTATAATTTTGGTTTTCTTTCCCTTAATTGCTAATTAAGAGCATTAGTTAGGTTACTAATTTTGCTTAATGACGTGGCATTAAACCCTATTCCTCTTTCTTTCTTTTTA
>FXXK01000330.1:229368-254932 GCA_900184695.1 Betula pendula
TTTTTTTTGTAAAAAAAAAAAGTTAGTTCAAAGTTTTTTTTAAAAAAGTTTACGTAGTTTTTTTTTTTAAAAAAAAAACTGTCAACCAAAAAAAAAGCACATAAACAAAATCATCATATTCACCCATCAATTTTATTATTATTTTTTTTAAAAAAAATGAAAAGCAAATCACCAAATGGTCTCATAATATTTTTTTTTAAAAAATGATGTTAGAGTGTGAGGGGTTTTAGGAGAAGAGGCTGCAATAATTTTATTCCTGTAGAAAAGCATTCCTCTCATTTTTAAAATGAATACTTATTCCACTTCGTAAGAGAATAAATATTCCTATGAATAGGCTCTTACCAAATAAAGGAATGACTATTTCATAAGAATAGTCATTCTATTCTAGGACCTATTCCGCAAATCAAACGTGCCTTAAATTTAGAACGAAGTGGAATTCGGTTGGTAAGGATGCTTTAAATTTGGTAAGGTACTTTTGAGATTCTTATTGAAATCTTAACTATTTAAATTATTAAATGAACAGTATTAATTATTTTCAAAGTATTACCAACTTCTGAATTTATCATATCTTACAAAATCTGAATTATGAAATTTAAAAGTAATTGTTAAGATTTAAACAACTTCCATTTTATCTCACTTGGTTCCTTATATATATGACAGACTTGAAAATGTTATTTTGAAAAGTATCACACCGATTTTATGGTTTGCTTCCTCTCTCACCTGTATGCATGGCTTCCAGTAGCAAGGAGATAGAGGTGGAGTTGCTCCCATGGGTCCGGAAGTACAAGGACGGCTCAGTTGAGCGACTACACGGCTCTCCTTATGTGCCTCCCACGCCTGAAGACCCAAAAACAGGAGTCGCAACAAAGGACATCATCATTTCAAAGAACCCGGCCATCTCTGCTCGCCTGTTCCTCCCAAAACTCGACCAAAGCCAACAACAAAAGCTTCCCGTCATGTACTACACACGCGGCGGAGCCTTTAACCATGAGTCCGTCTTCTGTAGGGACCACACCCAGTTCTTCTGTAGCTTGGTCGCTGAGGCTCGAGTCGTCGGTGTATCGGTGGAGTACAGGCAAGCTCCTGAGCACTTTCTCCCCATTGCTTACGAAGATTGCTGGGCAGGTCTCCAATGGATTGCTTCCCACGCAGTAGATGATACAGGTATATATATATGCTTAAATTATTGCTTATCTGAAAAGTTTAAGCTTTATCATTTGATTTATATTTTAACAGTCTTTATCATATGTGGGCTTAAATTTTTCTTTAATAAATGAGTTATGACATGTTGAATATTTAATTGAAATAATAGATGAATGACAGAAACAATGATTAATTTCAAGACATTGAGTAATTCTAAATATTCAACTCTTATTTCACTTTATCCCATTGAGTCTATGCTCATCAATCCTTGATTTTTTTATTTTTTTTTATTTTTTAATAGAGGCTTATCCACATCAGCCCAATGAGAGTTGAGAGTTGAGTATATACCATTACTCTATGACCTTTATTCTGATACCTTGTTAAATCACCGAGCAATGCTACATACTCAATTCTATGTCAACCAAAAGTGACGTGACTTTTAAAATCATTATTAGATCAAAAGGCAATAATGATCAATCATAAATTCAATGGTAATTTTAAAAATCACATCACTTTTGGTTGATACAAGGTAGACATGGAGGGTGACATATATAATTACTACATAACATATTACTCTATTACCTTTATTCTGATACCATGTTAAATCACTGAGTAATACTATATACTCAACTCTCATTTCATTGGACTGATGTGTCAGTGTTCATCAGTCATTGGATCAACCTTTATTACAAACCACATCAACCCAGTACAATGAGAGTTGAGTATTTAGAATTACTCTAAATTATCATGTAATCTCTTGGTCCCATATTAGGAAGATGTGGAGTAACCCACAAAAAGTATGTGGTTTAGAAAGAGAGTTACGAGTACTAAGGTTCTATTTGGTTTGCGAAATAGATCCTTAGAATGGAATGACTATTCCTTTGAAATATCAGTTCTTTTATTTGGTAAGGACATATTCCTAGGAATAACTATTCCATGAAAATAACTATTCCTTACGAAAATGAATACATATTCCTCTAAAAAAATTAGAGGAATAGCTATTCCTGAAGAAATATAGCCTTTTCAAAGAAAAGAAAAAAACCATTTTTTCTATCAAACTTAATAAAAGGAAAAAAGGAAAAACGTCAAAAATAGAAATGCAGTGGGTGGTAGCACCACCCCTAGAGTGCCTCGTGAAAGATCCATGAAGCATTCTGCGACCACCCAATGCCGTCGGGGGTGGCCTAGCCACCTTTGATTCGCATCGGAGGTGGGTCTTGGGTGGCTGGACACCCACTGCATTTTTACATAACACTTTTTTTTTTTTAATTTGAGTTTAAAAATAATAAGAAATAAAGTAGGGCTTTTTAGTAATTTTGATTCAATTCAAATTAGAGCATATATGTTGCCAAATTCAAGAATATGAATAATTATTTCATTTCACTTTCCTCTATTTCTAATAATAACTATTTATTTTCCTGATTAAATACTCATTTTACAAATCAAACGAGACCTAAGTCCCACATTACTCAATTACTAAGTGAAATTAGGCTTTATAAGTGATTTTAGAGAATCTCCAAATTGATTAGTCATTTTGAGGTGATAGTGCAGATGTGACTAGCGTTTTTTTCCTGGCCTTTATAAATGGTATTAGAGTCACATAGTAACGCCAAATCATATGGTATTAGAGCACCACATGACATAGTCCTGACAATGATATTAGGAGTTTAAGGGAGAGTTTGTAATACTCCGGTCTCACATTGCCTAGGTGAAACTGAACTTTATAAGTGATTATAGGAAAACTCCAAATTGATTAGTCGTGAGAGTTTGTAATACTCTAGTCTCACATTGCCTAAATTACTAAGTGAAATTAGACTTTATAAATGATTATAGGAAAGCTCAAAATTAATTAGTCATTTTGAGGCACAAATGTGGTTAACATTATTTTTTTGTCTTTATACACCACTTATTCTAAAAATTTAAACGGATAAAAGTGGATGAATTTAATCATTTAATTTTAATTTTAATATGTAGGTATTGATAAAGACCCATGGTTGGTGAATCATGGGAATTTCGATCGATTTTTTCTGGGCGGGGATAGCGCAGGAGCCAACATTGCACATAACATACTCATGCGAGCCAGCGTTGAGAGCTTGCCTGGTGGTCTTAAGATTTCAGCAGCTTATCTCACCCACCCTTACTTCTGGGGTTCTAAGGCAATAGGGTCAGAGCCTAGTGTAGAACGAGAGAAAATGTTGCCGGTTTTGGTTTGGGAATTTGCCTATCCGGGGGCGCCCGGTGGAATTGATAATCCGATGATGAATCCTTTGGTTCCTGGAGCACCGAGCCTTGCTGGAATTGGGACTTGTCGGTTGCTTGTGACTGTTGCTGGGAATGATCTGCTGAGGGATAGAGGCGTTGCTTACTATGATGCCGTCGTAAAAAGTGGGTGGAAAGGAGAAGCTGAGCTGGTGGAAGTGGAAGGAGAGACGCATGCTTTCCATATACTGGAATTTGGGACACAGAAGGCATCCGATTTTATCAAACGCATGGCTGCGTTTCTCGGCCAGTAATTTCTTTCTGGATTTTTTTTTTTTTTTTTTAAAGATTCATCACTGATTGCAAATTAATAAAGCTGAGCTTGGTTTCTGCAATAAGAGTGTTTATTATGCCAAAACCTCCATCAAGACTTTTTTGTTTTTTTTTTTTCTAAAAAAAAATGACGGAGAACCTCTCTAAGGCAGGGCTACTTCGTGTACTCATCTCTGTCAGGTAAACTTTAAACCTGTGCAAAGCGCCCTCTCCCAACGGATCGGATTAGACTCCGACTTTGCCGACAAATATGATCCCAATAAATTGTTTGCATCCAACAAGATTTAAACCTTACACCTAATGAGAATGTCAGTGTGTCACCAAAACCAAAACCCTTACTACTTGAGCCAACCACTTTGAGATTACCAAGATTTTCCTTTGTCTTTTACACACGACTGCTTCCAACTGTAATTGCAGCAATTAGAATTTGTTTTGGTGAAGTTTATGTGATAATTAAAAAATAAAAATAAAAGAGTCATTTCACGTTTGTGCACTAATGAGCACCCACTTCTTGTCATAAAATTTTATAAATTAAAGACTAAGGTTATGTTTGGTATATAGAATGACTATTCCAATAAATAACCTTTATTAATAATGAAATAAATAGAATTGATTAGTATTGGAATAACTATTTTCATGGCCATGAGGGAATAATCATTCATCTTAAAAGGAATGATTCTTCCCTTAATTGAAGAAGAAGACATTTTCTCATAGTTATCGGAATAGTTATTCTAAGGCTAATCCATTCCACTCTTTCTATTTTTCATAAAGGCTATTCCTTAGAATAATCATTCTGCGTATCAAATGTGTCCTAAGTGGACTTTGATAATGTTTGTCTATGCCTTTTCCCTTCTTGCCCAAGAGTTTATGCCTAATATTTATTTAATGAAGACATGGGGAGTTTTAAACTGTTTAAGCAACAAAAACTTTTTTCAGGAAGCAAGCATATCAAATTCACCCTTATGTCTTACAACCTTCAATTTCTGAGATTGAGGATTTTTGGATGGATTATGGAGCCATTCTGGATTAGGATTCTCAGTGTTGGGAAAGTCCTCTACTTCTCATTATCGAGCATGCAGTTTTAGCACTTAGCTGTTAAGCCAGACCCGAGACACCAAAGATGTGGCCTTGCCCCATGCACTTCAAGACACGGCCTCATCTCGCGCACGGATTCGGATCCCCTCATATTATCAAAAATATGAGGGTCTCATATTCTTCAATCTCAGCCCTTAATTAAATCTAATGGATAGCATTTTCGCTGGTTAACCCAACTCAGGTTAACCAGCTGAGTTTTTTTTTTTTTTTCTTCACTTTCCCCACTACGCGCTGCTCACACGCTTGCTCTCTCTCTCTCATCCCCCCATCCCACACTTCTTCCCCCTCCAAGTAGCTGCGTAGCCCAAGTTTCTGTATTATCTGAGCAAATACAGAAACTTGGTTATCTCCTCACATCATTTTTTTATTATCGGTTTATGGATTATCTCCTTACATCAGACATCAATCGCTGTTCTTCAAGTCTTTGATTAAAAAAAAAAAAAAATCTCTGCTTCTTAGAGCATTAGCAGCAGCTTCCCTTAAGCTTTTCTTTAATGTAGGGAATAAAACCATTTTTTAGTTCCCAAGTTAAATGCACTCCACAGCAGCTTCCCTTCATCTTTCCCTACATGAATTAAATACTATTTAAATTAAATGCTAGAAGAAAGAGAGAGGAAAGATAAATCATTTAAATATTGTTTTAAACAAATGGTAGAGGAGAGAGAAAGTTTTTTATATTATAATAATGCTAAGGGAACCACTTTTGGTTCCCTTAGATGAAGGGAACCAAAAGTGGTTCCCTTGGTGTTTCTATAGTTTAGGGAACACTTAGGGAAGCTGCTGCAGGGACTTTTTTGTGTTTTTTTAACAGTTTTTCCTACACTAAGGAAGGGAATGGAGTTTAAGGGAAACTGCTGCTAATGCTCTTAGTCTACAATTGGCACACAGATTTCTGAGAGAGAGATTTCTTAAGCCTTCCTTAGGCCTTGCTGTTTAGAGAGGGAGAGAGAGCTCATATGCTGGGAGCATCGCGACCGGATATTCGAGCCTGAACTCAAAATCTCCAGCCAGAGCTTTCGGTTCTAGCTTCTCAGACGGGTACTCAGTCGCCGGAGGGGGTGGTTTGGGTCCGACGAGCTTAGACTGGTCTTCGTCGCGGCTAAAAGAGACGCGGAGACTTAGCTAGCCATAAGAAGGGTAAGTTGCCGAAGAGCAGTCAAGGAAGTTATCCGGCGACATCCCGATGTTGTTGACGTATGCCGAAGCCATTTCCAAAAACTTAGTGCTATATTTTCAACCTGAAAGCTCCAAGTTTCATCGAAATAACATAGTCGGAAAATGCAGCAAGATCTAGGGAGAGAAGAAGAGTGGGTTGAAGGGTCGGAGGCGCCAGATCTGGGCCGTCCAGCCGTGGACGGAAGCTCTGGGCCGTGGACGGAGGGGGCGTACAGTGGAGAATGAGGCGGCGCACAGTGGAGAGGGAGGCGTCGTGGATTGGAGAGGGAGGAGAGAGGGAAGAGCTAAAAACTTTGGAAGAAGAGTGAATGAAATGAGTTTTTTTTTTTTGAAGTCGAACAACCATTTTTGCTTGTTTTAGATTTTTTTTTGTTTAAGCTAGTTAACCCGGGTTGGATTAACCAGCAAAAATGATGATGGTGGGCTGGAATGGCTGAGATTGAAGGACATGCGAATGAAGGGCTGGGATTAAAAAATATGAAATTCTCATATTTTTGGTAATATGAGGGGATCCGAATCCCTCACGTACCTACACAAAAACCTTGCTTCGGGCACAAGTACTCTACAAAAAATAATGATTTAACAAGTTTGCCAACAATAATTTGACAAGTACCGAGCCACGAGCTTCTTGAAATTTGGCTGCATATTTTATTTCCAGTTAAACCTTTTATTTTTCCCAAGTCCCATCGTTTTCGTCCATATATGTGTGTAGTTTTTTTTTAAAGCACCTAACCAAATCTTTTTTTTTCCCCCTAAAATCAAAATCCCATGATGCGTTAAATAGGCGACTTGATGAGATTATGCTGTGCTATTTAGCGCTTAATTAAATGTAGAACTTCCGCTGGTCAAAGGTGTCTCAAACTTCTTTTCAACCCAAGACTTTTAAGTAGTACAACAAATTTCTTCGTCTGGATAACTAAAAGTAGTACAACAAACTTTCAAGGATGCTAGATTTGTAGGCCGGGAAATTGCTGCCAGGCTATTCTACCTTATAAGTAGAACCTTCGTGCGCTTGCCTGACTCACATATCACACATGGGTTCCAATATTCCAAAAGAGGTAGACACAGAGCTTCTCCCCTTCGTCCGTATCTACAAGGACGGCTCAGTTGAGCGACTTATCGGCTCTCCATACGTGCCCCCATCGCCTGATAAAGACCCAGAAACTGGAGTCTCATCAAAAGACATCACCATTTCACACGACCCCTCCATCTCTGCTCGTCTCTACCTCCCCAAACTCGACCCAACGGTCCAAAACCAAAAGCTCCCAATCTTGGTCTACTTCCACGGCGGAGGCTTCTGCGTAGAATCCGCCTTCTCCTCCGACCACCAGCAGTTCCTCAACAGTTTGGTCTCTCAAGCTCAAGTCGTTGCTGTGTCTGTGGAGTACAGGCTAGCTCCTGAGCACCGTCTCCCCATTGCTTATGAAGATAGCTGGGCTGCCCTCCAATGGGCCGTTGCTTCCGCTGAAGACCCATGGCTGATTAATCACGGCGACTTTAAACGAGTTTTTATTGGCGGTGACAGCGCAGGAGCCAACATCGTGCATAACATTGCCATGCGAGCTGGCGCTGAGAGCTTGAATGGAGGTGTTAAGATTTTAGGAGCTTTTCTTACCCACCCGTACTTCTGGGGCTCCAAGCCAGTCGGGTCGGAGCCTATTGAAGGACACGACAAAGCTTTGCCGCGCGTGGTCTGGAACTTTGCTTATCCAGCGGCACCGAGTGATATTGATAATCCGATGATCAATCCGACCGGTCCCGAAGCACCCAGCTTGGCTGGGCTTGGGTGTTCTCGACTGCTCGTGACTGTGGCCGAGAAGGATGAGCTGAGGGATAGAGGTGTAATTTACTATGATGCAATCAGAAAAAGCAACTGGGAAGGAGAAGCTGAATTGGTACAAGTGGACGGGGAGGATCACGCTTTCCATGTCTTGCTGTTTGAGACTGAGAATGCAAAGAATTTGATCAAACGCTTGGCTTCCTTCTTGAACATTTTATTTTTTTTTTTTTTGGAGTTAGTTGTACTTTATTATCTTGTTCACGCCTGAGTTTGATTTATGATCAATATGTAGTTTAAAAAATTACTTATCTATTTGAAGTTATATCCTTTAATAATTTTCCAATCGCAAATTGATAAAATCTAACTAAAAAAAAAAAATCCAAAAACTATATATAATAACAAAATTGTTACAATTTTTTTTTTCTAAGTTAACGAGGGGAAACGGGCTACAGGGGATCTTGTTACAATTTGAAAGTATTAAATTCATGAGCCAAGAAAAAAAAAAAAAAAACATAGATAGATCTCTAATGGACAAAGCTTAACTTTTTAAAACCATGTATATATTTGCCATTTGAACTCAACCCTAACCGTAAAAAATAAAATTAAAAATAAATAAATAAAAACGAACTCCACCTAACCATATCATTATTGATTGAAAAGTCCGCCCCGCTTTGGCCTTCCAATGAATATATGCTCATTATTTTACTCGATCTTTGCTGTATATTGCTTCAATATCCGGTTAACCTCACATTAAAAAAATACTAAACTTTAGTACGAAGAGAGTAATGAGTTGCAATTGGAGTCAAATTAATCTCTCTCTTTCTTTTCTTTCTTTCTTTCTTTCTTTCCGTTTTTTTTTTTTTTTTTGTGTAAAAGAAAAAAACAATAGGGGGACTTGCATGGGTCCAACTCCAAGCGGCTTTTGGTTGATCATCTTAGGTGGATTTCTGTGATTAGAAAAAGAGAAATACTAAGTTTATAAAATATTTTACAAAAAAAAAAATTCTCACGAAGTTATCATATGGCACAACATGATTGAAAATAAAATACATTTAAATTTTAAAAAATTCAGTTATATTGTATCACATCATTTTAAAAGAATTTTTTTTTGTAAAATATTTTTAAGTCTGACATTCTTTAGGGTTATGAAAAAACATGCATCAGAGGGGTTTCTTCCGATCCAATAGTTAACTATTTGACGGTTTGACTGCTCCACAAGTTATTCGCAGCAGCGTTTCGGATCCATACTTCATACCGTGGTTTGACAGTTACAAGTCCTTTGAAGCATCATTTTGGGTTCATACTTGGTTTAGAGCTATCAAAAATACCAAAGTTTTTTCTTCACATCAACAAAAATTTTCTTCGCTTTTCACTCAAAAAAACAAAATAAAAAAAATAAAAAAAAATAAAAAATAAAACTCATTTTACACTTATATCATATGGACCCACTTTTTCTCATTTCTCCTCTTAAAAACATTTCCCAAACACACATGTAACAAGTCCTTCGCGGTGAGTTCGCACTAAAGCCCATAGAATCTAAAATTTTCATGGTTTTTTTGACCACTTGTCTCCTTATTGTTTGCTATGTTGGTCCAATTAGAAGCATGCAACCTAACCTTCTAGAAATCATATCGATGTTGGTGAAAGAAAAGATAATTAAATAGAAAAATAAAGACAATAGCATAAATAGAAGAAAAAAGAGAATTTTCAACTTTAACATTCTCTCATTTTAATAGGTGAGGCCAATATATGAGATATTTAATTAAAATATAAGGTAAATAAAGGAATTAAAGTTCGAACTCAGAATCTTTAGTTCTGATACTATGTTAAATCACTAATTATATTCCAAAAGTTTAAGCTTTTAGAAAGAGTTAAATTTTATCATTTAATTAATACTTTTTAACATTCTCTTTCACGTGTGGGTTCAAATTTCATTTTAATTGGTAAGTCGACCTAACACGTGAAATATTTAATTAAAATAAAAAAAAAATGACGGAATCAAAGTTCAAACGGAAAACTGTTGACTCTGATATTATGTTAACAGTTATGCTATGAAAGCTTCTGAAGCATGAAGAAGAATGAAGAGCAGAACAAAGAACAAAGGAAGGATATGAACTCTGCATATTGGGAGAAAAATGATTCTCTTGAATTGAATATTCCCTATCAGCTATTACATATATATGCACGCAGATTAACCACGTGAAAACAATACAATCGATTAACAGAAAAGCTAAGTTAACTTCTACCTCTGCCAACTATACAAAAAACAAACTCTGCTAACTAAGCTCTAACTAACCCAATGCTCTCCAACAAAACATGCAACGTATCTCACCGACTCTATAATAAATCCTTCAATTAATCCTCCCTTTCATTCCCAGACTGCCTTCCTTTTCTTGCTGGGATTTAGATCGAATGGTTTTTCAAGGCTATCTACAGAGGAGAGCGCTTTTGTGACACTGATCTTGTGATCCACTCTCTATGTTTTAGCTGCCTCTGTTTCACAGATCTACGTACTACCAACCATTGTTCTCTTTCCATTCTTGTACCCTTCTGTTTGTTCCATTTGAGTGGAAGCTGTGAGTAAAGAAGAGTTTCTGAACATCTCCACTAACGAGAAGAGTAGTGAACCAGGTTAAGATGGCGAGTTTAATGTTCAATTTCTGTTTTTTGGTTTTGTATGCAACCCTTGTCGTTCCAACCCGCTGCCAAGGTTACCTACGCCTGTCAGAAAAATATGTTGCCTTATTCATCTTTGGGGATACGTTTTTGATGCCGGAAACATGCAATAACTATATCAACACCACTACTGTTTACCAAGCAAATTTCGGTCCGTACGGCGAAAGCTTCTTTAAGTACCCCACCGGTAGATTTTCCGATGGCCGTCTAATCCCAGATTTCATTGGTAAGATATTGCTACATCTCATTTTCTTTTAAATCTTAATTATTGCTAAATTGACTGTTAAAGCTTTGTTACAGCTGAGTATGCAAAGTTGCCATTAATTAAACCGTATCTACATCCTGGTTATCATCGTTATACTGATGGGGCAAACTTCGCGTCAGCAGGAGCTGGTGCTCTTGTTGAAACACGCCAAGGATTTGTATGTGATCTTTCACATTAGCAATGACTCCTTGCTTTAATTATATTTTCTGAAATACATATTTTTTTCCCAGGTGACAGACCTAAAAACTCAACTAAGTTTTTTCAAGAACTTGCCGAGGCTGTTTAGGGAAGAACTAGGCGACGCAGAAGCCAAGACGCTATTGGGTAGAGCAGTTTATTTAATAAGCATTGGAGCAAACGATTATGAAGTCCTTAACTCCAGCGTGCTTCAACCCATTTCTCGAGAAGAATATGTAAATATGGTGATCGGCAACCATGACAATTGTGATCAAAGTAATAAAAATTAGCACCATTCAACAAAACTATTACAAATTTCTTTCTTTTCCCTTTCCATCTTGGTTATAACCGTATATTATGTGTGTTGGTACAGTTTCCGGTATGATGAACTACGTCAGGCTTCTAAAAATCTGCAAAACCAACAATTAGTCAAAGGAGCTTGCTGGGGGTGCCAGCTGGTCCCACTCCGATGGCTAAGTCAAATTTCTGGTATTGAAGTCTAAGAGAATGGAATTCTTATGGACTATTTGCGTACCTTTGTTATGCATAAAAGTTTACTATTTATAAGCATAAGACTTTTATTGCCATCAGGCTCCCTTCGTAGACTTTGAATCTAATCTATTAACTGAGTTTGAATAGAATTTGTCTTGATCTGAACTTCGTGTAGGATTTATCTAGAAAGGAAGTCTTCGAATACAACTCTTCTTGATCTGATAAAAGATAAAAGCTTATCCCTGAATTTCTGGAATCAACAGTTATCTTCTAAGTACTCCTCCTTGAAATATAACTCATTAAAGATTACCATCCTTAATGTCAACTCTATCGCGCTATATTTTTGTAAGTTGGTTGAAGATGATAATACGATTGAGATTGGAATTAATGTCACAACATAAACCGGGACCGAGACTACCGATGCCGAGATTGAGACGAAGCTGATATCATGATCCAAACCGAGACTGAGTTGGTAGCTGAGACGAAGTTGATATCATGATTCAAACCGAGACTGAGTTGGTGGCTAAGACTATGATCATAACCGAGACCAATATCATAACTTGAACTTGAACTGAGATCATCATCAAGGTTAACACTGAAACCTACTGAATTTAATGCTGATCATTAATTGAATTCAAGTGGATGGATTACTAAAGGGAAATAATTCCCAACAGTTACCCCCCAATTCCCAATCCGATATTTAAATCGGATTCGAGAATTAACATACCTGGAAATTTACCGACAACTCTACTTGGTCATCACAACCTCTAATCGATCTCCCATTTGCTAGACGCTTGAGGTGTGTCCTTTTTGAACTACTTTACAGCTCATACTGGTCTTTATCCTATTCCACGTGTCTGTTTAGGGAAATTCATCTGTCATATCTCTGGATCTTCTCCAGATATCCAAGTAAATTAAGACACGCGTCTCTTGATGCCTGGCTTACACGACGCTTAAGATGTCGCTTCGATCTTTTCATTCTAGGGTTTCGATGTCATCATTGCTGCGCCGTCATAAAGTTTTACCGTTTGTCTTCTCAAGATAAAACTCTTCATCTTTCCAAGATTAAAACCCTTTCGCCTCTCCAATACTGAAACTCTTCGTTTTTCCCATACGAAACCTCTTCATCTTTCCAAGATACCCTTATATAATCTGCTTCCGTCTTCTTTCTTTACCACTGCATCTCATTTTGTCTTTCAGATCTAGCCTTCGTTCTCCTCCATTTCTCACTTTTCCTCTTTTACCTTTCTGATTCCACCTTTTTTCTTTGACAATGGCGTCCATCCAATTAGAAAATTCCTCATCTAGAAACACTGATTCTTCTCAAATTAATGAAGAAGAAATAGCTTCCCAACCTAATGTTGACGAGGCAGAAGCTACTTCCCAACCTGGTGCTAACGAAGAAGAAGCCGATCCCAACAGCTCTATCTCTTACATCCCTTTAGACAAGATCAAGGGTTTAGAAGCTAAGTTCATTGTCGATGACGAGGCCAGGGTCCGATACGATTGCGGCATCCCTTCTTCCATTCAGCTCCATTTCAAAAATCCTGTGACGAATAGTGTGGACGGCGGCGAGATCTGCCTCTACAAGAAGATGTTTCTCGCTGGGCTTCGTCTTCCCTTCCCAGCCATTGTCAGGGAACTGTTACAGTATCTCCACGTGTCTCCTAGTCAGATTTTGCCCAACGGATGGAGGTACTTTTTTGCCACGTATATTCAATGGCCTATTGTCTTTAATGGCCAATTGATGTCTATTAGAGAATTTTTCAATATCTATCGGGTTCAAGCGTACACGGATGGTACCATTGCTTTCAAGAGTCGGGCCAGTAGTCTGTTTATTTACCTACACCCTACACTTTTAAGCAACAAAACTTGGAGAAATGAGTATTTCTTCGTCTCGGGAGCTTGGGAATGCTCACCTACCGAGACTCTGACAGAGGAGCAAAAGATTCTGAGACACTGGAGTATTCCCCGCGCTGAAGGTCTATTTCTTCTTGACTATATCTCAGTCTTTAACTTCTCAGTTCCTTGATATTAACTCAGTTCTTGATTTCTTTTGTCTCAGCTCTAAGTATGACACCCCCTGATTTGAGTAAAGCTGAGGCGGACAGAGTAGCAACCATTCTTCACTTCGCACATAACATCAACAACGTAAATGAGATTGATTTCTACTATTTGGTGACAAATGCGAGCATGAAGAAATATTTTGGGTATAACATTCCCGATCAGAAGCCTCCTTCGAAGAGGACAAGTAAGAAACTCCCTCAAAAGGAGACTGCCCAAACCGAGAAGGCCAAGACTGAAAGGGGCAAGTCTGAGAAGCCGAGAGCTAGAAAAGGAAAGACTGAGAAGATCGGGAATAAAGTCGAGAAGACCAGAAACAAAGCTGAGAAAGGGAAGGCTAAGAAAGTCCGTGCCAAAGTTGAGAAAGTAAGGAAATTAGGAAACGCTTCCTCTCTTAAGGCGACAACAACTGAAGTTCCCACTTCGATTCTAAGGACTTTTCTTACTCTTCAGGATGAATCGATTTCTGAAGCACAACCTAATTCTGACACTACTGCTTTAGGAAATCCGCTTCATGTCTTGCCGACCTTGCCTGAGTCAAGTCTTGCCGGCAAGTCTTTTACTGGCCTGAAAAGCATTCCCCACCTGGAAGAGCTCTTGGCTTCCGCCGAAGCAGAATCCGAAAGCAGTGATTCTGACTCAATGCAAGAGCCTCCTGTACCTAAAAAATTAATGGGAGATGCTATCATGACTGGCCGAGATGGTCCCAAGGGTGTCGGTCCTTGATTCAAAACCGTGGCTACGAAGAAGCGTCAATCAACCTTCCTGGAGAAAGGCCTACATTTGATGACATCGAAGAGGCCTCGGCATGAAGATATGAGCAAAAAGGTTTGCAGTATGCTTCAGAACACTCATGAATCTAACTCTTGTGTGTTTCCCATTCCTGATACCTTCTTAAACTCTTCAACTGATGCTGCCATTCCTTCCCAAGCGGATACCGAGATACATGATATTTCGGATGACTTTGAACTGAGCCGAGGTTATCATGAGGAAACTACTGATCAACAACCCCCCAGTCCTCAAGCTCAGAATTATGAAGGGTTTCCTGAACCGAGCCTATCGAACTGGGCCTCCTTTAGAAACTGCCAAGGCAGAAGTGTCCCTTTTCCTCACCAATCCCCATCTGGCGCTGACCCTCAGCTTCACTCTCTCCTCGAGGGTGAGCAAGAAGTTGCCATCCATTTTTAAAAGATGGACTGCGGGATGTCCTAGAAGCCCTTCGTCTTTAGTCCTGAGATGTATTATCCTGGAGGAGTTGGAAGAACTACCGCTGATGATTTTGCTGACATTCTTGGTGCATCATCAAACCTGGTGAGTCCTCATCGCTCTCTTTTTTTTTTTTTTTTTTTTTGTGTTTTGTCAACTCGGTTTTAACTTACCCCCCTTTTTTTTTTTTTTTTTAGCATCGCTGCTAAGGCTGGCAGCCTTGTACCGGAGAGTATAGCGGCATCAATCCAAGTATCTCAAGAAAGGGCTCAAATCGCGAACTCAGCTAAGAGTTAGATTTTGAAGTGGCGGGTAGACTGAAGCCTTATGAAGCTGAAGTCCAAGCCTTAGGATCTTCTGGCTGCTAAAGTGGCTGACTATGATAATTTGGCTTTCTCGTTCACCTGAGAAGACTATGAGTTTAACTGAGAAGACTGATGAGTGCTCTCCCTCTTTGTCGGGCAAGAAAGATACTCAATTGGCTAAAAAGCATGAAGATTGTACTCTTCTTCGCGCTCAATTAGATGAAACCGAGACTCGACTAGCTGATGTTGAGACTCAAAATGCTGATCTTCAAGCCAAATTAATTACAGCCGAGACCCAGAAGGAAGAGACCGAGGCTAAGCTGGTTGGCACTCAAGCTCAATGCTTTGAACTCGAAGTACAAATAAAGGCTGTTGAAACTCAGTTGTTAGTTGAAAAGAAAGAAGCTGCGGAGGACTTCCATGAAATACTTAAGAAGCTTGAAGAATATGAAGGCAAGTATTTCAAACTTCGGAAGCGTTATCATCACTATAAGGCTAAAGCTGCCCGGTTCCTGAAGCAGCTTTCCTTCACCACCTGGTATAGGGATCAAAGCTGGGTGAAAGGCTTTCGCTGGGGTTTTGAGAGCTTCAGGACCATAGTGTTGAATCCCTCCATTTTCAAGGTGGATTTGAAAACAGTCTTAGCTGGCTATCTTCCTCCTCCTGAGCAGGCTACTGAGGAGCTTCTTGATCTCGGGAAGGATTTGTTCCCTGATGTTCCTCGGTGGAGTGACGAGCAAGCTGACTATCCTGAGGACCCTTCTCTTCCTTCTGATCCTTCTGATGATTCTGATTCTGACTCGGATGATTATGCTCCTGATACTTAGCATTTTTCAGCACCTTTGTAGCTTTTGTAGTCTTTGTAGTGTTTGTAGTTTTTGTAAATAGACTTCAATGAATATCATTATTGGATTTTTGGTCTTTCCTATTAACCGAGACGTGGATACGATAGCTTGAAAAATAAAACCTGAAATATGAACTTTGAATCTAGGCAAAGAACTGAAATCAACAAAGAACTGAAATCAATACTTAAGTTGTAAGTTTGGATTTTGTAACTGTGTTGTATCTGTCATCTTTCCCCCCTTAATCGAGGCTTAACATTGTTTAGTCTCGGTTAGGACGAAGAATGCGCTGTTATCTCTTTGATCCCTTTGCACCCCCCATCATGTCATTGCGTACTTGATTTGTATGTAGTTTAGTTTCTGCTATTTAACAAGAGAAATTTGTTCCATGTATTGAATTTGAAATCTGAATCTGAAATTTAAACCTGAGAGTTGAGTCTGAAAATATTGAATCCGGCATTTGATCTTTAGAAGTTGTTGCCTGATCTTCAATCTTGACTAGAATATCATCTTAGTCAGCTATTTAAGCAACTAAGAGAATTTTGACAGACGTCTCAGTTAGCTATTCAGGTAACTGAGAGAATTTTGACAGACGTCTCAGTTAACTATCCAGGTAACTGAGAGAGCAGACGTCTCAGTTAACTATCCAGGTAACTGAGAGAATTTTGACAGACGTCTCAGTTAGCTATCCAGGTAACTGAGAGAACTTGACAGACGTCCCAGTTAGCTATCCAGGTAACTGAGAGAACTTGACAGACGTCCCAGTTAGCTATCCAGGTAACTGAGAGAACTTGACAGACGTCCTAGTTAGCTATCCAGGTAACCGAGAGAACTTGACAGACGTCCCAGTTAGCTATCCAGGTAACTGAGAGAACTTGACAGACGTCTCAGTTAGCTATCCAGGTAACTGAGAGAACTTGACAGACGTCTCAATTAGCTATCCATGTAACTGAGAGAACTTGAATGATGATGCGGTTTGCAATTGAGTCAGAAAATCCTCAAATCTTTATTGCATTAGAAAAACAAACTACATATGACTTTAAGGAAAATATTTTTTCAAATGTTCAGCATTCCATGGTCTTGGCAATGGTTGGCCATTGGCTGTTTGTAAGTGATATGCTCCTTGTCTGTGACACTTGACCACCAGATATGGCCCTTCCCAGGTGGGTCCTAGCTTTCCTTGAGTTGGATCCTTTGTTGCGATTGTTACTTTCCGTAGGACCCAATCGCCGATCTTGAAACTTCTCGGTCGCACTTTTTTATTAAAGTACTGAGCAGTTTTTTGCTGGTACGAAGCCATCCGTATTGTTGCTGCTTCCCTTCTTTCGTGCAACAAGTCCAAATGGAGATTGATTCCTTCATCATTGAGTCCTGGGTTGTAATGAGCAATTCTGAAACTAGGGGATCCGACTTCGGCTGGGACTACTGCTTCAGTCCCAAAGGCCAGTGAGTACGGAGTTTCAGCAGTTGGTGTGCGGGTCGTTGTCCGATAGGACCATAATACTTCTGGGATGAATTCAACCCACGCTCCTTTCTTATCGGTTAGTTTCTTCTTCAGTGTCCTCATGAGGGTCTTATTGGTGGCTTCTACTTGACCATTTGCTTGTGGATGTCTCGGTGAAGAGAAGAAATTTCTGATAAGGAGCTCTGTGCACCATTTTCGGAATGGGACGCAATCAAATTGTTTTCCATTGTCTGTGACGAAAGCATAAGGAATCCCATATCGACAGATTATTGATTTCCATAGGAAATTCCTTATGTTCCCAGTGGTAATGGTGGCTAGTGCTTCAGCTTCTGCCTACTTTGTAAAATAGTCTACTGCGACGACAAGGAACTTACAGCCTCCTTTGCCTTGGGGAAGAGGTCCCACAATGTCGACTCCCCACTTGGCAAAAGGCCATGGTGATGATATGGGACTCAATTCTTCTGGCAGACTCTTCTCATCCCGGGCGAATCTTTGACATTTGTCACAATGTTTAACGATCTCCGCTGAATCTTTGTTCATGTCGGGCCAGAAGTATCCGGCTCTTACTGCTTTGTGTGCCAGTATTCTTCCTCCCATATGGCTTCCGCAGACTCCTTCATGTATTTCCCGGAGAACATAGTCAGCTTCTGATTCTGAGAGACATTTCAGAAGCGGCAAAGTATATCCTCTTTTGTATAAGACATCTCCCACTAGAGATATCTGGCTGCTTGCATCTTAACTTTGCGCGATGATGTCTTGTCCTCCGGTAACTGTCCGTTTCTTAGGTACTGAATGATTTCTTTAGCCCACTCGGGGCTATGAATTTCTTCTTCATTAATCTGCATCAAGCCTTCATTTTCTAAGATGGCGGGGTCGGTTAGAACTCTCACCTTATGTTTGGAAATGTCGATCTCCTCATCTGAGCTGGATCCTATCCGAGCAAGTGTGTCTGCCCGGATGTTCTCTTCCCTGGGAATTCTAGTGACCACCACCTTGTCGAAGAAGGATTGATGTTCCTGAACCTTTGCAAGGTATTTGATCATTTTGCTTCCACGTGCTTCGTATTCTCCTTGGATATGACCTACTACCACTTGTGAGTCACTTCGTACCTCCAAGTTCTTCACTCCCAATTCTTTAGCTAAGCCGAGACCTGCTATGACTGCCTCATACTCGGCTTCGTTGTTGGTAGTGGGGAATGCGATCTTAATCGCAAACTCGAGTTCTTCTTTCTCTGGGCTGATTAGTACTATTCCTGCTCCGCTGCTGGTGGAGGTGGAGGACCCGTCTACATATGCTACCCACGTCTCGGTTGTGAGTAACTCCTCGATCTCGGTTATTCCACAGAATTCGACTAGAAAGTCAGCCAATGCTTGCCCCTTGATTGCTGTTCTAGGGTGGAATTCGATGTCAAATTCGCCGAGTTCGACTGCCCAGTTGATCAATCTTCCCGCGACGTCTGGTTTTTGCAACACCTTCTTCATGGGGTACTCGATGAGGACCCTAATGGCATGTGCTTGGAAGTAGGGTCTCAGTCTTTGAGCCGACACGACTAGAGCAAATGCCAGCTTCTCTATCCGCGGATATCTTTCTTCTGCTCCATGAAGTGCTTTACTGGTGAAATATATCGGCTTTTGAACTCCTTTATCGTCCCTAACCAAAGCCGAGCTGACTGCCGATGATGACACAGCTAGGTAAAGGTATAATATTTCCCCCTCAGTTGCTCTACTCAAAAGTGGGGGATTACTCAAATATTCTTTCAACCGATTGAAAGCTACCTCACACTCATCATTCCAGACAAATGCTTTTCTAAGAATTTTGAAAAACGGAAGACACTTATCTGTTGACCGTGAGATGAATCGGTTCAGAGCGGCTATCCTTCCGGTGAGTTGTTGCAGCTGCTTGATAGTTTGAGGTGGACGCATGTCTAGTACTGCTTGTATTTTCTCTGGATTTGCTTCAATCCCTCTCTGGGATACCATGAATCCTAGGAATTTGCCTGAGGCCACCCCAAATGCGCATTTAGTGGGATTCAGCTTCATCTGGTGTTGTCTTAATGTCTCAAAGGTCTCTTCTAGGTCTTCTATGTGGCTAGCAGACTGAATGCTCTTGACCAGCATGTCATCTACATAAACTTTCACATTTCTTCCTATCTGCTTTTGGAACATTTTATTGACTAACCTTTGATAAGTAGCACCGGCGTTCTTCAATCCAAAGGGCATCATGTTGTAGTAGTACAGTCCTCGGTCTGTGACAAAGGCAGTCTTCTCTTGATCTACCTCATGCATGTGTATCTGATTATATCCCGAGAAGGCATCCATAAAGCTGAGAAGTTCATGCCCTGAGGTAGAATCCACCAGTAAATCGATCCGAGGTAGAGGAAAGCTGTCTTTTGGGCAGGCCTTGTTGAGATCTGTGAAGTCTACACACATCCGCCACTTCCCGTTTACTTTCTTGACCAAGACCACATTGGCCAACCATTCAGGGTAGTCGACTTCCCGGATGAAACCGGCCTGTAATAACTTCTCTACTTCGGCTGCAACAGCTTGATTTCTTTCTGGGGCAAAATTTCTTCTTTTCTGCTTGACGGGATGATAGCTTGGATCGACATTTAGTCGATTTACTATAACTGAGGGATCTATACCTGGCATGTCTTCATGACTCCATGCAAACACATCTGCATTTCGTCCCAGGAACTCCACCAATATCTCATTTTGCTCCTGAGACAGATTTGATCCTACTCTTATCTTTCTGTCGGAGTTGCCAACCTCGAATTCTTCCAATTCTTCGATTGGTTCTCCCGATAGTGATTGCTATTTATCGTCTCTTCGTATTCTCTCTCTAGAGACACTTCGTGGGACCGGATCCTTCAAAGATGTGTTGTAACATTGACGGGCTGTATATTGGTCTCCTTTCACTTCTCCAACTCCTTCTTTGGTGGGGAATTTCATCTTGAGATGAGGTGTCGAGGTCACAGCTTCTTACTCGTTGAGTGCAGCACGACCCAGGCTGGCATTGTATGCCGATGGCTTGTCTACTAGTAGAAATTTGACCATGATTGTCCTCTGTCTCGGATATTCCCCTGGAGTTACAGGGAGCTCTATCGAACCAACTGGGTATACTTGTTCTCCTGCGAACCCAACTAGAGGGCAAGTAACTGGGATGAGTTTATCTCGGCTGATACCAAGATGCAAAAAGGCTGACCAATATAAGATGTCAGCAGAGCTTCCGTTATCCACCAATATGCGATGGACGTTATGATTCCCGACACGCATGGAGACCACCAAGGCGTCGGTATGGGGACGACTTACTCCGGCGTAGTCTTCGTCAGAGAATCCTATGACCAAAGATTCTTTTTTTCGGGACTTGAGAGGTCTATCCACATTGTAGACTTCCCAATTCTTCGCTTGACGGGCATAGGATTTCCTGGCCGAACTTGTTTCACCTCCTCCCGCGAATCCTCCAGAGATTGTTCGGATTTCTCCGAGTACATGTTGATTTGCTGGGCTCCTACTCCTACTCCGCTCACGTCTCGGCTCTTCTCGTCTTCTTCCACAGTCTTGGGAACCTCCGCGCCTGTCTCGATTTCGTTCTCGAGATTCTTCTCGCCTGCCTCGGTTCTGTTCTTGAGACCTTCCTCGTCTGTCTCGGTTTTCTTCATATCGGTTTCGATCCTGATATGGGGGGCGATTATCTCTCAGCGGACCCCGTCGCGGTCGTTGATCTGCGTCTCGGCGCTGGCCTTGATGACCCTTCTGATTTGCTAGGAATCTCACCAACTTGCCGTTGCTAATGAATTTCTCTATAGCGAATCGTAGAGAGATACAGCCTTCAGTAGTGTGGCCGTTAGCTTCATGGTATAAGCAATACTTATGTCGATTTCTGGCTACTGGCTCTCCCAGGATCTTTGCTGGACGTACATATTCTGGATCCTTCTTCATCTTCAAGAGAACCTCTGCCGCAGTTGCATTCAGAGGGGTGAAGTTGAATCTATCCATTTGAGTGGAAAGTTGGGGACCGGTTATCGTCTGGACTTCAGATTCTTTCTTCTTCTTCTTCTCGGTTTCTTTGTGGACCGAGATCGGTTCTTGTCAGGAAAGTCTTATCTCTCGAAGATTTTCCTCCTAATTGATAAACTCCTCGGCTTTTTCCATGAATTCATGAAGATTTTCGGGTTGCTTCTTGGCTAATTCCCTCATCAAGGCTCCATCTGGGTGGATTCCTATTCCTCTGAACAGGGCTGCAAAGGCCATCTCGTCGGTGAAGGTGCTGACCGACAACTTTTCTTCATTGAACCTCATGATGTAGTCCTTCAAGGACTCATCTTTGCCTTGAATGAGGGTCAACAGGTGTCCCGATGATTTCCTTCGTTTTCTTCCTGCAAAAAACTGAGTTAGGAACTTCCTTCCCAAGTCTGCAAAACTGTCTACAGAGTTGGGAGGTAGTTTCTTAAACCAATCCCTGGCGCTTCCCCCCAAGGTCAAGGGAAAAGCCCTGCAAGCTACTTCTTTGGGAGTTCCATGAAGGTCCATATGGGCTTGATACTGGTTCAAGTGGTCGGTTGGATCTTCCGCGCCTGTGAAAACTGGGATGTTAGGCAACTTGAATTTGTCTGGCAGGGGTTTGGCAGCTATGTCCTCGGTGAATGGGGAAGCGATTCCCTGTAGCAGAGTGTCAACCATCGAGGTTTTGCTCTTATCTTTCAGGATTGCCTCCTGTTGAATGAGGTCGTACTTCTTTTCCAGTGCCGCAAGCATCAGATCTTTCTGGTTGGTGTCTTTCTGCATGAGCTCACACTTTTTCTCCAATGTCGCCATCGTATCTTGGAGTTTCTTTACTGTCAATCTGGTTTTCTTACGCCTGGCGTCCTTGTTCAGCCTTCTTTGTTCGTGATTCTCCCCTTGGTCCTCCTGATGTTTACTCTGGCTACTTTGTACTTCACCTTCTGAAATCTGATGTCGAAGAACCGCGTTGGAATGGTGCAAATCGTCCAGATCTTTCTGCATCTGCGCAATTCTAGCTTCATACGCTGCGTTTGCGGTTCTTTGTTCTTCCTGGTGGTTGGCTTCCGCATCGGGGTGCGTCTCAACCCGTGCATTGTCCTGTGGAGGCGTGTTCACCATGACGGATTTTGTTTATGAGAAACAAAGAAAAGGTTCCCACAGATGGCGCCAAACTGTTGGTACAGTTTCCGGTATGATGAACTACGTCAGGCTTCTAGAAATCTGCAAAACCAACAATTAGTCAAAGGAGCTTGCTGGGGGTGCCAGCTGGTCCCACTCCGATGGTTAAGTCAAATTTCTGGTATTGAAGTCTAAGAGAATGGAATTCTTATGGACTATTTGCGTACCTTTGTTATGCAGAAAAGTTTACTATTTATAAGCATAAGACTTTTATCGCCATCAGGCTCCCTTCGTAGACTTTGAATCTAATCTATTAACTAAGTTTGAATAGAATTTGTCTTGATCTGAACTTCGTGTAGGATTTATCTAGAAAGGAAGTCTTCAAATACAACCCCTCTTGATCTGATAAAAGATAAAAGCTTATTCCTGAATTTCTGGAATCAACAGTTATCTTCTAAGTACTCCTCCTCGAAATATAACTCATTAAAGATTACCATCCTTAATGTCAACTCTATCGCGCTATATTTCTGTAAGTTGGTTGAAGATGATAATACGATCGAGATTGGAATTAATGTCACAACATAAACCGGGACCGAGACTACCGATGCCGAGATTGAGACGAAGCTGATATCATGATCCAAACCGAGACTGAGTTGGTAGCTGAGACGAAGTTGATATCATGATTCAAACCGAGACTGAGTTGGTAGCTGAGACGAAGTTGATATCATGATTCAAACCGAGACTGAGTTGGTGGCTGAGACTATGATCATAACCGAGACCAATATCATAACTTGAACTTGAACTGAGATCATCATCAAGGTTAACACTGAAACCTACTGAATTTAATGCTGATCATTAATTGAATTCAAGTGGATGGATTACTAAAGGGAAATAATTCCCAACAATGTGCAAGGAAATATATGAGGAAGGAGGAAGGAAATTCGGGTTTCTGAACATGCCGCCATTGGGTTGTCTCCCAAGCACGAGAATCCCAAAACCGGAAAATAATGGTACATGCGAAGAGGAACTTACAGACCTAGCAAAACTGCATAATAAAGCTTTTCCTGAAGCCCTCGAGAAGCTAGAGCGTCAACTCAATGGATTTAAATATTCAATAGCCAATTGGTACACTGCTTTTAGTGAAAGAATAAATAACCCTTCAGAATATGGTATGTGCATGCTGCCCTTTTTATCGTACCGAATAAACTTTATCTTTGATAATTTTATTTTATATCCCAATGTGATAGAATAATAGCATCTTTGCTATAACTATGTTGTGAAGGGTTCAAGGAAGGGTGGTTTGCATGCTGTGGAAGCGGTCCATACAGAGGAATAAATAGCTGTGGAGCAAAGAGGTCCGAGGAGACGTATGAATTATGTGTGAATGCTCGTGAATATGTGTTCTTTGACTTTGCTCATCCGACCGAAAGGGCAAACCAGCAATTCGCTAAGCTAATGTGGAGCGGAACTCCCAATGTTACTGCACCTTACAATCTCAAAGCTCTGTTTGAACTCTAATGAATGTACATATAGGGTTTATTGCTGCATCTTAATGTTGATTCTAACGAGCGCTCTATGCTATGCTAACTTTGTGAGTTGCGAATTCGACGAAACTCAGTGCATATGGTGAGGGATTTGCTAGTATAATGTAATAAAGTGTATTTGTGTGTTAAAGGCTGGTTTAATACATTTTGAGGTCTAAAGTGAGAAGTTTAAGTTATGTATTTTTCTTATATTTTAGTATTGATTTTATATTTTAATTAAGTTCTTAAATTCTTCATCAATAATTGTTATATTACATATTTGAACGTCATTATCATTATTTTCAATGTCAGAGTAATGAGTTGCAATTGGAGTCAATTTAAATCTTTTTTTTTTTTTTTGTGTGCAAGTGAAAAAAAAAATTAGGGGGACTTGGTCCAACTCCAAGTGGCCTTTGGTTGATCCTCCTACGTGGAGTTATGTCACTATAAAAAGGGAAATATTATGCTTATAAAATATTTTAGATTAAAAAAAAAAAAACCTTACAAAGTGATATGGCATAACATGGTTGAGAATGTGATTTTTTTTTTAGAATTTCAGTCATATTGTACCACATCCAAATTTTTAAGATGCTACAACATTTATCTGTATGGGCCGTTTTCTTCTCTCGTCCTTTTATTTTTTAAAATTACTATTGGATTTGTGGGTCTCATATGTGGACCTACATATAACTCATAGATCCAATAATAATTTTAAAAAATAGAATGATAGAAGAAGGACAAGAGAAGAATGTAGCATTTCTATATTTAATTACTTATTTACCATAATTAGGAGCCTTAATTAAGAAATATTGACTCTAGTTAGGGCTTTAAATATTTGTTTTATGTTTAAAATTTTTTATGAATTTACATTAATTGGGGCCTTAGGCAGATCGTAGTGCCTACTCAAAGCATAGCGTAGTGCTTTGTATTTATATTTGTGTTCGGTTTATCTTTCCAACATGAATGCATTAGAGTAGCCACAAGATGAATGCATTTGAATTCAAATAATACAACCGAATGAATAGAAAGAAAAAAAAAAAAAACTGAAGATTAAGTTGAAGTGGATTTGTTGTTAAGCTTGAGTTAATCCTTATCATTATCAGGTTGTTGCATTTGATTAATCTTACCTCCAAACGCTCCCTCAAACTCGACTCACGTTGAGGTTGAATTTCAGCATATTAAATTTGGTTGCTAGATAGGAACCAAACATCAAGTAATTTGGCGACAACATGATCTTAGGAGAGTTGATTTTTTACCTAGTTGTGTTAAAAATATATCTCAAGAATTCGTAATAAAATGCTAGGTGGATCCCTAAGCCTTAGTGTTTCCCATCAATTTTCTCAAACTCTTTTTTTAATTAATATAGTTTAGTTGCTTTAATTTTTTTTTTTTAATTAATCATCTCCATCGCTCCATTTTATAAGTGGAAAACAATTCAATTTATTTTCTGCACCATAATATAATTTTTTACTTAGTGTCTACCATTTCCTGTGGATCGATCTCGTACTTATCAAGATTTATTACTTGTGATTGCCTACACTTGGGTTTACACTCTTTTTGGCTCGACAACTTTTTGGTGTACAAAGTGATAATTTATCTCAATATGCTTCGTGCGAGCATAAAAGATAGGATTGGACGCTAGGTAGGTCATAGGTGGGACCAATATTGTCACATGCACAAGGAAGATGAATACCACCAAGTTT
>FXXK01000331.1:10800-29013 GCA_900184695.1 Betula pendula
AAAAAAAAAAAAAAGATATTGGAGTGTGAGAGGCATTTATGAGAAGATGCTGCAATAATTCTATTCCTGTAGGAAAGGAATATGTATTCCTCTCATTTTTTAAAATGAATACTTATTCCTCTTCGTAAGGGAATAACTATTCCTATGAATAGGCTTTTATCAAATAAAGGAATGACTATTCTATAGGAATAATCATTCCATTCCAGGACCTATTCCGCAAACCAAACGGGACCTTAATTAAGAGTCCATCTCTTTTCCTTGCCTTCAAATGAAAAGCTCTTACTGTCATGCAGGGATTTCTAATCAACCAATCTATTTGGCTTCATCTACACAGTCTAATATTTAATTTTTTAGAAAAAATGATTTGGAAACGCGAGGTATCGATCCCCGTTCCTTCCATCCAAGCGTTTGATGGAGGCTCTACCAATTGAGCTACGTTCCCTTCGACTATTCAATTCTACAAATACCGTAAAATATCGTGAAAGGCCAGAGCCTTACGACCCTTACTTGCCTTAAATGTATTTTATTGTTGGTGTTATTGTTATCGACATTACTAGTATCGTCATAAAAATAATAAAATATAACTAATGATCCTTGGGCCAAATAAGGAATAGAAAATAAGATTAGAGTACTATTATCAGATTCCCAACAAGTTTTCTTATATTTAGGGAACAAAATTACTTTTTACTTCCTTATCTAAATACATCTCATAGCAGATTCCACTTTTTATCTTTCCCGCTATGTATTAAAATACTTTTTTCTTTATTTTTTTATATATTCTTTCCCCTCATTCCCTCTCTTCTGTTCTCTCTCGTGTCAATCAGTGTAGAATACCCAAGCCTTGTTCTTCTCCATTGTCTCCATCAAGCAATTTGAAGCTTTGTAAAGTGCTTCCACCAAGCAGTGAGAAATCCCTTTCCTTAATTCTCATTGTTTCTTTATATGTAGCTTTGTCTTTTCCTCTCCATTATTTTTTCATGGCTAGCTCTATGGATGATCCCCCTTGGAAGCCTACCTCTCACTTTCTCCTTAGCTTCTTCATGGCCTGTTTCATTGTTGCAGAAGAGACGGGGGGAGATGGGGCTGCTCGACAGGAAGAAAAAAAAAATCGAAAAGGGGGGCGTGAAGGAGAGACAGAGGAGAGGAGAGTGTGTTTTTTTTTTTTTTAGAATTATAATAATGCATTGAGTGGCTACAGTGCACCCCAATGCATCTGGTAGCACTGTAGCACCAATGCATTGGGTAGCACTGTAGCTACCCAATGATTTAGGGAAGGGAATTTGTCGTATAGGGCATCTGCTACTAGTGGCATTTGTGTTTTTTTTTTTTTTCAAATTTTCCTTATATTTAAGGAATGGAACAAATTATAGGGTATCTGATAATAGTGCTCTTACAGGCTAATCTTTATCCCCTAAACCTCACGACTCATCCAGGAAGGTCTTCACTAGGAAGAAAGCAAGAGTCATCAGTTAATTCCCCTTAGTTCTCAGAAGCCTCGAGATTTAACTTATTTGGAAGCACAACAAATGGTGTCTTCACGTTCCGCAATGCGTATTTCTTATACAAAGAATTGCAGGCTATACACCCCCGCCGGGGGGGGGGGGAGTTCTAAGGCGCAGTGGGAAGGGGAATAATTTGGAAGGCCATTTGAAATCTCCAAACCCTGCTGTGGTTAAAATGTTTATGTGGAGAGTATGACAACAATCTTCTGCCTACCTTGATCTAACTTATGTGTGCCGAGGTGTTAGCCTGGATGTTCAATGCTCTATTTGTGGACAGGCGATGAAAAAAAAGGTGTCGGTGGAGAATTTACTTTCTATCATGTGGTTGAGGAGATGCTGGAATGCTGTGACTTCCCAGATTTTGACTCTTAGCGGTGGTGGCCCGACAAATCTGGTTTCGCCGAAATTCTGTGGTGCATGGGAGTGTCTTTCTTCACCCTTTGATTTTATTTCAAAATGCTAGCAAGTCACTTGAAGACTTTAGGAGAGTTAACACTGTGGAACTTGATATCCAACACCCTATTCCTGCTATCTCCCTCATCCTCTGGGAGAAGCCACTTGCAGGTACTTTTAAAATTAATTGGGATGTTGCAGTTAACAAGGACCGTGGACGAATAGGCATTGGTATTATTGTGCGAGATCACGACGGCTTTGTTTTGGCTAGACGTAGTACCACAAAGGAATTTTTGGTCGAATCTGTGGTGGCTGAAGCTTTTTAAGAAATATGCAAACTTAGCTGCTCATGGCTTAGCCTGAGAAGCCATTTTGAGTGTTGTAGATAGAGTTTGGGTTGAAGAAATTTCAAATTGTATCTATAGTATTGTTCTTAGGGAGCAATTTGCCCATTTGTGATTTTTTTTCATCAATGAAGTTTGACAACTTGGCTCAAAAAAAAAAAAAAAAATCTTTATACCCCCTATTTATTAATAATTCCATTGCAAAGTAGAACTCAAAATTCTCAAGTATATATGCAGGTTTCTAGAATTCTTTACTGATTATGATAAAACAACAAAAAAATAATAGTAAAAAAAAAAAACCTTTTGCCATTATTGGATTTAATCTATTAAAAAAATCACTATTAAATTTATAATAAATAACTATTAAATTTTGATCTTATAGTAATTTTAAAAGCCGTCGGGCATGACAACTACATTAATAAGTTTTATTTGTTTTAGCGTAAAATATTTTTTTAAAAATAATTTTTCGTATTTGGTGCGACCAAAAAAGCACCTTTACTTTTAAAAAGAGGTTTTTATTTTAAAATTTCGTAAACTATAATTTCTGATTTTGAGCTTCATATTTACAGGGCAAATCCTTTTCTATATGTCCTCTCAGAGAGTGTGAGATGAAATCAAGAAGTAAGCGTCCAAAGGAAGAATCTTACTGGGCTTAAGAGTCCATCGGACCATCTCTTTTCGTTGTCTTCAAATGAAAAGCTCTTCCGTCCTGCAAGGATTTCTAATCAATCAATCTGGCTTCATCGACACATTCTAATATTTAATTTAGAAAAATGAATTGGAAACGCGAGGTATCGATCCCCGTTCCTTCCATCCAAGCGTTTGATGGAGGCTCTACCAATTGAGCTACGTTCCCTTTCACTGTAAAACTCTACAAATAAAAATTTAACAAATACAAACCCAATTGACTCACACCGCCATTACTCCGTACACGTACGGTCTCTTCCATTTGGTTTGGTAAGTTTCTATCAAAGCGTTATGATGAATTTTATTGATAAATCAAAAACAAAAACAAAAAATTACCAATTCAAGAAATTGTCCGCTGGAAAGCACAAATGATATTGAATTTCCCCAAATTAAGCTTCTCCGAACACCGTTCTGCGCCTTCCACGACGATCTGGGACTCAAACTCTCCCTCCAGGAGGTTCAACTGCGTCGAGAGCAGGTCCTAGAGATCGGAATCCAAGTAGGAATCGTACTCATCATCACCAGGAGGAACTCGGCGTCGTTTTACAAGTTCTTGAGGATCACCGCGAGGTTGTGGATTGCCGCCATTGGAGAGAAGCTTGAAGAGGTAGAAGAAGAAGATGAAGGAATGGGAACTGGCCTCTGTAGGGGTTTAAGGGTGGAGACTAAATTTGGGTGGTTGTACTGATCGGCGGTGCTACCGTACCGGAGTTGATGAGTTCGGCTCTGAGCTGACTGTTAGGAATGCTTAATGGCTTGTAATTAACGCTTCCGCATGATTTGCCCCCTTTTTACCCATGAGTCCCGATTAGCAATTATTTTTTTTTTTATATGGGGCCCACATCAGATCCAGGCTGATGCACTGTAGCATCAGCCTGGGCTGATGTTTACAATTACCGTTTACCCATTATCGCTTGAGATCTACCATCTCTACCTATTATTTCTCTAGATGTACGACAGATTCGAAGATTGAAGATGCCGATTTTGTAACGCCCGACTAAAATTAATTAATTGATTGATAATTAGTTATACGGTTAGTCTCTCATGCTTAATTTATAAGGAATAAAATTCATGGATGTTATGCTCTATGCAATGTATTAGCTTTGAAACCATACTTTAAATTCTTTAAAGTTAAGTCAATTAATTTGATTAATTTAAAATGTTACTCGTGTGGTGTACTCAAACCAAGTAACCGGTGACTAGTTAGATTTACTATGCTTTACTAGTACCATAGTATACGATAGTGGAAAGCGAAAATAATTGACTTGAAACAATTAATAATAAATCATTTTACAAACTTATCACATATGATCGATAAAGAAAGTGTAATGTTTACTTCTTCTTTTTTTTTTCAATCTCGTGCAAATTTTTCTTCTCGCTAGATTTCTAATAACTTCGGATCAACGAGAGAGTCACCACTAAACCTTGCCATGAGTCATAATGTGACCAAATGTGTGTATTTTATTTTTTATAATATTTTATTTCAACCTTTATGTCTACTCTAATCAAGTGCATTATAAGTAATTAAAAGTTTAATATACTAAATTGAGATATTTTGAATTTTGAAAGTACATTTATAAGAGTGATGACAATTCAAAAGGTAAGTGAAATATATTTTTTTAAAGTAATAATACATGTCAACTTCTTGTTTACAAATTAATATAACTTTTAAAATTACCATAAAATTAAAAGTTAATAATAATTATTTGAAAAGCCCTAATTAGGGGTGAAAAGGCGGTTGCGGTTAGTGGTTATTGGCTATAACCGCAACTGCAACCGCCTTAGGCGGTTACTCTAAAATCGTAACCGCCGGTTAGCGGTTATAAAACTTAAAACCGCCCCGCTATAACCGCATTCGCTAAAATTGAAAATTTTTGGGCTTTTTTTGAATTTTGGGCCAATTTTTGGGCTTATTTTTTTTAGAGCCAATTTTCTTGTCTTTTTCAGGGCTGAGTTGGGCTTAAGCATTATAAAAAACTCAGATTTTTTTTTGCCCATTTTTTTTGTCTTTTTCAGGGCTAATTTGGGCTGAATATCCACGACTTCGTTTGCACGAATCTTTCCATTTGGCATCCAAGAAAACGCAACCCCCAACCTGCCAGTGCCATAAGATCCCAAGCATCAACTTAATTTTCCTACGTATTCTACGCAGAACACACACACACCATTCAGCAAACACCACTGAAAACAGAACACACGCACACAACTGAAACCCATAAACAGCAAACCCATAATCAAAAACCCACTCGATTAGCAGAAATTGAAGCAGTCAGAGGAGTCTTTGAAAATTTGNATAAGAGTGATGACAATTCAAAAGATAAGTGAAACATTATTTTTTTTAAAGTAATAATACATGTCAATTTTTATATTTATAAATTAATGTGACTTTTTAAAATCATTATAAAATTAAAAGTCAATAATAATTTATCATAAATCTAATAATTATTTGAAAAGCCCTAATGCTAAAAATCTAATGAAATTTAGCCTCTGCGTCCGGTGCCTTCTCGAGGCAATATTCATACATCTTGACCATGACACAGCACCGCATGGCATATTTGTAGTTGTAGAACAGTAGAAGTCATACACTTTAGATTCAAATTTTATTCATGTTGGTTACCATTTTTTTTAATAAAACAAAACTCTTGAATTTTTTAAGGAAAAATGTTAGATAAATTCATGTGTAAAAGTGCAATTTGAATTTGATCTCTAACTTTTTAAATTTTGATTTTGACTATATAACTTTTTACGAAATTTAAAAAAGATCATTTTGTCAAAATTTTTGAGTCTTCCGTCAGATTTTGAAAAATCTGTTAGTTGATCAATCAAAATGACGCCATTTGGTGAAAAAAAAATTTTCTACTCTTTTCAAATTTCTATTACATTTTTCTAAATTAAAAAAAAATAAAAAAAAAATAAAAGCAAGGGATTGGCCTAAGCCACCCCCTTGGCCAACAAAGGGTGGTTTGGCCACCCCCTTTGGCCAAATAGGGGGTAGCCGAACCCGGCCAAGGGGGGTGGCTGAGGCCACCCCTTGCTTTTGTGTTTTGTGTTTTTTGAATTTTTTAATTTAAAAAAATATAATATAAATTTGAAAATAGTCAAAAAAAAAAATTCTACTAAACGTCGTCGTTTTGGTTGATCAACTAATGAATTTTTTAAAATCTGATGAAAAATTCGACTAATTCTGATGAAAGGACATTCTTTAAATTTTGCGAAAAGTTACGTAGCTAAAATCAAAATTTAAAAAATTGAAGATCGAATTCAAATCACACTTTTACTTAAGGATTTGTCTAACATTTTCTCATTTTTTAAAGCGATAAATTTCACCCACATACTTTTTATATTTATCAAAATGATCTGTTTGTCCATCTACTATAAAACACAACTAATTAATAGTATTCTTATCGTGGAAAAGCTACCTAAACGCATTTTCAGTAGAGTAGGCAAATGCTTTAAAATAGTCAAATTTGACTATTATGGCTCTTTTTTCCCTTATAGTAGAATAAGCAATTTTTTGATTTTAGTTCTAGAATGAATAAGTGAATAGCGTATTCAATTTTCATTATTCAAACAATTGTTTATTATTAATTTTTTTTTTTATATATATCTCTCTCTCTCTCTCTCTGAGTTCTATCTCCGTCTCTCGATTTCTCTCCTCCCTGGTTGCTATGTCTCTCTATCTCCCTTCATCGTCTTCCTCCACCAAAATCATCCACAAAATCTAGAACCAAAACACCTAGAAAATTAACCCAAACCAAAACACCAAAAAAAATTATTCAAACAACCAAAGCACCCACGAATATAACGGATCAGTATTTTTACGTTGCAATTATTTGGCTACCAAGGTGAAGGAAATTGTTTTTGCTAATCTGAAAATTGAAGCTTTGGTACTTGCAAAGATGGGGTGTTTAAGTTAAGCTGACGGTTGGGAAAAAAAAGAAAAAGGAAAAGAAATTGAATTCGCACAAGCCTCCTACAATTCCTTCCGCCAATGGAGGAGGGAGAGGGATGAGAGGGAAGAGTGAAGAGAGAGAAGTAGAATAAAATTGAATAAAAAAAATTGAAAAAATGATATTTAATTAAAATAGATAATGAAATACATATTCTGTTGGAATTTGTATTAAAAAAAAGTAGGCAAAATAGAAAAATAAGCTTTTTAAGTAGCTAAAATAGCTATCGTTGTTGGAGATGCTCTAAGATTTAAAAAATAAGATTAAATGCCATTTTAATTTTAATTTTTTAATTTTAAAAATTTACTTTTGGCATCACATATGTGGGGTGGTAGGCAACTCTCGTCAATGAGGTTGGCCTGCCACCCATGGGCTACAAGGGGTGGTTCGAGCTATGCCTTGTTCATATACACCATTTTTTTTTTTTTAAAAAAAAAAGTTTCAAATTTTCAAATTTTAATTTTTTGAATATTAATTTTTTAAAAAAATTTGATTGACACTTGACACTTGACAGGTTTTAATTCAAATACGTGGATTTTTATTAAATTTTTTGATGGAATATAGACAGAGATACCGTTTGTATCTTTCCCTATAAACAAAGTATCATCTATGATATGGAATAAAATCTATATGAGAAAAAAATAAAGTCGTTAGAACCTAAGTACCGAAAAAGTATTTAACTAAAAAAAAAAAATCATAAAATACAGAGATTTAAGTTGTTCAACACAAAAGGCTACATCCATTGTGTTGCAACAATATTTCACTATTTTTGAAAAACAATACAGTAACGTGTTAGTGACAACGCATACAAAAAAACCTTAAAACAAAAGAGGCTATAAAATAATCCTAAATTGGATCAAAACTACGAAACGGGTCAAAAGAATTTCCTCAGGAGCTGATTTATGGACTAAGCCTAAAAAAATTTATTTAAATAGTAGTGCTCTTTTCCTAGTACCAAAGGCTCCATATAGCTAAAATTGTGTAAAGTAAGCAACGTGAAAGAAATATTAATAGTAGCGCTCCTATGCCTTCCTCGTTTCATTCCTTCTCTTTTGTTCCCTCCTTTTCCACCATAGCCAAAACAGAGCAAAAAGGCCCAAAACACCCTTCGATCTGTCCCAAAGCTCTTGTTCTTTCGGTCACCAAGGATGCCTCTACTGTACAATATATTACCCAACTAAACCAAAGGACCCCTCTTGTTCCCGTCAAACTAGCCGTTGATCTTGGTGGCCAACACCTTTGGGTAGACTGTGAACAAGGCTATGTCTCATCCACCTACAAACCTGCCCTTTGCGGCTCAGCCCAACGCAGATCTCTTGCTAACATTAGTAGTTGTGGAAACTGCTACTCATCCTCTGGCCCTAATTATAAGCCAGGGTGCAACAACCCCACATGCAATCTCCTCCCAGATAACCCCGTGAATCGCACTGCCGCAATCGGTGAGCTTGCCCAAGATGTTGTTTCCATCCCATCTTGGGATGGGTCTAACCCAGGCAGGGTGGTTTCAGTGCCCGATTTCCTCTTCGCTTGCGGCCCAGCTACCGTAGAGGGCCTTGCTACTGGTGTTATGGGTATGGCTGGCCTTGGAAGGAATATAATTTCGCTTCCTTCCCAATTCTCAGCCGCTTTTAGCTTTCCCAGAAAGTCTGCCATTTGCTTGAGTTCTTCAACAACAGCTAACGGCGTCGTATTCTTCGGGGATGGGCCCTATCATGTTTTAAATCCACATTATTATTTCGATGTCTCTATATATCGTCTTATCTACACCCCGCTAATCCTCAACCGAGTAAGTACAGCCTCTGCATCCGAATACTTCATTGGCGTAAAATCTATCGAAATCGACGGAAAAGTTGTCCCATTAAATGCATCGTTATTGTCGATTGACAAAGAAGGCTATGGCGGAACGAAAATCAGCACCGTTGATCGTTATACCGTCATGGAGACCACAATCTACAAGGCTGTCATTAAAGCGTTCGTAGAGAGCTCGAAAATGTCACTAGAGTGGCCGGCATCGGTGGCACCCTTTGGGGCGTGCTTTAGCTCGGAAAACAACGGTAGCACAAGCCTTGGGCCGGCTACCGCTGTGCCCGAGATTGATCTTGTTCTGCAAAGCGAAAGCGTGTATTGGTCGATGTTTGGCTCAGACTCGATGGTCAGAGTTGGGATGATGTGGTGTGTTTGGGGTTCGTGGATGGAGGGTCAAAACCAAGAACTTCGTTTGTGATTGGAGGGCATGAAATAGAGGACAATCTTCTGCAGTTTGATTTGGCTAAATCCAGGCTTGGCTTCAGATCAGCTCCACGCTATTATTGTTCCATCCAACAGGTTGCGGCAACTTCAACTTTACCTCTAATGCTTGAAGCCTGAAGGATTTTCAATTTCATTGCGAGCAATAATTTGGCAACTTCTAATATTTAATTTTTTTAGAAAAAATGATTTGGAAACGCGAGGTATCGATCCCCGTTCCTTCCATCCAAGCGTATGATGGAGGCTCTACCAATTGAGCTACGTTCCCTTCGACTATTAAATTCTACAAATAAGGTAAAATATCGTGAAAGGCCAGAGCCTTATAATTACTTACCTTAATGTATTTTATTGTTGGTGTTATTGATATCAACATTACTAGCAGTGGCTGAACCAGGAATGTGTTCAAGGAGGAACATAACTAAAATAATATAATATATTAACAATTTTTTTTTTGTTCAACCAAGCATTTCATCAAACACTTGGTAGGCTCAAAATACAAACAGACTTTCTTTTTTTCTTAATGAAAGGAGATAGATTGTTTTGTTAGAATCTAGGAGGGTATCTAATAATGACATTTGTTTTTCTTGATAGTTTTGAATGTCATTTATAATTCATACCGAGAATTTCCAGATTTTATAAACAAATTATCAAAAGGTACATATGAGGACCCAAGGCAGAATTTTACAATTGAGGAAGAAATTCAACTTTTAGAGAAAGCTATGATTCTGCTCAAGCAGGGTGCCAACTTCCTTAGGAAATAAACAATGGGAAATCACATTTCTAATGCAACATTCAACTTGCAGGTTAAAGGGTGTCAAGATTCAACCCCGGATCAGAGGTAGATACAACAACTAGGCCAGAGTCCAACTACTTTTTTGTTTCTACAAAACAAACTAGAACATTCACTCTGTACCCATTACAAAGCCTGCCCTGCATTTAGCAAGAGCTGCAGGACAAATTAATACCACGCAATCAACAAAGATTTTAAACAAACTAAAATTTAGATAGCTTTTACAGAAAAACGGTTTCAGGTAAGCCACAAAATAAATTCTTGCAGCTTTCAAATACTTATTAATTATTTATTTATGTTTTATCAGGAAAAATTAAGAAAATATAAGACTAAGGAAATCAGCTCTTAGAAACAAGAAGAATTGCTGCAAAATTCTGCAGAAAAAACAAAGCACAGAACAGGGGAGAAGGGGGATACGAAATAGATTTTTTTTTTTTTCTCTATCTAGCTCTGAGATTTTTATACTGTAAAACCCTTTTATTCAATAAATCTATTGGCATTTATGAGTCGAATAACAATTTTTATGTAGTCAATTTTCAAGGGTTCTAAAATTTGGAGAAGTATAGATATATGCAATTGTTGCATTTTCAACCAAACCAACCCCTTAACTAACCACTAAGAGCATTAGCAGCAGCTTCCCTTAATCTCCATTCCCTTCCCTAGTGTAGGGAAAACTATTAAAAAAACACAAAAAAGTCCCTGCAGCAGCTTCCCTAAGAGCATTAGCAGCAGCTTCCCTTAAGCTTTTCTTTAATGTAGGGAACAAAACCATTTTTTAGTTCCCTAGTTAAATGCATTCCACAGCAGCTTCCCTTCATCTTTCCCTACATGAATTAAATATTATTTAAATTAAATGCTAGAAGAAAGAGAGAGGAAAGAGAAATCATTTAAAATATTGTTTTAAACAAATGGTAGAGGAGAGAGAAAGNAAAAACAAAGCACAGAACAAGGGAGAAGGGGGATACGAAATAGATTTTTTTTTTCTCTATCTATCTCTGAGATTTTTATACTGTAAAACCCTTTTATTCAATAAATCTATTAGCATTTATGAGTCCAATAACAATTTTTATGTAGTCAATTTTCAAGGGTTCTAAAATTTGGAGAAGTATAGATGTATGCAATCTTTGCCTTTTCAACCAAACCAACCCCTCGACTAACCACTAAGGCACTAACTCTACAATCATATAGGTAACAGATGCATTCTCTAAATTGCATCAAGTTAGTTGAGTAGCCGAATCTTAACAAGATATTCAAGTCCCCACCTTCCAACTTCTTTTATTATCATATATACTCACAGAAAGCTTGAGATCCTTTGATCTAAATTTCATTTAAAATTGATCAAGATTTGAATTAGTGTAAATTAGTGTTGCAGATTATTTCATTCACTAAGAGGTCAAGTCTTCATTACTGTCATAAAAGTGAAGTGTCCTATGTGACCCCTCATTGCTGAACATTAAACTGTAAGAATCAAAGTCAAAGCTTTTGGAAACCACAATCAGCAATTAATGGCAGCCACAACCTTTAAAAAGATTAGAAGAAAAACCCATTTTTCTTAACCGGAAAAAGGCAAATTGTAGTAGTGTTATATCAAAAGAATTACAATCAATGTTTGATCTCTGTTATGATATTGTGATTTTTAATCATAATACTAACTTCCCATTTCAAAGCTTTGGCAATTACAAGAAGAACACAACATTTTCAAATCACTACGAACATGTGAGATATTTAAGTTCTATAAGCCAACATTAAAGGATAAAAGATAAAAAGAAGAACAGCATAAAATTTGAAATCTAATTAGGCACCCCCCATCCCAACCCCAATAAAAGAAAAAAAGAAAAAGAAAAGAAAAGCAACGCTGATTGATCCACTCAACAGAAACAACTAATATAATAGCGAAATTTGAACCAACAATGTGGTGTGACAAGTTTAAATTCAGTTACATTACAAAAAATGAATTTATAGAAAATAATAGAAGAAAAGGAGAAACACATTTTTACATTAAAAAANTTGTGAAGAACTAGAATAACGTAACAATATCAATGTAACCAAATAGAAATGGCAGTTGGCCGGTGTTAAGAAAAAATTGAAAACAAAAAAGTAATCTATAGTACACTGTACATAGTGAAGCGCCGAAGCCATCCATTAATCCATACAATTCAAGTGTGCATTCCCCAAATTCCAGACAAAATGGTCATCAGAAATTATAGACAAAAAGAAAGGACAATCCATCCATAAATCAAAATTAAAACCCAAAACTTTTTGTCTTGCTGTGCATATCAAAAACCATAAATCAGAATCAAAACTCAAAACGAATCTTGTGAGTTGGAAGCTTGGAAGACAAAAGGAAGAACACGGAAAGCTCGTCTACTCGAAAGAATTCTCAAATACAACTAATGATCCTTGGGCCAAATAAGGGATAGAAGATAAGATTACATGCTAATCTTTATTCCCCTATTTATTATTAATTCAATTGCAAAGTAGAACTCAAAATTCAAGTATGCATGCTTCTAGAATTCTTTGCTGATTCTGATAAAAGAACAAAAAAAAAAAAAAACTTTTGCCATTATTGGAATTCTTTCCACATATCCTTCATCACTCTTGTATTGTCTGCTATTTAGATATTTTTTTTAATTTAGGGTATGTTTAGTACGCAAAATGACTATTTCATTAAAAAAAAAACAAAATTTTTTTATTAAAAATGGAAGAAAGTTGAATAAAATAATTTTGGTTTTAGAGTATATAATAAAAATTTAACACTTGAAATAACGATTCCTAATATTGATTAAAAGGAAATTACTATTTCATTGTCCACCAATGCAACAAATTAAATATATATATAACAACTCGCCAAAATTATATTTACCAGCTAGCTAGAGAAATAGGACTAATGTTTTAAAATAGCCATTTATAAGGAAATCCCAAATGAAGTCATCCTTAAACGTTGAACAAGTATTGAAAGAATACAAACTACCGTATCAAATAAAAAAATAATAATAATAATAAAAGGAACAAATGAAATTATAATGTAACAATAACAAACTAGGAATATGATTCCAAAATTAACCAATACAACAATAGAAAAACGAGTAAATGAATAAAATGTAACAAGTATAGTATTTGCCATTGCATTCAACTCATCATCTAGGGGCCGGGTTGGTCATGATCGTAGAATTGATTCATCATTGCATTCAACTCCTCTAGGCTCAAAAGTTCATCAACATTCGACACTGATGGCACTGTTGTTGCTGGAGCTTGCTCTGAGTCCAAATGTGATGTTGCCGGAGCTTGCTCCGAGTAGGAATATTCCGGCATCTTGCTTCCACAATCAAATTGCGAATAACCCATGAGGCTTGTCTGTGGACCCAGTTCAGGTGCAGGTGTTTGATAACATGCATTAAATTGTGAAGATGAGATGGGCACAGCAGCAATAGGAGGATTTGTATGCATGTAGTTCTGCCCTTCATTTTCATCTTTGGGGTCGTTCAAGTTTCTTGCATTCAAGCCTTGGTTTACTTCGTTGGTCTCAACGACTTGAACTTGTTGGCGGGATGGATGGGCATGATGTTGGAAGTTTCTTACTGGATTTTTCATTTTATCCAGGTCTTTGTTTCTCAGTCTACAAATAACGTGCTCATCAAACTGCAAAACACCCAGAAAACAAAAAGAGATCATATTTTGTGTGTGTACAATATGTCAATAACATTAATGAATTTGTTGTAACATATTTCAATTTACAGTTTGAAAATGATCATACTAATCACTTGCTCCGATAATATAAAATACTAAGGTTACGCTTGTATGCGGAATGATTATTCTATTAAAAAAAAAGAAGAATAACTTTTATTATAAATGCAAGAAAGTAAATGGATTAGTCTTGAAATAGCCATTTTTATGGCTATAAGTAATGATTATTCTTCTCAATTTAATGAATAATTATTCCCTTATAGCTATTTCAAGTATTAAAGTATATATATACTTAGCACCAATGTTATTTTATTCCACTTCTTCCATTGTTAATAAAGGGTCTTCCAAGGGATGACTATTATATTAGTAAAAAAAAATAAACTTTATGATGAATGAAAGAAGTTGTAATTGAATAGCCTTAGTATTAGAGTATATGATAAGATTCTAACACTTGGAATAGTCATTCTCATGGCCCGAAGGAAAACGACTATTTCTCTTAGAATAGCTATTCATCAATTTAAAAAACAATCATTCATTCATGGGTCATGAGAATAACTATTTCATTTTAACTTATTATATTCTTAATAAAAATTGTTCATTTTTCTAATGTAATAGTCCTTTCATGTATCATACGTATTCTAAAAGAATTATGTGATATGTAATTTTGGTACAATTAATCCTTGTACTAAATGAAAAAGAAAAAAAAATGATATGCATAAACAGGGTAACTTTATCAGACTTAATTTGGTAGTTAATTCACCGTTTCCCACCTCCCAAAACCTATAGGAGTAGACAAATGTCAGGGCTTGGAGAGGGCAGAGTCTTCGGCCTGGTCTAGTAAAATACGGCTACAGCAAGCAAGAAAAGAAATAAAGATGAAGCAGTTGTTATACTTACATCTTCGGCTTGTGAATAGTCTTGAAGAGAAAACTCATGCATGATCCAGTGTCCATTATCAACACCTTTAGCCTTGCCTTTGTTCTTATATTCGAAGACAAATGATTTTTTAAAGCCAATGACTCTATTTGTACCATCACGAATTGCTTCGGTACGTTCTATTTTCCACGTCCCACAGCCAACCGCTCTCTCCATTCTCGATTTGCTTTTTTTCTTCAACTTGGTGAAGACGAAAAAATGTTGTTTCGAAGACTTGTCAAAAATCCTCCATGGCTCTTCATCGCCATAAATATCGTACTCACCCACCAAATTATGAGGTAATGGCTCTCCTTTCACTTTCTTCAAAAGAAATTCAGCAAGAAGCTCTTCATCCTCAGGGACAAAACGAAAGCCTACTGGCGGTGTCCAACTCTCCATAAAATAAAAAATAAAATTTTCTTCTTTTGCTGATCTCGATCGTCCTTTTCAATGAAATGAAGTAATTCAAATTATGAATAAAGGACGTAGCATTTTATATAGGTTCTCGAAACCGACTATTTGTTCTACACCTAATAGAATAGGAATCCTCGGAGAGTCGGTCATAATCAAACAGGGAATGTAGGTCAATCGGTAGAGCCTCTATCAGTACTTGGATAGAACGAACGAGGATCGATACCTCGCATCTCCAGACTCTTTTCTTTCCATTTTTTTTTTTTCCAATTGAGTGAGAGCCGAAAATTAATAGCACTGCAATTTTTTTTTTTTTTTTTTTTTTTTTTTTCAATCAGGTGAGTGGATCTATGGCTTCTACCTGCCTATGAACACGAGTCTGTAGAATCTACTCATGATTAGGAATATCCTTCAAAATTGCTTTGTCAAAAATACGCAGCATGATCTGAGCCCTTTAAGAAGAATGAAGAACAAATTAAGGTCCTGGGTCCATATTAATTTTGACTTTAGAAGAATACTATAAAGGTAAGCTGCCTTTTTATGTCACCTCTAGGGAAGCTCAAGGTTATCTTTGTTAAATGATTTTGGAGTTTTTGAGTTGAATAATAATAAGAAGTGATTAATGTGATATAAAAAAGAAAGAATGTTGTAAATTTTTTATATGAAAAAGTGAAAAAAAAAATTTATTTTTAGTGAGTTTTTTATTTGAATAGTAATAAAAAGTGATTGATATGATATAAAAAGTGAAAAATGTTGTTAAAAAGTGATTGATGAAATATTTTGTTGTTGACTTTTTTAGAGAATTTTTTGGAAAATCCTTTGCCAAACAAGCCCAGGCTATGTTTGGAAAAGGGCCGGACTGATTTTTGTTAAATCCAAAAAAAAAAATTCATATCAAAATATTCCAACTTTTTATATTCTATCAATCACTTTTTAACAACTTTTTTCATTTTTTTTATATCATATCAAACATTTTTCGAGAAACGCTTAATACAAAAACGGATATCATCCATGAGTACTAATGAGTAATACTAATATTGGGCTCAACAAAGTAGTTAAAAAGCTACTTCGGCTAGCCTTGCAACAAAAAAATGACCCACATTCGGCTCAACAAATTGGTTAAAGAATTTGTTGAGTTGCTACAGTTCTCATAAAATTTGCTGAGTACTATTCATTAAAAATTTATAATTGATATTGATAAAAAAATCAATATAATTCTCTCTCTTATTTGGGAATAGAGAAAGTAAATAAAAAAAATAATATTTTAAATGAAAAAGTGAAAATAGATAGGTAAAATGCTGAGTCGGATGTAGATACTTTAAAAAAGTTGGTAGCTAAAATAGAAAAAAAGTGCTCTTTAACTAAATATTTATTGAGCCGGATGTGAATACTCTAAGCGTCAACTTTTTATTTTCTCAAAGTTTATGTGACTTCTAAAATCATTATTGAATATTTTAGATGAATAAATATTGAATTTTGATTCAATTGTAATTTTAAAAAACACAACAACTTTAGAAGGATATATAAAAAGAAAATAAAAAAATAGTTCTTAATATTACTCTATCCGTAATATCATATAAATATTCACTAAGCGTTTAAGAACATTAACATATAAGCAATAATAGTAACTCTATTATATACATGGTATTGAAAATCATCATTTTTTTTTGCAATTGCTGATCGAATGTATAATTTTTATTGTTACATTATCAAATTGTATAATAATCATATAACAATCTAATAAATAATATTATTCTATTTAAAAAAAGCTTTAAAGAAAACTCCTAGCTCCAGCATACGGCAAGTTGCAACTATGCACTAAAAGAAACAAGACATGAGAAAAGAGATGGACACACACACACCCATTATTGAATGGAGCCATGCATCAGATAAGTTGGATGAATTGCTACGATGAGGTATAAATATAACTCTTGCGCCACCTCCACGACTCCAACCTCCTCCACGTCCACCTTTGGCGGCCGCACAAGTGATCAGGAGGGCCAAAACCAGGAGCACAAGTACAACTTTCATGACGTTAGGCCTTATCTCTTCAACTGCGCACATGAAGGGCAAAAATGAGTCTTGAAAATGTTAAGAGATGCAAAAATCTCTCCGCTCTGTTATCTCTTTTCCCCTTCTGACCACATCATATCATGACTATAAATTAAAATAGCAGTAATTTTGTAAAATTCATATGCAAGCTTCCAAGTATATATATATGGCGCAATACTTTCAACTACCAAAGAGGCTTTTTGATCTGTATTCCATATTGAATGGCATAGAAATTTCCTCACCCATCTTGCTGGGAATGCCTAATATGGCAGGAGAAAGCGGGGGAATAATGAGAAACATTATCTCAAATTTATAAATATCACTTACACTTGTTTTAATCGGGTTGTTGGCTTAAAGCCACACAGGAAAAAAAAATACATAAATTATTGACTCACTGTATTACAGATTACATAATGAGAGTGTTGACGAACATGTATTTGGGGAGTAATTTTAAATTCTCATCTTGCATCCCACTCTTATACAACTGGGAGATGTGGCACTACACTCCATCAATCCTTAAGTTTTTTTTTTTTTTTTAATAGACTGATCCAAAAATTAATAGGTACTGTCCTATATGATTAGTCCAATAGTATAAAAGTAGGTTGAGAGATAAATATGTAGCATTTCTCCATCACTTAGTCCTATATGATTATTTATCCTAATATCTATTTTTTGACATAATTAGCACCACAGGCATGCACGCACATATTCTTTTCAACACGCATGATGATCCAAACATATATTACTTTTTGATTTTCTCTTCCACAAGGTTTAAGATAGATCAAACATTATTGACTCATTAAAACTCCTTTTGTTAAAATTTTTATTTTGTCTTCTTAAAAAAAAAAAAAAACATTAACAAACAACTAAAACACTAAATAAATGCTAACGATACATGGGCTAGCTAGTACCTTTGATTTTTTCAATTTTTTTAATTTTTTAACAAATACTGATTCAAGGACTACTACTAATTCCATGTTAGCATAGTGTTATTGCGTAGTGAAGAATATCCATTTTCTTTTATAATATTTATGTCACGTTAGAACACTTTTTCAAACAAGAAATAAAAAAAATAAAAAACTCCCTAAAAGGCTAAAACGCATCATGATTTATCATAATCACTTTCAACATTAACTCATTTAAAAGTTCATGTAGATCTCCTAAAAAAGAGGCCCTTAGAGCATCTCCAACAGAGACTTCAAAAGTCTCATAGTAGCTATATTTAACTAGTAAGAGTC
>FXXK01000331.1:29475-79052 GCA_900184695.1 Betula pendula
TCTATATTAAAAAGTTAATAGCTAAACTTAAAAAATATATATTTTGGATAGCTAAAATAGAGGATATTGCTGGAGATGCTCTTAGTTATCAGTTTGTATGTATTGAAATAACATATTGAGTAAATACTATAAGGTGACAAGGTGATCTAATTCTAAGTTGATTCATGCATCCACCACATATGTGTCACAAAGATTTAAAACTGATATAAACACTAAATATGGATGTGAATAACGATTAATTCTTTCTTATACGTGGAGAAAAGTTATTCACTAATTAATTGTAGAAAACTATTCCAAATAAAAGGTTAAAAACCAAACGGGCCATCCATAAACCATGGAATTAAAATGGTGAAGACCATGCATGAGGATTAGGGGGGGGCGGGGGGTGTTCAAAAAACCACAGGGCCATGGCTTTCTTCTCTACGTCATTGTGCACAACGAATTTGTGATCATGATCAGTTCCTTACGGAATTAACCCACAATAATACAACAGTGAAACTGAAACCCGTTTCATTTTATAGGGTTTTAAGAAACCCCATTCAATTTTATGGGCATCAAACAGATCGAATATAAGGAGTTGATAATTAAATTTACCTGCGCGCCTCAAAAGTGCTCGATCGATCGATCCCAAAGTGCTTTTCCCTTTGATTCTCCACAGATCAAAAAACACATGCAAAACCTATCACTAAAACCAGTACTATATATATATATATATGTAGCGGCAGGTTAAGTAGTGTATTGGGGCAGAGCCCAGAATAGGGTTTTTAATGGACGTGCGGACAGCCGCCGTGGCCTTGAGGTTTTATTATTATTAGAGAAATACTTCTTGTTATGTTAATTTTTTTTTTTTTTTTTTTGTGGAGCTAGCCCATCTTTGTTTATATATGCAAAATTAGACAAAATTAAAGAGAAAAATTATTAATACACAATATTGAAATCAAACAGTCAAAAGTCAATTAAAGTAATGAAATTAATAAATTAGGATTTGAATTGATTTATAAATAGGGTTCTCTTTTTTTTTTTAGTGTGAATATTTCATAATCCATTGATAACAAGTAATGAGCAAAAAACTCTTACAAATCATAAGCTTTAACTACCATCTAGTATAAAGTGCAGATAACCATAGCACAATGTTATGAACTTACACCGTTATAGAAAAAGAGAAAACTTATCTATGACATCATTTTTCACTCACCCATGTAGAACACCGAGGTTAAAGAACAGATTTGCTTCGAGCAGACTAGATCTAAGACATGGGTAGCTCAAAATCATACAAACTTTATTTATCCTGTCGTGAGAGATAGCCTCCCACACCGATTTACTCCTCCATGACCCTAAAAGTTATGAAACAAAACCGTCCTCGACCTAAGGTCCAGGACAACAAGAAAAAAAAAAAAAAAAAAAAAATTAAAAAGCAGCAAAAAAATCTCAAAACACAGCGGCGTTGACGGTTGGGAAATAGCGAAAGACAGCAGGAAGTTATAGTCATAGCACGTGAAGAAGACGAGAAGGAGGAGGAAAGAGAAAAGAGATTCCTCCTTTCCCGGCTGGTGCTAAAGTGTGACTTATGTGAATTGTATACATTAGAATTAATAAATAGGGTTCTATGATCAGGTATTGCCAATAACACACGTGCTTACTTCTTTTTGATTAAAATACACAATATTGGTCATGAAATTAAGTTTAGATTCCGTTTTTATCTTTTAGAATTATTAAAAAAAATATTCAACTTCATTTTTAAAATTAATAACATTATCATTTCATCCATCAAACGTCATATACCAAGTCATCTTATAACTTTGTTATATTAGGCTTTTATTTGCTGTGTTATATATGATTCAGGAGTGGAGGGATGGGGTTGAAAGGGGTCAAATGCCTCCCTCCCTTCACCTCTCAAAAATTTCTCCCCATTTTTTTTTTGGCTTTTCAAGGCTAAGGATTAGGTTAAACAAAAGGTAGAAGAAGGAAGAGGGAAGAAGACGATTACTTTTATTTTTGACAAAACACATAGTTTAAATAAAAGCACAAAACACGTCGTTTTTAAACAATTGACAAACACAGTGAAAAACATGCGGCCTTTTTTAAGTTGTGAACAGTAGATTAAAGGAAAACATTTTTTGTTTGGAAAAAATTTAAGTATTTTAAATTTAGGGTTTACAAAAATGTAAAAATTGAGAATTGATTTGGTGGATGCCACATTTCAAAAAAGTGTTGTATATGGGATCAACAAATAAAAATCCGTTTGGTAAAATTTTGAGAATTATTTTTGAAAAATAAAAAATTGAAGAGTGCTAACCTAAAATAAAAGAAAAAAAAATAAAAAATAAAAACTATTGCAGTCTATACTCCACGGTAGTGGCTGCACTGCGATTTTCGCACCAAACGGTCCTGATAGCTACTGCAAGGCTGCCAAAATTTTATGACAGCCACTACAGAGTCAAAGTTCATGGCGACCATTGCATGTAACGCCCTCGAGATTTATTAAGGATAATGAACCCACATATTGTTACCATAACATTTATAAGCTTATTTATCAAATAAATAACCCAAAGAATTACATCGATCCCCTAATCACAAATTAATCTCTTCAGTGGAAGATACATCTTTTTTCTTTTTTCTTTTTTCAACATGACAAATATAATAACCAGAGGCCTATCAACAGAAAGATAACTAAAAAAATTATCACATAACTTGGCACAAAATTCAACGTTAACTTCTTGGCCTTAGGCTAAATACCAAATCTAGATCTCCAAAACATTACACATAAAGTCAAACATCAAATACAAAAGAGATAACTTAGGTTCATGGCTACAGTTGGAAGGCTATTGAAATTTCTTGTTGGCCATTGTGGGGCAACCAGAAGTTCCTGCCGGTCATCACGGCCCGCCGCAATTTATTGTTATTCATTGCGGGGATATTGAAAGTTTCAAGCGACCGCTATGGGGCCGCCAAGAATACCTATTGGCCGCCATCGGGTCGTCAAAAGCTCATGTTGGCCAATGCAGGGCCACCAGAAGTTCCTGACGATAGCTGCGGGTTGCCAAAAGTTTCTACCAACTACGTTGAGGCTGTTGAGCGTTCATAGTGTCAACCGCGGGTTCACTGGATGTTCATGGTATTTATTTTTTGAGAAGTGTTTTGTGTTTTATTTTTTTATAATTATTTTATGAAAAATATTTTATTTTTTTATAGTTAGTTTTGAAAAGTGTATTAGTGGTGAGAGTCACATTTGAAAATCCGTTTAAATAATTGATATTTGAGAATAGCTTTTAGTGTTTGAGAAGGGAGCATAGTTTTTAAAAATGTTACCAAACATACCCTAAAATGTTGATGGTACGTAAGCTCCGAGGCCTTCAATATATATGATACTTTAAAATATTTTGGGTTAATATATTATGTATAATGCTTTTATTTTAATTATTATTATGAAATTAAATGGTTAAAATTTTCTCACATTAACACTTATTACTGTAGAAAAATGTTAGATAAATTTTTGGGTAAATGTTCGATTTGAATTTGATTTTTCACTTTTTAAATTTTGATTTTGATTACATAATTTTTTACAAAATCTAAAAATAGTCTTTCCATCAAAATTAGTCGAGTTTGTCATTAAAGTTTAAAAAATCCTTTAGTCGATAAGCCAAAAGGGCTTCGATGGCACCCTTTGGGGCGTGCTTTAGCTCGGAAAACATCGGTAGCACAAGCCTTGGGCCGGCTACTGCTGTGCCCACTGCCCGAGATTGATCTTGTTCTGCAAAGCAAAAGCGTGTATTGGTCGATGTTTGGCTCAAACTCGATGGTCGAAGTAGGGAATGATGTACGTGGTGTGTTTGGGGTTCGTGGATGGAGGGGGCACCAAATAGTGGACAATCTTCTGCAGTTTGATTTGGCTAAATCCAGGCTTGGCTTCAGATCAGCTCCAAGCTATTATTGTTCCATCCATCAGGTTGCGCCAACTTCAACTTTAACTCTGATGCTTGAAGCCTGAAGGATTTCAATTTCATTGCGAGCAATAATTTGGCAACTTCTGATATTTAATTTTTTAGAAAAAATGATTTGGAAACGCGAGGTATCGATCCCCGTTCCTTCCATCCAAGCGTTTGATGGAGGCTCTACCAATTGAGCTACGTTCCCTTCGACTATTAGATTCTACAAATAAGGTAAAATATCGTGAAAGGCCAGAGCCTTATAATTACTTACCTTAATGTATTTTATTGTTGGTGTTATTGTTATCGACATTACTAGTATTGTCATAAAAATAATAAAATACAACTAATGATCCTTGGGCCAAATAGGGGATAGAAGATAAGATCACAGGCTAATCCCTATTTATTAATAATTCCATTGCAAAGTAGAACTCAAAATTCAAGTATGCAGGTTTCTAGAATTCTTTGCTGATTCTGATAAAAGAACCAAAAAAATAAAAAAAAAACACTTTTTGTCATTATTAGAATTCTTTCCACATATCCTTCATCACTCTTGTATTGTTTGCTGTTTAGATTTTTTTTTTTTAATTTAGGATATGTTTAGTATGTGAAATGATTATTTTATTAAAAAAAAAATAGATAGCTTTTATTAAAAATAAAAGAAAATTGAATAGAATAATTTTAGTATTAGAGTATATGATAAAGGTCTAACACTTGAAATAGTGATTCCTATTATCTAAAATGGAATTACTATTCCATTGTCCACCAATGGAACAAATTAAATATATATTACAGTGGTAAAAGAACACTCGCCAAAATTATATTTACCAGCTAGCTAGCTAGAGAAATTGGACTAATGTTTTAAAATAGCCATTTATATGGAAATCCCAAATGAAGTCATCCTTAAATGTTGAACGAGTATTGAAAGAATACAAATTAGGAAGAGTAATGATATAAGTTATTTTCTATGTTTACCTTGTGTCTATAAAAAATGACGTGACTTTTAAAATTATTATTAGATCAAAAATCAATAATAATCAATTTTAAATTTAATAGTGATTTTAAAAGTCATATTACTTTTGATTGACACAAGGTAAACATGGAAGGTAATACATATAACTAAGAATATGATTCCAAAATTAACCAATACAACAATAGAAATACGAGTAAATGAAATTAAAATGTAACAAGCATAGTATTTGCCATTGCATTCAACTCATCATCTAGCTGGGGGGTTGTTCATGATCGTAGAATTGATTCATCATTGCATTCAACTCCTCTAGGCTCAAAAGTTCAACAACATTCAACATTGATGGCAATGTTGTTGCTGGAGCTTGCTCTGAGTCCAAATGTGATGTTGCTGGAGCTTGCTCCGAGTAGGAATATTCCGGCATCTCGCCTCCACAATCAAATTGCGAATAACCCATGAGGCTTGTCTCTGGACCCAGTTCAGATGCAGGTGTTTGATTATAACATGCATTAAATTGTGAAAATGAGATGGGCACAGCAGCAATAGGATTCCTATATATGCATGTAGTTCTGCCCTTCATTTTCTTCTTCGGAGTTCAAGTTTCTTGGATTCAAGCCTCGGTTTACCTCATTAGTCTCAACAACTTGAACTTGTTGGCGGGATGGATGGTCGACATCTACTACTTGGCAATTTGAGAGCTTTGTTAAATTTAACTACATGAAAGGTTTTTTTTATATTTTCCTCTATATTCTATGATTTGTGTCTGTTATGTCGGGTCACCTCACCCATTTATATTGTGTTTACTGATCATATTATTATAAGTCATCAAATGTAACTACTTATTGTTAGGATCAGAACCAGCTTAAACTGATCATGCACATTACCAATAATAATAATAATAAAATTGGGGTTTTCGACAATTTTTTTTTTATTTTTTTTATTTTTTTAACTATAGCCAAAAAAAAAGGCCGCTAAAATTGAGTTTCAGCGATGTTTTAAAAACACTACTAAAATAAGAAAAAAAAAAAACTCGTTATTTGCCTTTCTCGACACCAAGAGACCTGGCATAAGCTGAATGCCAGCAATTAAACGCCAAGAATTTTTACTTGGCATTTAAATCATGCTTCATGGCGTAAAAGAAACACACGCCAATAAGGTTTTAGCAGAACTGGTAGAAACTTTAATTTCGATGTTTTCTGTGTGCGGGATCATATAGCATGCACCCAGCTGAGTAAAGGCAATCGAAGTGGGACTTCTGGAGTATGCAGCCACAGCAGGATTGATGGTGGTTTTTGTCATTTTCTCTATAGGCCATATCTCTTGTCCAGTAAATATTCACTAAGCGTTTAAGAACACTAACTTATAGCAAAAGTAGTAAATTTCTAATACCTGAAAACGATGATCATGTTCCTCTATTAACAACATCAAAGCTTTGATCAGAGTGAGGGAAAGAAAGTAAGCTCTACTTAAAATGTGAAGGTAAAGACTTTTTATTATGTAGTAGTGAAAATCAGTTTTTGCCTTTTTTTTTTTTTTTTTGGGTTCAAATTCTGATTCAATGACTGATTTTCATTGTTACATCATAAAATTATATGATAATCGTATAATAGTCTACTAAACATCATTACTTTATTTGAAAATGCCTTAAAGAAAACTCCGGGCTCCCACATGGCAAGTTGCAACTATGCACTAGAAGAAACGAACCATGAGAAAAGAGACACAAACACATATTAATGAAGGGATCCATGCATCGGGTAAGTTGGATGAATTGCTCCGATGAGCATGATGTTTGCAATGTCGGTGTTTGCCACCACCTTGGTGTTTGTGACACTTATGATGTTCGGCGGCCGCACAAGTGATCATGAGGGCCACAAGCAGGAGCACAATTACAACTTTCTTACGTTAGGCCTCATCTCTTCAACTGCATGCACACATGAAGGGCAAAAATGAGTGTTGAAAATGTTAAGAGATATATGTAAAAATCTCTCCGCTCTGTCATCTCTTTTCCCCTTAATTCTGACCACATCATATATATCGTGACTAAAAATTAAAACAGCAGTAATTTTGTAATAGTCATATGCAAGCTTCCAAGTATATATATATATGCATGGCAATTCTTTCAACTACCATATATTCTACCAAAGACGCTTTTTGATCTTTATTCCATATTGAATGGAATCCTACGAAAACACAATTTAAAGTGAGGTACTGAAAGTGAAAAGTAGTGTCGCATAGCCATTGGAACTTCCTCACTGGTAATTAATTAATGCCTAATATGGTAGGAGAAAGCGGGGAAATAATGGCTTTGAAATGTTAAGAAGTTTTAATTCTATGCATCAGTCCTATGGGAAACATTATCTCAAATTTCTAAATGTTACACTAGTTTTAATCGGGTTGTTGGCTTAAAGCCACATTGAAAAAAATAATTTAATTTAGTTATTTTTTTTACTTTTTTAATAGAGTCCGATTTAAAGGTTAATAGATACTAACACATTAGCGCAATGGAATGGGAAATGAGTATTCAGAATTACTCAATCACATAGTCCTATATGATGATTTATCCTAAGTTCTATTTTTGATTTAGCACCACACACGCGCACACATTCTTTTCAATGCACAATATGATGATCCAAACATATATATGACTTTTTGATTTTCTCTTCCACAAGCTTTAAGATAGACCAAACATTATTGACTCATTGAGACTTCGTTCGTAATTATTATTATTTTTTTCCTTTAAAAGAAAAAAACTATTAACCAACAACTCAAACATAAAATATTCTTAAAAATATAATAACAGTTTTCACATTTAGTAATACTAAACTTAATTCATACCAAAATCACACTATATATACTGATGTCGCATAGGCTTTGAATTTTTTTTTTTTTTTTTTAAAAAAAAAACAAAGGTTGATCCAAGGACTACTACCTATTCCATGTTAGCATAGTATTATTATGTTGTCAAGAATAACATTTCTATTTCCCAATATATATCTATGTCACGTCCGTTAGAACACTTTTTCAAATAATAATAATAACAATAAAACTCCCTAAAAGGCTAAAATACAACAAAGATTTTTTATAATCACTTTCAGCATGAACTCATGTAAAAGTTCATGTAGATCTACCAAAAAAGAGGCCCTAATTAATTATCAGTTTGTATTTATTGATATAACAAATACTGAGTAAATAATATAAGGTGACATGCATGCAGCAGGGTGATCTAAGTTGATTCATGCATCCATCACATATGTGTCACAAAAATTTGAAACTGATAATAAACAGTACTACTAATTAATTAAGTATGGATGTGAATAACGATTAATTCTCTCTTATACGTGGAGAAAAGTTATTCACTAATTAATTGTAAAAACCTGTTCCAAATAAATGGTTAAAACCAAGGGGGCCATCCATAAACCATGGAACTAAAATGGTGAAGACCATGCATGAGGATTAAGGAAGGGATTCAAAAAGCCATAGGGCCATGGCTTTCTTCTCTACGTCATTGTGCACAACAAATTTGTGATCAGTTCCTTGCGGAATTAACCCACAATAATACAACAATGAAACTGAAACCCGTTTAATGTTATAGGGCTTTAAGAAACCCCATTCAATTTTATGGGCATCAAACAGATCGAATATAAGGAGTTGATAATTAAATTTACCTGCGCGCCTCAAAAGTGCTCGATCGATCGATCCCAAAGTGCTTTTTCCTTTGATTCTCCACAGATCAAAAAACACATGCAAAACCTATCACAAAAACCAGTACTATATATATATATATATGTAGCGGCAGGTTAAGTAGTGTATTAGGGCAGAGCCCAGAATAGGGTTTTTAATAGACGTACGGACAGCCCTCGTGGCCTTCAGGTTTTATTATTATTAACAGCAATCTTCATTGTACAAGCATGGTGTGATAATTACTTAACCATGGTGTGGCAATTAAACTTCGTGCAAAATTATTAATTATATCTTTGGCAAATTGAAATCAAACATTCAAACGTCAATTATAAATTTAATAAATAGGGTTCTATATTTTTTTTTTGAACAAAAATTGAGATAAATAGGGTTCTATATATGTATCAGGTATTGCCAATAACCTATGTGCTTATTTCTTTCTGATTGAAATACACAATATTGGTCATGAAATTAAGTTTTTTTTTTTTTTTTTGTTTAATCTTTTACAATTATTTAAAAATATTCAACTTCATTTTTTTAAAAAATTAATAACCTGATCATTTCATCCATCAAACGTCATATACCAAGTCATATTATAACTTTGTTATATATATTAGGCTTTTATTTGCTATGCGTTCTATATGAATGATAGACTAAAGGAAAACAATGCTGTCTTTTTTAAGTTATATATGAATGGTAGATTAAAGGAAAAAAATTTCCGTTAGGTAAAATTTTGAGAAGTAATTTTGAAAAATAATAAAAATAAAAAAAAATTGAAGAGTGTTCCCCTACAATTAAAGAAAAAAAAAAAAACTTCTACAGTTTACACTCCACAATGGTGGTTGCATTGCGATTTTCATGCCGGATGGTTCGGACAGCTACTGCAAGGTTGCCAAAATTTCATGGCAGCCACTATGGAGCCACTAGAAATTCATGGCAACCACTACAAGTAACGTCCTCAGGATTTACTAAGGATAATGAACCCACAAATATTTGTCATCGTAACATTTCTAGGCTAATTTATCAAGTAAATAACCAAAAGAGTTATAATGATCCCCAAATCAAAAATCTACGCAATGGAAAATACATCTATTTTTTTTCTTTCAACGTACAAGAGACGTATTGGCTCAACCCTTAGATAGATTAAGAGGCCGCCTAAAGCCCCCAATTAAAATATATTAATGAAATTTTTTTTATAAAATAATATTTAAAGCTTATTATAGTTAATATTCTCTAATTAAGGCCCTCAATTAATAAATATTAATGAAAATTTATTCCATAAAAAATATTTAAGCCCTTAATTATAATTAATATTATCTAATTAAGGCCCCAAATTATGGTAAAATATAAATAAGTAATTAATAGTAGCTTTTGTCCATACGTAATTAATTAATAATTATGGTAAATAAGTAATTTATAGCAAATATATATTTCTAATTAAGGTCCCTAATTATGGTAAAATTGATAATATTACATAAGGGAATCAAATAATAGCTTATGTATTATCCACACGTAACGTTAAAAAATATAGTATTTATGATTGGAGTCTAACGATGGTATCCAATGTTCAAAATTAAAATGAAAAAAAAAATTAAATTAAATGTTAAGAATATGGAAAGTTTCTAAATATTTTATTCAATTACGAACTTCTCTCTTTATAAGTTTTTATTTTTTTTCTCTCTATTTCTCTATTCAAGTTTTATTCAAATTTGAATTCTTTTCTTATTATCAAATTTCATTATTTTCCAATAATTCACGGTTTAAATCCTTAAAATCATTCACATCTGATCAATGATAACAAAAAAAAAATTAAAAAAAGTGTTAGTTACCAAAAACTCAACCAATCATTTGCATTGATTTTGTTTTCATTTGATTTTCATAGATATTTTTACACTAATTTGTCTTTTCTACTGTAGGCCGGTTGAAAGTGTTAAATAATTCTATCATAAAGATTAAAGTGAATTTGAAATAGTTTATCTGAAAAATTAGGCTTTATTGTTCTATTTTTAAAATTTACTTTATATATTATAGTCATAATATAATTTTTTTTTTTATCAATTGAAAAGGAAATGTTAGGAAAATTTGAATATAAAAACTTAATAACTAATTTTGTATCTCAAAAAGCGAGAAGAATGATTTTTAAACAAAAATATAATACTTAATTAATATTAAAATTTAAGAAAAAAACATCATTGAAACTTCTCGCCTTAAGCCCCAAAATATATCGAGCTGACCCTAAACATATATAATACCCAGAGGTCTATCAACATAAAGATAACTAAAAAAATCATCACATAACTTAGCACAAAATTCGACATCAATATCTTGGCCATAGACTGGATACCAAATCTAGATCTCCAAAACATTACACATCAAGTCAAAAAGTAGGTCAAACATCAAATACAAAAGAGATAATTAGGTTCATGGCTGCATTCAGAAGGCTAAAGAGAGTTCTTGTTGGTTGTTGTGGGCCACCAGAAGTTCTTGCTGACTGATGTGAAGTCGCCAGAAGTTCCTATCGGCCATTCCGGGAGGCTGCAATTTCCTAGCCACTGCTATGCGCTGCCAAGAATTTCTATTGGCCGCCATCGGGCCGTCGAAAGCTCATGTTGGCCACTACAAGGTCACCAAAAGTTCTTCGCTAGCAATAGTCGCGGGCTGTCAAAAGTTCTTGCCAACTACTGCAGGGCCTTTGAAAGTTCATGGCGTCAACTGCGGGTTCACCGAATGTTCATGGCAATTACTTTTTCAGAAGTGTTTTGTGTCTTATTTTTTGAAAATTATTTTTTTCTTTTAAAAAAGTTTTATAGCTAGTTTTGAAAAGTGAATTAATGGTGAGGGCTACTACATTTAAAAATCTGTTTAAATAACTGGTATTTAAAAAGATCTTTTCCTGTTTGAGAAGCGAACATAGTTTTAGAAATGTTACCAAAACAGACCCTAAAATGTTGATGGTACCTAAGGTCTAAAGCCTTCAACCGATATGATACTTTAAAATATTTTCGGTTAATATATTATGTATAATTTTTTTAGCTTTAATTATTTTTTCGAATTTAAATGGTTGAGATTTTCTCACATTAATATTTATTACTTTTATTATTCCAGTAGTATTTAATTATCACCATAGCATTTATTATATTATATCATATTCTAAATTAGTAAATACTGATGTGACAAATTTTAATTGTTTAATTTTAAAGTAATGTCTGAGATTTAAGAATTATATATATAAAAATATTTTAGAAATTATTAGAGGATCTTGATCCAACCCTCAACGTACAACTCTTTTCTCTCCTTATATATAACTAGCTTATACTAACCCAACCCAATTGATCTAATAATATTATCCATCTGCAAAAAATAAGGTGCACTCTCAAGAAATCAAGAGAAGAACAGGTGGCTGAGGTTTTTTTTTTTTTTCTAAGCAATATATGGAAGGGGAATTATAAAAGGGTCTATTGCACTCTTGATCCTAAATTCCTAATAGATAAATTAAAAGAATGAGTGATCAACTGAAAATGTTTTCAAATACAAAGTAAAAAGCGGCTTATTAAGTAACCTGATATGCTCCAAATTAAGAACTTCTAGTATTAGGGATCTTCAAAGCTTCCAACTATGAAGGGAGTGAATTTGTTGTGAATATGTACAATGATGGGAGAGAACATTCAATCTGTGAACAAATTGGACTTGTTGATGGCATGGATATTGATGATGAGAGAATTTCCTTCAAGCATAGCTGCACAAGGTAATTGCACCTATTAGAGACAACTAATTAATTAAGTTGCCAAAAGTGCTGCATGTGCCTCCCCTACAATATTAGCTTTAATAGGAGGAAGCCGGTGAGAAGCTGCTAATTAAAATGATGTTTGTACGGTCCAGATGCGTCCTTTCGTTTTTTAAAACCAAAACCATCACGCCGTTAACAAAACGGCAACACCAAAAAGTTAAAGTCTGTGAAACAAAACATAAATTGATTTTTTTTTTTTCTTTCTTCTACGCAAACAGAGTCACGCTAATATTCAGCACTCCAATACTCTGTAAGTTCATAGGCTCTCTCTGAATTTGGTTCTATGCTTTTCTTTTTCAGAAGTGTTTCCCTTTTATTAGTTTTTATGGATGCTATAGGTGAAGTGTTTCCTTTTTGTTTTCTGTGTTGTCTGGAATGTGAGGTTATTGTTCTTGGAGTTTATGGTTTTTAGCTTTACTCTATCATTTTCCATCCAAGGATTTTAAAAGCACCTATAGCATCCATATTCCCTAAAAATTAATACAAGGGAAACACTTTTCTAAAGAAGAAAAGCACAGAAACCAAAATCAAAGAGACCCCATCAACTTACAGTTACAGTACTATTGGCGTGCTGAATATCAGTTTCAAGCCTTCAAGCACTTTGAGAGAGTCCTTGAATGAGTTTCTCATTGAAGAAGCAACATACATCTCCAAATCTTTTCATCAAAACCCCCAAAAATCCTGACTTCTTCTCTTGCTCTCCAAGACGAGCAGAGAGTGTTGAAGGTCTGTTTGCGTAGAAAAAAAAAAAGAACAAAAGAACAAAAGAAAAAAGCAAGTCTGTTTGGCGTTGCCGTTTTGTAAAAGGACGTGTTGGTTTTAAAAGGCAAAAGAATGCATCTGGGCCATACAAAAAAATACCGCAAATGTGCGGTAGTTTTCACTACCGCACATAAGCCGGATCCTCATCAGAGTAGCTAAGAATTGTTGTTGCGACAGCATATATGGCTAGATCGAAGTTTGCCTTATAGAACCCGGGGAGGAGGCTAGGCTAGGGTTCCAAACTTCATTGCTGGAGAGGAGTTACGCCAAGGTGAGAGATGGTTCCTTAATGTAAGGGTTATTTATTTCAATAAAGATGAAATTTATAGATAAGTTGATTCCTTGAAAATCACATATGATCCATTAATAAAAGCTAGCATGATTTGAAACTCACGGTAGTCCGGCCCCTTCTTGGAATTAGGTTGTTCTTATTAATTATGAAATCCAAAATTGACCCACAAAAAATAATGTTTTTTTTTTTAAAAAAAAAAGGGAAAAAATAATGTTATTTGTGCATACATATATGTCTCATTTATATATATTATATTTACTTACGTTTGTTATGTCTGGTCACCTCACCCACTTATATTGTGTTTACTAGTCATGTTATTATGTGCCATCAAGTGTAACTACTTATTGTTAGGATAAGAGCCAGCTTAAAGGAGTAGGTAACTAAGGCCTCCGTTTAAGCGCCCCATGAAATAGTACTGAGCATGCACATTACAAGAAAACAATTGCCAAAACGAAAAAAAAAAGGGGTAAAAATGAGTTTCAGCGATAATGTTTTAAAAAACACTACTAAAACAAGGATAAAAACGTCATTAATTATTTGTCAAATTTTCACTGGCGGTGATCCGAAACATTCTTCCTTGGCACATAAATTATGTGCCAGGAAGTTGCCATACTCGACACCGGGAGACCTAGCATAAGCTAAATGTTAGCAATTAAATGCGAAAAAGGTTTTCTTGGCGTTTAAATCATCAGTTATCTTAAATAATAAAGTTAATAGAAAATAACAAGGTCAATTATTTAATTGGCATTTTAAATATTCACACTCAAGTATGGACTAAACAACACATAATTTTTTTTTTCTAATTAATTATTTTAACTAAAGTAAAAAATAAACTGTACATGTCCAAACTTAAAATTTGAAGTGGTAAAGACCTCCCTTCCTTTTAAAAAAGTTACATTGCCAAGAAAAGAATATGTAGTGCATGTACATCAATTTTTTTATTTTTATTTTTTGTAATTACATAATATAGTGTACATAATTAATTATGACTTGGAAGGGATCCAGCAAGAGAAGGAGGTTAAACCAAATAAGATTTGTTGGGGTTGGGGAAAAGATGGTTGATTTCTAAAATGAAAACAGTTAAGAAACGTCACCAACTTCAATTATCTCTCAAACTTCAACCCTACAAAAGAGCCAAAACTGTGTGAACAACAAACAACTCTTCTATATTTAACCCCCCCTCTTGTTAGAACGCAATTAACCTAGCTAGAGTCAGCTTTTCTATTCTACATGTTCTTTGCACCTCTTTAGCTTTCTGAAAATCATTAAAGACTCGGTATTCCTTCCTTGCGAGTGCATCAGAAATTTGATCATGAAAAGCTTGTTTGAAGAGCAACCACATCATCTTGATCACACTATAGACCATGCACCAACTAGCGGCCAATCTAAAGATGATCAAGAAATGGGTGTTAATGCCATGTCAAAGAGTGATGTCTTGAAGAACTCACCCTTTAGCTGCTTTCCACAAGGAATGGATCTAAATCTTGGACGCGTGGTAACAGATCTCTTACTAAGCTTAGTATGATTATCACTTGATTTTACTGCATGAGCATGTGATGTCATTTCAAATCACACCCTGATTGAGTCAATGCTTCTGTAGCTTTAAACATTAGGGAAAATTTTGCATATATACGAAGAAGTTTGATTGGAATGCCTTCAACCTTCATAGGAGCTGCTTCATAAAACTTTTATTGACTCCTCCACTATAGACATTTTAGTTATCGTGCATGTGAGTGTCGTATTTACATATATGCAGGTTTTAGCAGAACTGGTAGGGACTTTCATTTTGATGTTTTGTGTGTGCGGGATCATAGCGTGCACTCAGCTAAGTAAAGGCGAAGTGGGTCTTCTGGAGTATGCTGCCACAGCAGGATTGACAGTGGTTGTTGTCATTTTCTCGATAGGCCATATCTCTTGTGCGCACGTTAATCCTGCTGTCACAATAGCTTTTGCAACCTTTGGTCATTTTCCATGGTCCAAGGTACATAATTTTTCCAAATCTTCCTTCGAGATTTTTAGTCATTTATTTTTCATTGCAGTTAAATATATATTAAAAAAATTTCAATCAATCACTTGAATTTTCATCACATTACAATTATACTCTTAAACTTAAAAAACTTTCAATTTAATATATATCTTTTAATTTTTTTTAAATCACCCATCCGTTAAGATTTTTCATTAAATCTTAATGAAGGAGCGTCAAAATTTTCAAAATATCCTTCATTATTTTAGGGAAAAAAAAAAATTGCAAGGGTCTAAGCAGCCAACAACATAATATACACACAGGTTGAATCTTTGAAGTTTATATATATAATATATATATATATATTATATTTTAAAAAATAGGGGTATTTCCTATTTAAAAAAATAGGGGTATTTTAGGAATAATGACAGAATTTAATGGAAAACCCTAACCGCTCGAATGAAAAAAAATTGAAATTGATACACATTGAGAATTTTTAAAGTTTAAGAAATAATTAATAAAGAGGTGACAATTTAAAAAAATTGAGTGAAGTTTTTCCTTAAATATTTCATACATTAAATCTCACCTATTAAAGAGGAGTTAGAGCATTTAGGCATTAAAATGGAGTTTGTTTACTTATTGTGTGACTGTAACAGGTTCCGCTTTACATATTGGCACAAACGTTGGGTTCTGTGTTGGCAACATGTATTGGACAATCTGTCTACGATGTGAAGTCGGAATTTATGACCACCCGGCCACTCCGCGGCTGCAGCTCTGCCTTCTGGGTAGAGCTTATTGCGACTTTTATCATCATGTTTCTAGCTGCTTCAGTGACCTACCAACATCAATCTGTAAGCATTTTTTATTCTCTAATTAATCTGTGAGTTGGATTAATTAGTTTTGATGGAGAGTCACGATATCCACATGATCAACTTGAAATATTTTGTAGGTAGGCCATTTGTCTGGCTTCGTTGTTGGCATAGCCATTTCACTAGCTGTGTTAATCACAGGGTAGGTAAAAAAAACTCTTTACATGTGATTAGCAATTGCAAAGATCCTTTCGCGGTAAACTTTAGAAAACCCTCATAACTTTCACGTATTTTCAAATGACCCCTTCAAAATTTTAAAACTCTCAATTTAAGCTATTAAAGTTTTAATTTCTTCCCTCCAATAGGATTTATGGTGCCAAATTCACAAAATACTCATTTTTTTTAGGAAAAAAAATTATAAGAATTTAGGCGTTGGTCAGGATTTAACGGAATTTGTAAAAACATCCACGACTGAATCTTTGAAAAAAAAATTATAATTATTTTTTAAAAGAAATAACGGGTATTTTGTAAATTTTGACATGATTTAACAAAAAAATTTAATGGAATGGGAAAATTGAAAAAAAAAAATTAAAAGTTCAACAGACTAAATTGAAAGTTTTAAAGCTTTGAAGGGATCATTTTAAAATGCATGTAAGTTCATGGGGGTTTTATGAACTTTTCTGTTCCTTTTGTTCTCTTACTGGTTACTTTTCTTGTATCAATTTTCTGGGTGTGCATTGTAGGCCTGTTTCAGGAGGATCAATGAATCCCGCAAGGTCATTAGGGCCTGCAATCATATCAGGGAAATTCAATGACATATGGATATATATGACAGCCCCAACCATTGGAGCCGTGGCAGGTGCTCTTCTCTTCCGAATTCTACGTCTTCAACAACGCCGCCCATGTAATCCCACTTCCTAATTATTCCAGTCTAGTTGTTCATACTTAATTCGGCCCTTGGTTCAAGGCTTCAAGCTAGTGCACAAGAAAATTGTATTTGAAGATATTGCTGGATCATGTCAAGTAAATAAATGCCAAGTTTCGACTTCTTGGATGTCTTCAATGAGAAAGGTTGATCTTCTAAGTCTAGGGTCACCTTAAGCTACAAACCTTAGCTAAATTGCAAATTCGGGTGAATTCCAAATAGTATAACAAGTTTTAAATTTTGGGTTAAATCCAAGTGTCCATTTGATAATGTACTAAAAAAGTCATTAACCCTTAAAAAGTAAAGTAGCAATGTATAAACCAAAACTAATTTAAAAAGTGTTAGTTTTTAATTTGAGATAATTCGAAATTAGAGTGAACCAGTTGTATAATTTGTCAAACATCTTTTTTTTTATATAAATATAGAGAAATGCTACTTAACATTTTTTGTTGTCCATCTCCCAGCATTCTCTTTGTTTAATAATCCTCAGAAGATTCTACGATTTTCTTAAATTCTTAATGTTAATTTTAAATCAAACTGTTGATATTAATTTTACCACATCAAAATTATTACTTTAATAATAGACTAAAATATGATAAATAGATTACAAATATTGAATTGTAAAAATAATAAATGCTGATTGGACAAAATCAATGTGCAATTGGGCTCGACTAGTTCAGTGTTGACCAATGCAGCAAAATCCTTGTCCGCTGGGCTGGGCCTAACCCTAGTAATAGCCCACACTGGTTACCTTTAGGATGACAAAACGGCTTACCGTGTCGAGTTCGGATGAATCCCACAATAAGAGACGATAAGATGGTTCTGCGGAAGCTTGAATGTTGGCCACTTTCGATGGTATTTGGGATGGTGCCGTGGGTCTTGGGTTTCTTGGGCAAGCTTGAATCTTGGCCACTTTATATTATTTGGGCAAGCTAATTTGTGGCCATGGCTTTTCTTGGCAAGATAATTTGTGGCCTTCCCACGAACGCAGCCTTTGAATAAGAAGAATGGGATGAAGACGAAGACGATGATGAAGTGTTGCGAGGTTTTGCTGAGTTGAATAGAACCGTTGGTGGGTTGCTTGTATTTTTGCTTTATATGGGTCTGTTTTGTTGATTGAAAAATATGAGTGGAATCGGGTTATTTTTTCTGGAAAATCAGAGGCTCTTTGATTTTGTGATGCTGGATTAGTGTTGATTTTGGGTCGGTGATGGTGGATATGGACAAAACCATATAGCTGGGCACCGCCATAAAAAGTCACGCCTACATGATTTAATTTTATCACTTTTTACTAGCCCGTACGATTGATTATCTTCATTGCAACAGACTGTATCTCTCACCCTATCAGGTGATCAGTGGTGGAGTCCGAATTTTAGTTTAAAAGGGTCAAAATTAATTTTTCTTTTAAAACAATTTTACAATTAAAAAAAAGCAATTAGAGGATTATAGTTTTTACTATAACTTTTCTACAAAATAACTTAAAAGTACACAATTGGTAAAATAATTAAGAGTTTATTGTTAAAAAGCCAGCCACTAACTATGAGTATGTTTGATATTGTGTTAGGTACTTAAAAAGTACTTTCAGTAGATAAAAGTTGTGCTAAAAGAAAAGCTAATCCGTTTGATAAAAAACTTAAAAAATGATTCTTTAACTTTTTTTGCTCCAAAAAAGCCAAAATACACTTTTGAAAAAAAAAAAAGGCTTAAAAATAAAATATTTTTCTAGCTATAAAAGCTTTATTTCACAACGCAATTCAAAATATCCTTTAAATAAGTTTGACAAAATAATTTTTCCCCTGATCAATTGTCTTGTTACTTACAAAAAGAAAAAAAGAAAAATGTCTCGTAGTTCTTTTTTTCAGCCAATGTACAACATCCCTCTTCCTCCTCTTAAATTTTCACATATATTGTTAGGCTATGTAAAACTTGGTTTTGCGTCCGACCCAATACAATAAAAGAAGGGCTATGATTTAAATGATTTTTTTTTGTTTAGGGTTGGCCCATGGAGCGAGGCTTGGGCCGTTAGGGTTTTGGTATGCGTGTGTGACGCCTCCCTTTGTTTTATTCGTTCGTTTATATTTTTTTTACTCAGTTGAGGGTTTTTAAATAACCGTTTATGTAGTAAGGTTTTGGTATATACGTGTGATGACTCTCTTTGTACTATTTCTCGAAAATAGTAAAACTTTGCCGCAACACAGTAAACGTAGCCCCTGAGGGTGAACCACTTAATTTTCTGTGCCTTGTGTTTGATTATGTTTTCCTTTTTTTTTTTTTTTTGTCTCTCTCGCTTTTTATAGGTTTTGGGAAATTGGTGATCTTCCTAACATATATTATATGTCAATTTTATTTCTTTTTTGTGGTGAACATTGAAGAACACCAAAAGGTAGCTTTATTTAGATTATCATTTATGAATCTTGTCCACTTGTAAGCTTCTACATTGTGTTAGGTCAGGCCACAAGTTCTAGGCTTCTAGCTAAAATAAAACGCTTGTTTAGTCGACTTGGAAATCGCAACGCACAAACATTAAAATGGAAACAGACAATAAAAAAATCGGGTTGTTTGTCAACCTCAAGCTTCTATAATTTAAACACTTAAAGACTAGTACGCAGCGTTTTGCAATTTGGATCGTCTTCCTCATTGTTAACGTAAAATCTCTAAAACAAAACACAAAGTCTGGTGATGCTTCTGATGAGTGGCTGTTTGGGTGAGGGTGGGCAACCTATGGTATTCGAAAAAAATTTACTAAGGGAAATTTTTGGGGCTTGAGAGGGGAATTTGACCCCTCTCGACCCCCCTTCCCTCCACCCCTGCCGACTATCCCTCTATCCTTATAGTGAAAAGAAAATCTAACACTAAATGGTGGAAGGCATGAACTTTGCGCAGTAGAAACTTTTCCGAGCAAACTACTAAATAGTCGCGGCCAACAAATTCATGCATTTGCTTTAACTTAAACTTAGTTGCAACAGTACAAGAAATATATACTAGTATTTTCACACATCACAAATTAACATCTCTAATATTCCAACCTTAACACTCTAAAATAGAACTGACCAGTTTATTCAGTTTACTTACCCACAACCAGTTTTGCTCTTGCATCGCTCTCAATTTGCATTTGCTTTAACTTAAACTTAGCTGCAGGAGTGTAAGATATATATACTAGTATTTTCACACGTCACAAATTAACATCTCTAATATTCCAACCTTATCCTCTCTAATATAGAATTGACCAGTTTATTCAGTTTAATTACCCACAACTAGTTTTGCTCTTGCATGGCTCTCAATTTTTATTCGGGCCTGCAGCCTGTTAAATTAAAAAGAATTATCTAAAGAGAAAAACACGAAAAAATACAGAATTAAGGTGGTTTAGCCTATAGCTTACATCCATAGGTCAAAACCTTTTCTTGGCTACATCTTTCCTTTATAATTTAATTATATATATGACTCTATTTATAGAGAAAGAGTCTAAACGTTACATGTCTCTTCTACTTCTACATTAACAATAATAATTAATTTACACAAATCATCTTATAACTTTTAAGTTCTTATAACTCTTGTTTATTGAGATCTCGTAAACTTTTGTTTCTTGAGTTTTTGTAACACTTGTTTCAATACGCCCCCACAAACCTAATGGTAGATCACGAATGTTGAAGTTTGAGCAAAGTGTAGCAAATCTTGTGGACACTAATGGCTTGGTAAGAAGATTAGAAACTTGATCTTTACTCAAGATAAAGCGCCACGGAATGGTCAGATCTCACCGCAAACACCAAAGCCAACTATGGGCTAAATATGAGGGCCAACTTGGCGATCTCGCTGTAAAATACCAAAGAACAGTTGGATTAGAGAAATAGTCTGAATATTAGAAGTCTCTTCTACATCTACATTAACAACAATAATTAATTTATACAAATCATCTTATAACTTTTGAGTTTTTATAACTCTTGTCTATTGAGTTTTTGTAACTTTTGTCTCTTAAGTTCTTGTAACTCTTGTCTATTGAGATCTCGTAAACTCTTATTTCTTAAGTTTTTGTAACACTTGTTTCAATAGTAATCAACGCTTTCCTCGGGGAATGGAGTGTCCAAATTTTCCTTATGTTCAGTCTCTCACTACAAAATATTCCAAATGTGTTTGCACCATTTAGAAAATGGACAGGAAATGCAATATTAGTGCTTATCTCGTCAATTTACTTGCTAGCTGATTGGGTTGATACCTTTGAAAACGGAATGATTTCTATTCGTCAATACAATTCAGATGAGAGATCTTATGATTGTTCTGATATTTTGGCATTTTGGGCTTCCTTTCTTTTGTTACACCTTGGTGGTCCAAATAGCATAATTGAGCATAAGATTACAATTCAACCAAGGAGAAAAACATGAAAAGATATGAAGGCAGGCTTGGTGGTCCAAAATGAGCCATTAATAACCAGACAAATAGCTCTCCTCCTTTGCTTAGTTGAGCAGCATGAACATCGGAATTGGAATGACTTGCAGCATAAGATAACAATTCAAATCAACAGGTCTGACATCAGTATTTACTTCAAGGATCATTTCACATGCTCGTTCATGTTCTTTTTCTAGTCTTCCTTGTCGTAGATCTTTTTTGGTGAAGAATTTTTTGGCCTCAGCACAAGTATCCTGAAAATTCTTTCGCTAAAACCTACTACAGAATACATCATATCAGGCTGCATAACTTGAAGATATAACATATAATCAGAGAGGATTTTACAGAATTCATGACTATCATCATCATTGTTGTTGACTCTATCCATACTATAGCAGAGTTCTGTCGCAATATGCCATATTATAAGGCTCTGATCAAATTCAACATTAACAACATAAGACATCAACTTACTACTATAAATATTCCAATCAATATCCTGTAGAACCCAATCACCTCGACCTAAAAATATCCTCTTTGTAGTGTCAGGATCTTCTACTAAATCTTATTTCTTTTTCAGCTGACCAAAGATGAAGTCCCAAAGCTTTTTGGTAAATGGTTTCTTGGAAATGTATTTCATCTCATCATAGAAAACCTTAAGGCCCAATTTCTTAATGACATTAATCAATATACGGTCAAAATAATCAAAAAGTCTAGGGTTCTTTTTTGGACATTCTTTCACACAATAATCTATCAAGTTGTATCGATGTAGAGATTCAGACCACCTCCCGAATAGGATTTGTCTAGCCCTTTGCAAGTAACTTGATGATTATGTATCTGTCCACCAGTTTATCCTCTTGAGAGTGAGAACGTATTTGAGGAGAGGGAGGAAGCATCTCTTTATAGTGGCTATGCAAATATTATCCCTCGACAACTTCTGGACGGAAGCAGCAGTCCATTTTGAGAAAAGCAACTTAAAGAGAGAAATTGTATCCATGCCTATGGCACCAAAGAGCAAGGCATAGGTAATTCTAACATCAATCTTCTGAGAACACTGCATCTCTAGTGAATACATTGAATAGAAGGTTGAAAGGACTGTCACAACCGCACACCAGGATGTAAACCGGACAAAGTATCCAAACATTGAGAACATTGCGATAACCTTCGTATAGAGAACTTCATCAATAAAGTTTAGTTCAACCGCTAGCACTTTAAAGGCATTTCCTAGGTCTCTTTTATGGAAAAAAGTCGACTCTCATCCCGATCGCGAAAATTAAAAAGGAAATCCACGATGAGGCCCTTGAAGATTTCGAAGAAGTGAAAAGCATGTTTCACCGCCGCAAGATCATCCAGCATGCCTTCATCACCTGCATAACATTCAATCTTCAATTCTCTATTAGGTTCTGGTATCAATTTTATTCAAGTTGGGAGATTAGCTTCTTTCTTCGAAGAGTATTCCTCCATGAGTCTTGCATAGTTAGGCCCTTGGTTAGGTACTTTAAGCATAGATTTTCGGAATCAATTCAGGCTTGCGAGATATAAAGAACACTTTTGTTCACCATACTTGATGGTTCCAATGGCAAGTAGAAGGAGAGTAAGGAGCCATAAAATGTTTCCAAGAAAGGATTGTTGGAAGATAGCAACAACTGCGTAAACCTAGGCTATAAGAGTACTCCCATTGGCTTATGCAAATTTTTAGCCAAAATGGCTAACCAAAACCTACTTTTACTAGTTTAGCTAATGGGTTTTTAAAGACACCATACATCCGATTATCTATTCTTTATCTATATTTTTTAAATATTCTTTTTTAATTCTTTGTTTATCTTTGTTTATTATTTCTTTATTTCAACGATAACATAACTGACTGGAGTGTAACTGATATGTTTTATGGCATCTGTTCTGCAATTGAAGAATTCCTGCTACCTTTTATTTATTGGGGGTGTGATAGAAGATAATATCATAGGCTGGTATTTCAGTAGTGTTAATTTGGATTTTGTAGAATTTGAATCATAAGGGTATGTTTAAATTGGTTAGGCACAAACCCAATTTGCACCCAAAATAACACCCAATGCACTTGACTTAAGGGATCATTGACATGAGCCCCAACGTGAGCCCAAACATCATCGCGACAAACAACACTAAGAAAGTGATGATTCCTATGCGAAGGAAAAACCCTGTTTCACTGCAACTATACTCCACAGACATTCAATTCCCTCTTTCTCTTCCTCTTCCTCTTCCTCTTTCTCTTCTTCTTCTTCTTTTCTTTGAGCTTTATAGTCTTATTCTAGACCCGTTACTTTAGAGAGAACCATATTACATATATACAGGGATAATGGAAATGCAAATATATTCTACTTATTGCACAATGACAGAATGAAATCATATTCGACCTACTTTTTTGTGGGGCCTTTTGCTTGAAATGTCTGGAGATTTCTTTTTTATTCTGTTATTCTAATTTATGCTTCATTGATTTAGGTTAATAACAGCACAAGAAATTTCCTAGTTTAATAGAAATAATTAGATATCAAGGATGCATTTATAAATGAAGCCAATGGGGTAAGCAAGGACGTTTAGATATCCCGTTTTTGAATCTTGTATAGATGACATGTTTAGTATAACCAAAATTACGCTGCAAGCATATATTTATAAAGGCCTCCAACAAGTACCAAACAAATCCCTCTTAAACTCTACAGAAATTGACTAAAATTCTTATCCTAATACAATTGATACGTTGATGTAAATGATTTATGTTGTCCTTTAAAATAGGACCCAAAAGCTGGTTTGAAAAAATTGTGCCATCCTAAGTTAGTTACAAGATACTTAAATATATGAGAAATCTTTTCCTTACCAAATGATATCATAATTTTATGATATCTCTAATATTCTATTATATATGTTTTTGCTTGTACCGACCAAACCTCATAAATGAGTTATCCTTTATCCTTTAACTGACCAAACCTCTGAAATTATTCAACCTTTCTCATTTCCACATTCACAAACATATTTGTTTCCTGATGCTTCCAATTCTTTTTGAGGACTTTCAACATGTTCTTGACATGATATATATTATGGTAGCAATGGAAGTTGATAGGAGAGCCAAACTCAACAATATTTCTCTCTTTTCTTCTTCATTAGGACTATAACTTCTACATTCTGCCAAAAACAGTTCTATCTTAGTTGTTTATTGGATTAATCAATATGATCCATAAACCAATATATTAACAAAATTAAAGAATGAGGTTCAAATGTATATGAAACAATCATGCACTCCTAAATGGGGAAACCCACCCATTTCCTGAGGAAAGTCAGAAGTCATTCTGAAAATTCTTTAGCCATAAATTGGGGCAAAATATATTTGACATTAAATACAATGTACAGGAAAGATTACTTCTAGGGAAAAGAAAATGTATTTGACATTAAAGGCTCTCCATCAAGCACCCAATTTCAGAATGCACCAAGTTTTTAAAAGCCAAATGTATCTGACCAACTGGAACCAGGAAATAGAAAAATGAATACCATTCAAACACAGTAGTAAGGCTATCAGAATATACCTGCATAATGTAAGAGGGTAACCAAAAAAATCATGCTCAAATTATTTAAAGTAACAATTACAAACCCATCTACTGCAAGAAACTTATATTAGAAAAATTAAGCTAAGAAGCTTAATATTTTCTAATTCTACTATTAGTAGGAAGAGTTAAATTAAGGCCATCTCTCTTTCTAATTGCAAACTCATTTGCTGAACATTATCCCATAATCTCATTTCAAGCAAGCAAGTAAACACAAGTCTAGATGAAAGAGACAAATTACAAGCGATATCTCTTTCTCTCTCAATTAAAAAAAAAAAAAGAATAGCTAGTAGGAAGAGTTAATAAGCATCTGAAAAATTTGCATCTTCAAAAGAAAAAGAAAAAGATGAAAGAAAAACTGAAGCTGACAAAAGATCATCCCTTTCCTACATCACCACAAAATATTGATAGTAGAATATTGTTCAGATTACATCACCATAAAATAGACTTGCCTTCTATCAAATTTCAAACTACATTACAATATTGGACCATGTTCACAAACTAACTAGGAAGTCCACAAAAAATACTTTCCACAAATTACATCGAACACATGTAAAAGCATTTAGTCAATTTCAAATGGTAATGACTCTACGTTTTTCAATGATTTTCATTTGACGTGAACGAAAGTATTCTTTTCTCATTGAAGACATGTTGCCTATATGCATACTCATAATTTCTGTCCTCTCTCGATTGCTCCACCTCAAGCCTGTTTTTGTTAACACGATTAGTCTCATGTTCCCTTTCCTCTCTCAATTGCTCCATTTCAAGCCTTTTTTTGTAAAGAAGATTAGCCTCTCCCTTTCTTCTCTCGATTGCTCAATCTCAAGCCTTTTTTTGTTAAGAAGATTAGCCTCATGTTCCCTTTCCTCTCTCAATTGCTCCATCTCAAGCCTTTTTTTTTGTTAAGAAGATTAGCCTCATGTTTCCTTTCCTCCCTCGCTTGCTCCATCTCAAGCCTTCCTTTTGTAAGACGAATAATCTCTTGTCATTCTTCCATTCTCTGCTCATGAGATTTCTTCTTGTCTTCCTTCATATCATTAACTACCTCTGCAAGATTCGAAGACATATGGTCGTGCCTCCTTTGTGTTTTCTCTCTCTCTTTTTGGGCCTTCTAGCCAATTGGCCTCTCCAAGTCTACAAACATTAATTGCGACACATTGTTTTCCCCTAAATGTATCGAGTCTAGATTAGCAGAAGGTTCTTGTGATAATGATTTTCTTTTCGATTTTTTGTTTCCTTCGGCCACATTTTGTTTCCATTTTGAGTGACATTTCAACGTATTCCAACAATGTTCGAAATTAAATGTGACACCATGGTTGTTGTAATACAACAACTTCGCTTGATACTAAATAATCATTAGCTCATTGACTTTAAGGTATAACACTCCATTCATACCTTATCTTGTTCAGTTAGACCACATGAAGGTTTTCTTTCGATTTGACATAAGCATGCACAAAACTTGTTGGCGGCAACTTAGATTGTTGACCATCGATTCGTTATTGAATTCACAGAACGCATACAAAAAGTAGGCTTCTTATATTCATCATAGTGTGCATGAACTCTACCCCAAAATGTAGATGCTTTTTGATCGGTACCATGAATTGCATCCATACTAGTAACGAGTCAAGACGCTACTAGTAAGTTGTCTTCTTCTATACTAAAGTTTCCTCTCCGTTGAGATTTTTTAGTGGTGGATTCCATTCGAGGTTGGAATTGAGTGTCTTGGGAATCAATGTTCTCATTTAAAGAAGCCGAAATGTATGCATTGTAATTGTAATCTCCCTCATGCATAAGAGGGACAAGGAAGGAATCGTCATGCAAATCCATCATTCAAAAATAAATTATATTAACATCCAAAGCTTGTTAAACAACCAATTTTGAATGTTTTCTACATAAAACTTAATGTCAACAAGCTAGAAAACATCTATCTTCCTAATTGCTGAATTAACATCTCTCTTCCTCCCTCCTTTTAGTGTGTTTGGGTGCTCTTTTTTTTTTTGTTCAAAGCATGTGGTTGTGAGCTTTTTGCTTGTGTAACTTACAAATTACTGTATGGTGATTGACGACATGTGCACATATATGGACATAACTTAACAAATGATATAATACAAATAAATTTCCTGTTAAGCTTATCTCTAGATTTCAAAGACGAATGGGAAAGCAACCATTGACAAGTACAATCTTTCTAGACTCGATTTTATGCAATAATTTGGACTCTAAGAACACAATCTACAGTAATTACAGAATTAAACTAGATGTAATTCTAAAAATTCCATAACAACCTTTTTCAAAAACAAAAACAATCCCCGGCAACGGTGCCAAAAATTGATACGCACGCAAGCACGCACAACTTTACAATTTATATTTAACCACTCGCGATAGATCGTATCCTTGTAGGATAGCTCTAAAAAGAGGGTATCGTCCGCAAGGATTGTGTTCGGTTGTGTAATAATGGAATCTCTAAAATTGCATATAACCTAACTCATAAGCAAGAGATGTTTTTGTATTCTTGAAACTAAAAACTAAATAACAAAAGCTTTAAACTAAGTTACACAAATTGACTTGAAAAGAAGTAGGGAAGGTATAGGGAATTGATTTCACTCAACCCTCATACTACAAGTGAACCATAATTAGCATGGATCTTAAACAAAAGTATGGTTTTGAGCGTGTAAAGATTGTCAATCCTCACAACAAACTCATCAAAAAAATACTATAAAAAGAAAATCATAAAGCATCATAGTTTCGCACTAATTACTCACCTAACAACCTACATGTGATTTAACTCTTGTTCCCTAGCATGCGATATAAATTCTCTCAATAGCCTACACAATCTCATGAAATAAGCATAAAATATCATAGGTTTCTACTCCTCTTTCCATCTATTATAAGTTAGTCTAAACATGGATTGAAAGTATTGAAATCATTCAAAACTCAAACATATTTCTCATAAACAAGAAACAATTTTCATCTCAAATGGTATAATCATTAATAACAAACTTTACGCATATATAATCATCATACCATTTGTACAAAATCCTAGCTAAAAACAATCAACTCATAGTACTTTGGATCAAGTTACATCAAAACCCTACAATGGATTTAGCTCCTCATAAAGGATTTGGATTTCTTCATTAGGTTGAAGAAAACCATTTTCCAAAGGATTGTAGTGCTATGGGCTAGTTCTACCTACTGTCTACAACAAGAAATACAAGTAAAATAAGTGAAAAACTAAGAAAAACTACACTGAACCGAGCTACTGTCTCTCTCTCGGACAGAACATACATATATATGAAAAAGGGAGCTTTGATCTTTCTTAAGGAAAGATCAAGCTAAAAATCTATCATCTAGCTGTTAGGAGTCCTCTAAGAAGTGATTTTGGCGCCTACAACTAACTGGCAAGCCGCAATTTTGGACCAAAAATATCCCCCACCGTCGCAACTGTAACAAAATATCTTTCAGTTCTGGAAGATACGACGGCGCTCGAGCACCAGGATTGGGCGCTCGAGCGTCAAATTGTGCTGACGCTCGATACTGAATGTTGGGTGCTCAAGCATCACTCCTTCAACAGCACTTTAACTTTTCTTTAACTTATCTTCAAGCTTAATTTCAATGGTATGCTTTGAATTTCTATTAAGACCTGAAAATAAGACAAATACTAAAACACACTAAAATATTAAATAACAATACAAACTAAGGTATAACATATGCGAGTTAAGGGGCTTAAATGTGTAACATTCAACACTTATCAGTAAAGTCCGAATTTTTACACAAAAAAGGGAGGGGGATGGGTTTCGGAGAAGGGGAAACAAGGGAGGGGGAGGGTTTCGAAGAAAGGGAAACATGGGAGGGGATTTCTCATGACCCAGAGAAGAGAGAAAAAAAAAATTAAAGAGAAAACCAGAGAGACTGAGAGATTACCTTCATTAAGAGAAAGAGGCTGAGATCAACGACCGACAACTACTTGCTGAGAGACAGACGCCATATAGCTTCAGCGTAAAAATGGAGGACTGAGCTTAACGAGAGGGAGGCGGGAGAGACAATGAAATGGAGGGAAAAGAAATGGGGGTATCGGGAAAAGAGGGAGGGAGAGAGAAGAAATTAATTTTTTAAGGCTTGAATTTGTGTATAGTGTAACGCTCACTGTAGCGTTACACTGTTCACAAACGTTTAAGGACTTTATTTTAGGTTTGAGATGCATAAGCCAATGGGGTGGTGTTTTTAAAGTTTCCTTAGCCATTTTAGCATTTTTGCTAGAATAGCTAATCCAATGAGAGTGCTCTAAGCGCAACAAAATGCCTCAGCTAGAGAGTATTATCCACTATAGATAAAGCAATTATGCTATCTGAACCACTAAGGTGCAACAAAAGAAAGGAAGCCCAAAATGCCAAAATGTCAACACAATCATAAGATCTCTCATCTGAATTGTATTGACGAATAGAAATCATTCTGATTACAAAGGTAGTAACCCAATCAGCCAGCAAGTAAACTGACCAGATCAACACTACTACTATCGCATTCCTTGTTCGTTTTCTAAATGGTGCAAACACATTTAGAATATTCTGTAGTGAGAGACTGAACATAAGGAAAGTCTGAACACTCCATTCCCCGAGGAAAGTGTTGATTACTATTGAAACAAGTGTTACAAAAACTCAAGAAATAAAAGTTTCCGAGATCTCAAAAGACAAGAGTTTACTTGAAATCCTACAATGGCTTCTAAATTATGCCATCTATATCTATGTTTTTAAATTACAGAATTGCCATCATCCATCACTTTTATTAGCATCTTTTTTTCTTTTTTCTTTTTTCTTTTTTCTTTTTGTGTTTGTTTAGTACCATGATCCACACTCGACAACCAAAATAATATGCAAATTTGAGGGAACAATTACTCACATTATTTTAACAAAAAAATTGGTGAGTTGCTAAGTCTCACATTATTTTAACAAAAAAATTATTGAGGTAGTTTAATAAAGAGTTTTGTTGTAAATTTTTTATTTGAATAATAATAGTAAGTGATTGATGCCAAATAAAGTATAAATGAATTTTAAATTTTTTGTGAGAAAAAAATGAAAAAAAGTTGCTTAGTACTAATTTTGGAAGATGTCAACTTTTTTTTTTTTTTGAGAAATAAAAATAAGAGGGAAGATGATTGTCAAACGGCTGCTATTATTATTACTATTATTATGGGAAAATACACTTTACCCTCCCCCCTCCGGGGAAAGTTGTACCTATCTGTTGATTTGGCTTATAATGTTTAAAAAATTATAATCCACCCCAACCAACTTTCAAATTTTTGCATTGTGGCTACTCCGTTTGAAAATCCATCTGTTTGGATGGGAAGACGCACACATGCAACGCACCATGAGTTTTTAGGGCTGAAAAGTTGAAAATGCCCCCACCCATTTCTTTGAAAAAAAAAAAAAAAAAAATTTGGGGATAGCTGCCGTAGCCACCGCATGGCTCATGGGGTCCACCCCATCTAGCTTAAATGAAAATGATTCGGCCACCCCCAAAGCGCCAAATGGGGGTGGTTGAAACCACCCCCAAAGGATTTTGGGGTGGCTCGGCCAGCCCCATTTGGCCTAGGGGTGGCTGACCCACCCCCCAACTGGCTGGAATAGGGGTGGGGTAGCCACCCACCCCATGGCCAAATTGGGGTGGCCAGCCACCCCCAAGTGCCCTATGGGGTGGCCGTATTTTATTTTTTTCTGTTTCTTTTTTATTTTAAAAAAAAAACATTATGACATTTTGGAAAATCATACGATAAGTGGGGGGTAATTTGGAAAATCCGTCTTTTTCCGTAAAAAAAGACGGATTTAGTTAACGGATTACCTACATTGCAAAAATTTGAAAGTTGGTTGAGGTAGAGTATAAATTTTTAAACATTGGAGGCCAAATCAACAGACAAGTCCAACTTCGAAAGGGTAAAAACTGTATTTTTCTCTTATTATTATATCATGATCTCTTTATCATGAATGTATAAAATAATAAAACAAACTCACGAATCATATAAAATAATAAACCTCCTACATTCACCTTCAAGAAGAAATTTCAACAATTAAAGTTCCATCTTGATTCTTGGAGCCATTAAATTTAGAAGTCAAGGTTCACCGATTATATGATATGCAACAAGCTTCGTTGTCAAGTCTTGTCAGAACTCATTTTCACCGATACTTTTTTCGGTCTATATGAAAAGGATATAGGTAAGGCTATACAAACAGGGCGGTTATAATCACCCCGTAAACCGCTAACCACTTATAACTGCATAACCGCTTTCATAGACTGTTATTAAAAACTGCTAACCGCCTAAGGCGAGGCTGTTAGCGGTTTTAGGATTTGGGGTGGACAGTTAATAACCACTAACTGCCTACCCATATATATATTAAATTTTTTATATTTTTCATATATATATAACGAAAACGACGTTGTTTTGGTGTTTAACACCAAAATGATGTCGTTTTGGTGTTAGGGTTTTTGTTAAGTACAATGCACAACCTGGTGTCATTGTTTTGGTCTTAGCCTCTTAGGTCATTTGACTCATTTCTCTACTTTCCAATGCCGCACAACTCATTTCACTGATTTTAGACATTTTTTATTTGGAAAATGCTAGAATATCTACCCAAATTCTTCTTTCATCTTTCTAAATATTACTATCACCATTGGATCTATGGATTTATGTAGGTCCCATGTGTAGGACTTATCCATCAAATGATGATGGTGATATTTAGAAGGATGGAAGAAGGATTTGGATAGATATTCTAGCATTTCCCTTCTGATTTCTCTACTCTCTAGCGCCGCACAGCCAGTAGTGCCGCACCGTCTCTTTCTCGACTCTTGTCTATGTCTCCAGCGCCGCATAGCCTACACCGTCTCTTTCTCTCTCCCTCTTTCTTTCTCTTCTCATCTTTAGCAAATCTGATACTCCTCACGGGAACTCCCTTCTCTCCCTCTTTTCTCTCCCTTTTCTCCATCTTTCTTTCTCTTCTTCTTATCTTCGGTTAAAATGAGTATTGCTTGTTTAAAATTTTGGGTTGTCTTTGAGTGTTTTGAATGGCTGGATGGTTGTTGATTTAGGGAGTTTTTAGTTTGACATTTCGGTGGGTATGCCCTGTTTGGCCGAAAAATTTAGGTGGCTTTGATGTGGGTTTCAACCCTCTTGATTTTTGGTATGTAATCACCGAATGGGTGTGAATTGAAGTTTGATTTTCTGGTTGTGTTTGTTAGCAAAGTTTGGGTAGCTAATTGGGTGTTTTGTGTTGAAATTTCTTATATGTCTTATTGCCATAGCCGAATGTAAAAGTGAGTGAGTTTTGGGTTCAAATCATCTTGGTTTTCTCGAGCTCTGCCATGCTATTCCATGAACTTCTTTGATAATTAATAATTTGAGATAGTTGTTTAGAGCATTTTTAGTGAGCTCTCTAGATGTAGCTTTTCTCTAAATTTTTAACAAAACACTAAAAAATCTCCATTTAATCAACTCTTTATTCAAAGTTAAATTTTAACTTTGTTCGATTTCCTCGTTAAATCTAAAGAGTCAAAATCCAAATGTTAAACGTTTTTTAATATTATTTTTCAATTTTGGCCCCCCAAACTTGTTTTCTTTTACTTTGTTTCTCTCCTGGTAATTAATGTTATCAATAAAAAATAGTATTTATTTAAAGTAGAGAAACATTTAGAGAGTTTGTTGTCTAGTAATTTGAAAAAGTAGCTAGCTAAATTCTTTAAAGTAAATTTTTAGAATTCAATGTAAAGAAAATTTAGAAAGCTCATTAAAAATGCTCTTAATTTGTGTTACATGCTTTGATAATTAATAATTTAATTTCAATTTCAATGTTTTGGACTTGTAGTGAGCTTTTTTTTCCTTTTAATTCTTGGAATGGGTCTTTTTTTTTTTTTTTTTTTTTATTTTGCTTTAAAAAAGAGGCCAAAAATACGGAAAAAGTCCAAAATAAGCCTTAAAAGAGGCCCAAAAAATGCTCAAAACACTACAATAAGCTTTAAATTGTTAGATATGAAAAGCAGTTATAATTGCACAGTTTGAGCATCAAATAATCGGACGGTTGTGGTTTTTAAAAATGGATAACCACTTAATACGGTTGCGGTTATAGCCAATAATCGCTAACCATAACCATTTGTACAGACCTAGAGATAGCGACAGTTTAGGCAAGAGAAGTGGCTCTTTTTGAGTAGCCACCAATTGTTTGGAATCTGGATCCCCTCATATTATTAAAAACAGTAATGCTACATTTTCAACTTTTTTATCTAACTCCATCCAACTTTATATATGTAATTTTTTTTAAAAAAAAAAAAGAATTTACTTTTGAATTTATGGGGCTTATTTTTGTTCATATATGCAAAATTAGATAAAATTAGACAAAAAAAATTAAAAATATAGCATTACTTAATCAAAAATATGAGATTCCCATATTCTTCGATCTCAACCCTTCATTAAATCCACGGGATGAAACACATGCCAGCATTATTTGTCAACTTACCTCTAGTCCCAGTTCCACCATCGTTAACGTAAATTCCCAGTGCCAAACACTCTTTGAATCATCGGAGAAGATCCAATTCTCCGACCAAATCACACACAAACACAGACAGAAATTGGTGAATAGGGTGGGAAATAACAAAAATGCACTCGTTAGGGTACAGAGCGAACGCCCTGCTAACGTTGGGGGTCACCGTGCTGGCCCTAATGTGCGCCATGGCCTCTCTCTCCGACAACCTCAATGCCCCCTCTCCCTCCGCCGATGTCCAGGTTCTAAACATCAACTGGTTTCGGAAGCAACGTGATGGAAACGACGAGGTATGACCTCTTTTTCTCTTTCGTGAAATATTCTGAATTTGGACTCTCTGATGCAAGTATATGACACAGGCTTTAGATGGGACAAAGATTAACAATTGAGTACTATATATGCCTTCAATTTTCAATATTGTGGATTTGTCCGTATATAGTGGTTGGTGTTGGTACGACCAAGATCATGTTTTGGTCTAAGCATTTGGAAACGCAGCAATTGTTGAATAGTACGATCTAGAAATTTCTGCTTGGAAATTGTTAAATAGTATGTAATAACTATATTCTTTTAGGAAACGAAAGATGTTTTTCGCAGTAAGAGTCCGTTTCACCCTGCAATTTTGCTGGTGAAAGTTCGTTTTTAAACAAAATCTCAGTGGTGTGGGAGTGCATTTTAAAAACTGAATCTACGTTTTCAAATTGCAGACATTGTGTTTCGTTTTGAAAAACGCATGATTTTAAATGTTAAACTGTAATTTTATGGGCCAAACAGCAATTTTACCAAATACATAACTGTGTTTTTAAAAAAATTTCAAATCATACATTTTGAACTGCAAAGCCATACGGACCCTAAATTTATCTTTTTGAAGCTGAGTATGTTTGGTAACTATTTCCGATAATTCTATATTGGTTCTGGTAATGATGTATCTATTAATGAGCTAAAGAAAAGGAAATTGAAATAGCATTTTAAATCTTGCTCTATAATCTGGTTTGATCTTGAAACGTTACCCTGCCATAATGTGATGTGCTTCGGAGCAATATCATGAATAACAATATCTGAGCTATCAGTCCATTATTATACCCCAAGAAGTAGAAAGAATGAAATTGAGAGAATAATGTAGGTATATGTATATGGGGAACCTTTCTAATGAACTCTTATCTTTGGTTTGATACAGGTCAGCTTGACATTGAATATCTCAGCTGATTTGCAGTCGATGTTCACATGGAACACGAAACAGGTTCATCAATTAACCATTCCATATGCTTTCGGGTTATGTTTTGTCTACTATTAGCCTTTTTTTCATCCAAGCTCTTGACCTATAAGTATAGGTAACTCAATACAAGAATGACAGGGAGTCAATTTTGAATGGCTCATTTTGGACGTTCCAAAATAGTATCACTGGCTTTGTAGGAGAACATATTTTGAATAGTCATTCTCCAGAGTGCTTTTACTATTGGAGATTTCTTAAGCAAGGCTTTAGTAGTAGGTCCTCCTGTTGCACACTTGAGCCACTTATGCAGGTTGATTTCCACCAATTTGCTTTTCTGATTCTCTGCTTCATATTCCTTCTATTTCTCATTTTTACTAACTGAAGTCTGTCTTTGTTGGACAACTAATTCTGATAGGAGAACTCTAGGTTTTCTTTTTCCCTATACTGGCTTTAACACTATATAAATGTATAGAGATTTCATTTACAAATTCTACATTATCTTACAGGACTTTGACTTTCTACGTAGTAAATATGTTATAATTCGTAAATACAAAATTTATGATTTTTCTATAATGATGAAGAAAAATCATTGTACTAGTTTAAATGTAATTTTTTTCACTGTTGTTGGTAAATTTTAGACTATCACAACTAATAAAATATAAGCTATTCATCCTTTTTTCTTTCTTAACTGTGAATTACTTATGCATTTTAGTTATGGAATTCAATAAGCACTGTATTTATTTAAGATCCCCTGTGAATGCTGTTGATTTTCTAGGTTTTGGATATAAAAATTTGTATTTAAGGCTAAAGCTTTGAGTAACTATTTTTTATTATAAGAAATTCACTCTTATTAGAAAGCGTAAAGGGGTGCAATCTAAGTACACAAAAAGTATAAAGAGAGACACCCCATTAAAGAGAAGAAGAAGAAAGCAAATCTAAAAATTCTAAAAAATTAGAAAAGCAAGAACTGTTGAGAGCAAGCATCCACTCATAAAGAGTTTAAACAACATAGCTTTTAACTCTTATCACCGTTATCTTGCAATCTTCAAAATTTTGAGCATCGCGTTCTTTCCAAATACATCACATCAAGCATAGGGATCCATTTAGTACCCTATACATGTTGATTGAACGAGCTGATCACATGGCTCCACTTCTACTCAAAAGTTTCTATTTGGCTGCAACCTGCCTTCTTCTCCATATTACAATTTGTCGAGTGAGTTTGTATCATGGTTGCAACTTGCATTTTATCTCACTGTTACTTCAACACTGCAGGCCTTTGTCTTCCTATCAGCTGAGTATGAAACCCCAAAGAATTCTCTGAATCAGGTATGCTCAATTCATTATGATGCATGCAGGGCTGGAGCCACATACATTTGAGTGGGGGCAATTGGCCCCACTGAAATTTTAAAAAAGTAATTGCCCCCACTGAAATTTTAAAAAAACATAGGGTTGGTTTTGTTCTAATCAGCAACTTTTATGTATTTTCCGTTGAAATTATTAACAAAAGTCAATCACATGGGAATAGTTGGGTACCACAGGTGGTAAAAGATGTGACTCAGTGTATGAGTCACATGCATCTCATGTAACTAATTTTTTCATTAAATGATGTTAACAGAAAGTGGATGGGAGTAGTTGATTAGAACAACTGGATACTACAGGTGGTGTTATTAAAAAAATTGGAGATGCCAAAGGCGTCAAGAGAATTGCATTAAACCGGAGAGGGTGTTGGTGTATTTTATCCAATGCTTAAACTCATTAAGAAAATTATGGTGTATTTATTTGTTTTGAAAATGATATTAAAAAACAACTATTCTGTTGTTATTATCATTTTTTAATCATATCTTGTAAAAAAATTTGTATTGTCCCCACTCACTAGAAATCCTAGCTCTGCCATTGTATGCATGAAGCTACAATGGTGCTATTTTTATATTCTATACTTCAGTTATTGTAAGGATGCTTAGCATTTGTCTCACTTGATAATTTGATCTAGGACAATTCTAGAGTAGAGATTGTGAATCATGTTTTTAAGTATGCTCTTTTTATTTCTTCATTGCCACATAATTGTATCGTTTGGATAAAATTTGTGTACTTGGTTTTCTTAGCATCTAGCAAAGTGGGTTTTGATAGGAGACAATGAGCAGTCTTCTGTAGGGTTGTACTTTCCCTGTCCATTACTTTTGCCATGTCTTTGCTAACGAAGCATCAGCTGATGTTAATATATCTACTGACTTCCAAGTTTCCTTGAGAGATTCTCCATTAAAATTGGATGCCTCACGTTGAAGGACAATTGACCTACTGATTTTGCATCTATTTTCTTGTGGCACATCCTCTATAAGTGTTACACTTCCTCTTGATCAAGTGATCTGCGGCTATATATTAATCCATGGGTGTTGGACCCGAGGAAAGTTCCACTGGAGCTGGAGAACCCCAGACTCCATCTATCAAAGAGAGTTTGAAACCTTAATAATCAGAGATGGTTTTGACAGACGGCAATCCAAATTATCCCTCCTTTCTGCCCAACCCCCTTAAAACTCCACCAGTGGATCGTTCTCACAGTATTATCTTGCTTCAACTGCTCACCTTTCATAGGTTTTTTTCACACTTCCACAGAAAACTCTAAATTTCAGACCCCGTCATGACACTCTGGGGACACCATTCAAGTGGTGGCTCACCCTGCCATGGGCTCCTTTTCAGGTCCAAGTCTACACATTATTCCACTTAATGAATCTAAACTGTACAAATAAATTGGGCTTACAATTCAATGACTTTAGCATTGAGTCTTTAACAGGCAAAATGGTTCCTATCCCTCCACAAATAAATAATATAGGACTGGGTGGATATCATTCTTTAAGATAATTTCCTGTGTATGCTTTGTTGACAATTGTCTTAATCAGTCCCTCCGGCATAAATTTGATGCATTGGATGGATTTTCTTGCTATGGAACAGGTTTCCCTTTGGGATGGTATTATACCATCTAAAGAGCATGCCAAGTTTTTGGTTCATACCACAAACAAGTACCGCTTTGCTGATCAGGTAAGCCTTCTCTCTGAAATATGTCTGCCTCTTTTCCTGTTTTTTAGCACTTTACACTAATAGACCAAAGCTGGCCTGCTTAACAAGCACGCTTTGATTCCTTGAATCCATGTCGAATACACCCATTTCTGAATTTCGTAGTAACAGTGCATCCCATTTGGGTAATTCACTGCATGGAACTTATCCATGCCTGACATTGATTGCAATATAGCCCATTTTTGTATCTGTTGTTAACATAGAAAATCTAGCCTTAGATCTTACAGAGCATGACAAGTGATTGCCTTCATTCGATTACTTTCAGGGAAGCAGTCTACGGGGTAAAGAGTTTAACTTGACCTTGCACTGGCATGTCATGCCCAAAACTGGTAAGATGTTTGCGGACAAAATAGTTATGACAGGATACCATCTGCCGGAGGAATATAGGTAAGGATATCTATGCCGAATTTTGATGTAACCATAATTTTGTTACATGAGGGATGATTGAGGTTGGCCTAACTTGAAGAAGAAGAAATGAGAAATGCAAAACCAGTGAAATTTTTTATGAGGGACTTCTGTTTCCTTGTTCGGACCATCCAAGTAGCTCATTCAACATTGAAAGGCTGCTAGTGTTTAAGGGTCTATTATCCGAGTGTAATTGATTTATTTTCTAAATAAGAAACTCATGATTTTTTGTGGAGATTGTCAAATGCCAAGGAGTCCGTCTTTCATGGATGACCAGCTATGTCTTTCAATTGTTGTGACCAATTTTCTTTTTTAGAAGTACATAAGAAAGAACTGCAACCTAATCACAAAAAAAAAAAAAAAAAAAAAAAAAAAAAAAAAAAGAAGAAAGAACTGCAACCAAAACAAGAAGAAGAAGAAGAAGAAAAATAAACAAATAGACAAATTCAAACAACTTAACTGGAACACCCAAACTAGATAGACAATTAGCACCTTATTGTACCGGAAGGAAATTAGGTAGGTGGAAGTCGAGTGAAAAATGCAACCAGGGAAGGATGACACAATATAATAGATACAACCATCATAAGTAAGAGAACCCCATGTAACTCCATTTGAATGTAACCAGGGAAAGATGTGGTCCAAAATGATGGAAAAAAACCATATGGAGTAAGAGAACATAACAGAAGCACAATCTCCTTCAAGGACAGTGAGTCTGAAGCCCAACCAGATCGGGATAGGGAGAAGCTCAGATCTAAATTTGAGAAAATAACAATAAAAATATATAGAAAAAAGCAAAAATAAAACACTAAACCCATATATCAGAAGCATTGGTAGAGGAAGTGGTGGGGACGCACGGGCACATGAGGGCTAGGCGAGGGCATGTGAGGGTCATGCAGAGGTGCGAGGGAGGGTTGAACTGATAGAGGATGATAAATCTAGCTTAGAAAAAACCAAATATAAAAATCAAGTCAATATTAAGAGCAGCAAAGACAGAGATGAGTGATGAAAGAGATGAACGGCACATCAAATTGGAGAAGGCGGCATGCCGACATGGCAATGATGGAGAGGATGAGGCTACGATTTTAGAGGGAAGAGACAAATCCGTTCAGATAGATCGCCAAAGGTAAGAGGTAGAGCCTCAAAAGAGGCAAGGTTTCAAAAGAGGCGAAAAGCTCTAGAAGGGAGGTAGAGGAGAAATGAGGCATATAGATGCTTACCTACTCCCATGGCAGCCAGGTTTTCTTTAAGCTTGGAGTGGAAGATTGCTTGGAGAGGAAGTTGCAAGCGAGCAAATGTAATCGTTGTGACCAAATTTCAGGCGAAAATAGTCATGGCTAGGCTTTTGTTTCTTCTAAGAACAAACGGTTGGGATTTTCTTTTCGGTCAAAGCAGTCGGCCTAGCAATTTAATGTGCAGAATTTGAAATGAGTAATGCTAGGAACCATATTTTTATTCTACAATTATCTCAAAATGTTAACATGACAGTTCCAATTAAATCTTAGATTTTTTTTAAAAAGAAACAAGAACTAATTCAGTTAATTAAAACTGTCGTGTCAGCATTGTGGGATAGTTGTTGGATAAAAATATAGTTTATAGCATTATTCATTTCAAATTGCACCATGCATAACAAATTTGGGTTGGACAAAAACTTGAACCAATAAGAAGATACAACCTTAGTTTGCATAAAATGATTTGAAATTTTGAAGCATAACACAAACCTAACATAATGTGATTTGCTTTAAGCCAAACGCGTATTGTTAAATAACATTGCGGAAAGTACTCTATTTGGTAGTGTGTTTGAAAGAAATCACGGTTTGAAAATATAAATTAAAAAAAAAAATTAACATTTTTGCGCAGCAAGCAAGATGGTACGTTTTTAAAAATACATGATTTTAAAAATCAAATCATGATTTTAAAGATTAAATTGCAATTCTGTCAAATGCTTAATTGCGTTTTGAAATCACTATTTTTTTTTTTTCAAGTCGCACGTTTTGAAACTAATAAACCAAGTGGACATCGTTCAAGATAAATAAAAATATGTCATTTGCAAATGGCCCCTCAATAACTAAGTAAGCAATAAGAATCATTATAAAAAATATCTTAAATTAATCTTTGAAGTTGAACCATTTATTGGATGTTTATTTTCTTGTTTCAGTGTTTGAGAGTCTTGGATTTTATACAATCGTTCAACAAAATGATTATGGGTTTTATACATTAAGTTGGCGAATGACGAATTTATTCTATTGATTGGCATCTCATGTTACCAATTTGACAAACACTAAATTTCCATCAGCTGGAGAATCTACCATGTTCTACCATGTACCACCATGTACCATATTCCCACTTGATTACATACAGCTGTGATTTATCTACTCGCCAAAACTATACTCGAATCAACTAAATGACGAGTCCCAATCAAGCATCTAATTGATTTTTTATTTTATATATATATTGAATAAGCAGAAGAAGTAAAGCATCTAATTGAATTGAACACAAGATTCTGAAGATGATATCCATGATACCCACGTCAGGGAAAATGACCAGTCGGCTTCCCAATTGAAGGAGTCTCTTTCTCTTTCTCCATTTTCTTTCTCTCTCTCTTTTTTTTTTTTTTCTTGGATAAGCATCTCCTTTCCATATTTTCAGTACTTTCACTATGTGCTACAGCTTTTATTACGAAGTTTTTTATAAACCGGCGTGAAAACTCATAATTTGTGAAATAATTAATCAAAAAATTTGCCCCTTACAAAGTCAACTATACACTCTTAATTATTTTACTAATTACATACTGTCACATAGTTTGAAAGTGATCAATTTTTTATGGCAAGAGAAAAGGTTTCCTGTCATAAACTTAGCTCTCAATGACAATATTTAACACATTGAAACAATGAACGATTAATGCATACTGAAAACTGTAAATGGGTTCCATCATGAAAGAAAGAGGCAGAAAATGGAAGATAACAGAAGCCACACAGTAAGCTCCAAACCCATCCACTCTCCTACAATCCAATCCATACACCTTGGGTCTACCTAAGTAGCCCAATTTCGTCCCCATCCACTTGACTTCTTATTTTCTATATCTAATATCTTATTTATAAAAAAGAAAAGTGCAGTGATGAAACAAACACTGATTTTATTTCTTTCCCTTGGAAATATAAAACGGATAATGGACCATATCAATGCTGCCATGATTGGGACTGATTCAAATTCAATCAAATGTGTCATGGTGTGGGTATATCGAGTAGTGATACTGTTTATAGCGGTCCCATAATTAGATTACATAATGGTGTCACAAACACAAAAACAGACCCAATTGGGTGTGTCAAAGTTTCTCGGATGTTGTTTCCATTTGGAGGGTGGCCCAAGGTCAAAGGAAAAGGGAGAAGGTGTGGCTGTCACTTTGCCTTAACAAAATCAGATTTTGCATGGGTCTTAATCCTTGCTGATTGTGGTTGTGCTGATACTCTTTAAATCTTTGGTGGAATCCTTCTTTCTCGTCAAATCCAACTTCTTCTTTTTTGTGTTGTGTCGATTACGGCATCTTCATTGGACATTTGCCTCTTTTCCCCACTGAGGACCAACCACCACTACGGCACTACCAGTCCACTTCTTTTGTTATGCGTCTCATACAATTGAGCCTGTTTGTCAAACGATTTTGATTTTGATTGAGGATTGTTGATTTTTGATGTGATATAAAGTAGAGAAAATATTGTAAATTTTTTATATGAAAAAGTGATTTTTTTTGTTTTTTAGTGAGTATTTTATTTGAATGGTAATAAAAAAAATGTTTGATTTGATATAAAAAGTCAAAAAAAGTTGTTAAAAAATAATTTATATGATATAAAAAGTGGGAATATTATTTTTGAAAAAATCAAAACCATAAACAATAAAATTAGAGTTGTTTGCCAAACAGAGCCTGTGCACCTATGAGAGTACTTCAATTAATATATTTCATGCACAACGGAGTACACGGTCCGGATCAACTCCGTGTAGGGGTTCTTTTAATTTAGTTTATCCATCCCCATGCCGTATTTATGTTAACCAATCTTGTTTATGTTCCTAATATTCAAAAGAACCTGCTCTCTATTTCAAAACATTTCAATAGTTTTATCTTTTAGGATGAATAAGCTTTGAACATGAAGTTACTGTTGAGCTTTTACAGTGCAAATTTGAGACTCATGGGCTTTCAAACTAGCTGTTAGCCTTCGTTTTATGTTTTTTCATAATTAATAAAGGATGATGGGCTTCTAATATCCACGTTCTTGAGAATGGAGCCTTGTTAATGAGTGTCAATAATTATTTATGAGATTTGATTTTACTTAGAATGATATTTTCTTTAATGATTAAATTGATCTTGCTTCACATCATTGATAAAGATGAAATTTTGTATATTAGTTCAATCATGTTTTTCTTGTGAATTAGGATCACCTTAATTGATTGAATGCTTGGTTTTCGACTGTTGATTATAAAATTGTTTAGCTCTTGTGGTTTGTTTTTAATAGATACAAAGAAAAAGCATGCTTTAGATTTTTTAAAAGGTTTTATTGAGATATCTTCCATAGTAATATAATTGATTTCTAGATTATCATGTAGGAGTTTCAGAAAAAATCAATGAGCATGAATATATATATTGTTGTGAATTAATGAGGTAGATTACAAAACCTTAGTTCTTTTCTTTTGATAGTTTGCCACTTTTCATTATTTGTTGTTTTGATTAATTGCATGCTTAGTTTTATTTCATTTCAGAAAAAGTCACCTTCGTGTTGAATTAGATTAGGATTTATATAGTTCCTTTTGTAGAAAAATAGTAAATTAACTTTTTACTATGAGTTTAAAGTTTGACCCTCCATAGCTCCATAAATGAACTTTAAGCCCTCTTCTCAAAGCCAATTCGGTCATTGTGTAGATATCTTGTCAAATATAAGAATTCTGAATGTTCTACAATTTCATGTAAGATAGGGAATCATACATTGAGCGAGCTTTATTATATTTAAGGGCAAGTGTGAATCTACTACCATATTTAGTCCATATCCAATTAGGTTTGGGAGAGTTGAAAGTTGAAACCCACTCTAATGAAACTTCAATCGGCTGATAGGTTTGTAAAAATCCCAAAAGTATTGTTTAAGGATGTTTTGATTAAGGTTGATGCATTGTATTTTTCTATAGATTTCATAGTCCTAGACATTGAACCTATTCAAAATGCTAGTAGGCAAATTCTTGTCATTTTAGATTGTCTTTTTTAACTCACATTTAATGCTTTGATCAATTGTCGAAATGGTGTGATAAAGATTTCTTGTGGAAACACAATAGTTGAACTTAATGTCTTTGACATAAGAAAACAAGCACAAAACAAGGAGTATGTTAGTGAGACTTACATGGTTGAGAGTTTGGTCCATAATACTTTTATACAGTTGAGTTGAAAGGATCCCCTAGAGGCTTGTTTAACCCATTTTGGTTGTAAATTTGATATTGAAAAATTTGAAAAATTATAGATTTGCGCACATCTTATACGGAAATGAACAAGAAAATGAAAGCAAACATTTCTTTTATATAAATATATAATCTGAAAAATGATCAATTTTTTTAATAGTTTGACGCTAATTTTTGTGTTTTAGCAACAATAGGGAAAGGGAAAGGGAATCAATGTGAGCTTTTCCTACTTTTGACTCTTACAGATATATAAAAAAATAAAAAAATAAAAAGAGGAGAATGCTTCCATGACAATTATGAAAACTTATTCATTTGGATAAGTATTAGATGTAGGTTATAGACTAAACAATCTAAAATCTTTTGTCTTTATTTCATTTTATTTTGCTTTTCATTTTATATTTCCATAGCATAATTTATTTTTTTATTTTATTCATGATATCAGAGCTAAAAGTCTTGAATTCGAACTTTAACTTTATCATTACCCTCCATTTTAATTAAATATTTGACACGTTAGGTCTCACCTATTAAAAGGGAGTTTAAGCCCACACGTGAGGGGTATTGTTAAAGTGTTGATTAAATGATTAAATTTGTTTATTCCTATCAGCTTAAACTTTTTAAACAATTGGTGATTTAACATGATATTAAAGCAGAGATCCTAAGTTCGAACCCAATTTTCGTCATTTACCTCCCAATTCAAACCACGTGTACGCCAACTATACATATCCTATGATGTGGTAGTGTTTCATAGATGATAATATGATTTTAATGCCACGTAGGATGCGAAAAATAATTATTCAAAAAAAATATAAATAAAAACTTAAAAAACTATGTTAAAAAAATAAACATACAAAAAAATCATAAAATTTTGGAAGTTGCCGGCTACTCCCATTTTGGCCAAAAAAGTAGCTCAAGCATCCCTTATGGCTGACCAGAGAGTAGGCGAACTACCCCCATAGTCTATGGGGGGTGGTTCGGCCAACCCCAACTTGCAAAAAAAGAATTGCCAACCTACCCCCAAGGCTCTTGGAGGTAATTTCGACCATCTCCATTTTGCAAGTTGGGGGTGACCAAAACCACCGTATGCTCAAATGGGGATGGTCGGTCACTCTTATTGACTTTTGGGGTTGGTTTTGACCACTTCTTTTTTGCAAGATGAGTAATGATACACACATTCTCATATTTTCACACTCATTTATACACATTTTTACGTGGCTTTTAAAACTATTGTTAAATAAAATCTCAATAAAAATTTATCAAAAATCTAATTATAGTTTTAAAAATTACATAAAGTGTGTAAATAAGTGTGAAAATATTAAAGTTTGTGCAGCATTACTCCTCTGTTATTTTAGTTGCTTATCAAGCCGAGGGTCACAATCAACGGCCTGGGATTGGTTATCCTGATACGGAAAATCCAGATACTTTGAAACCATGGGCCACTGCCAAAACCACGGGCAAACAGTGAATCACCCTCCCAGGGTATGGAAGAACTTGTCCACATTGAATCCCTTGCACACGCCATTTCTTACTTTGATTAAAAGTGAGTACAGAAATAGACGTTATTTTTGGACGAGACTTTTATCTTAATTTTATATACCACTTGGACAAGTAAGTCTGTTCTTAATATCCATTGAATCAGACACAAATTTCAAACCTAACAAGCTCCATCACATCTGATGCGCATCCAAAAACCCCATTCTTCTTGGTGGGCCCATCACATCAATTTCTTTTCTACAATTCCCATCGCCCATCACCAACTCCTTCAGATCCCCATCCTGACCTTTGGTTAAGGGCCCCACCTCCCCCAATATATGGAACAAATGGTCTATGATGTTCCAATATATGTGAGTAGCATCATACGTAAATATAAAAGATCCATCTCTCATGTCCTTTTTTTATTCCAATCTTCATGTGTATCTTCATAGAAAAACTATAGTGAAAAGCAACCACCAAGTGGTTGCTTTTCGTGTTATCAACGATGTTTACCAATTTGGTACCTTTTTTTAAAGCATTTTTTATTTTAATAAACATTCGATTCATTAGTTTTAAGTAATATTTTTGAAGGAAGAATCAAATCGATGTTTTGCCTTGTGTATGACGTGGAAGAGCACTTAGATTAATAAATTAATCAATGATGCTTGTATTATCATCTCTAACATGTAGCTAGAATCTCTGGTCTGCCTGCCAGGCCTCTGTCCCAATCCGTATGAAATATCTAATAAAGTTTAATTAATATCTTATTTTGACGGACGTTTTGATAGTATCAATTTTTTTTTAGATAGAAAAAATTTCTTTCATTAATTTATTAAATTGATATTTATTTTTAAAACACATAATTTTCACATATATTTTTATTCCTAAAGACATATGTTATATATTTTGTTAATTCTATTAAAATGCACGTTAAAATCACATGCTAAAGACAGATATTAATTTGATAGACGGGAAAGTAGGATTTAGAATAATTTTTTTACAACTTAATTAAAAAAGTTTTTTCGTTTTGATACCCAGCCGCTGTTTCCGATTAACTTAATTCCAACAGTATAATGTGGTGGTCAGACCCTTAATTAAGGTCCAAGTTGCTATGAGAACACGGAAACCTAAGGCCTACCCATGGTTTTCACTGGAGAAACTTGGACCCGTCTGTTCTAAAAACTAAATAAATGAATTGTACATCACCACCTACCCCACCAAAGTTGCACACTTGCACCCGAGGATATAGAACATAAACAATAATAATAAGTTGGGCTGTTCTTTTTCTTATTAAGCTTTTTTGGAAATTTCACTTTATCCTCATAAATTTTCATCATATTTATATTTATTTTTAAAATTTAAAAAATTCTTAATTTAGTGTATTTATTTTGTAATTTTTTCAATTTCATCAATTTGTTTGAATTTTTCGTTAAATCTGAAAGGAAGAATGTTAAAATTTTCAAAACCCTTCCCTTTTTTTTTAGGAAAAAAAATTACAAGATTCTAGGAGTTGGTCATGATTTAATAGAATTTGCAAAAATACCAAAGCATAAATCTTTGAATTCTTTTTTTTTAAAAAAAAATATTGGTATTTTAAAAATTTTTAAGGATTTAAAAAAAAAATCTTAATGAATTAGTGAAATTTTTTAAAAAACAAATTAAAAGATTAATACATTAAATTGAAAAAATTTTAAGTTTAAGAGATAATTACAAAAGCAGCAATAATTCAAAGAATTAAGTGAAATTTCTCTCTTTTTTTTTTCTTTTTTTTTTTAAACATGTAGTAAATAATATGGTCGCATTGAAGTATGCTTGCTATTATTAAGCTTTCAACATCGCAAAGGTGGCACATCATGTAACATTTTTATTTGATGGGGCATACCATGTAAGTAGCTTTGTGGCAAGTGATAATTACAATGCATCCACCTTCAATTACGGCTTATCACAACACCGTCATGGTGGCCATATGTGGCCGTAGTTGCGTCTTATCCAAATCTCATTCAAACCCCATAATTCTGCCAAAATTTGTTTGCTCTTTACGCTCTGCATCACAACTATTATTCACTTTATTTCCAAAAACGGTCCAAGGAATATGGTTACTTTAGTGACGTTATATATGATCAATGGTTATTTGACGGTTAAAATTGAATTACCTTTTGAAAAAAATGAGATGCTCCTAAAATCACCAATTTCTCTTTGCCAAAAACATGAAAAATCGCTAGTCGCTTTTACTATAATTTTCTTATAAATGGATTTGACGTTTTATGTGATACTGATACATTAATCACAATCAAAATTTAATTATATAATAATTGATGTGATAATTATTACATAAATTTGCAAAATCATGTAATAGTCGACATAACATAGTCAAATTTAATTATTTAATAATTGACGTAAAAAAATGTCACTAAATTGCCATATTAATTTATTTGTAATCACAAATTATCACAAAGTCATGTGAAAGTCCTAACTAATCATTGATTTTTTAAATAAAAATTGATTTATGGGTTGCTTGGGATTTGCAAAGATAGTTGATAATAAAAACTTAAATTCTAGCATTACTCTTTATATACATAAAATTTTCCAATGATCATATGTGCATTTAGTTGTGCACAGGTGTGCAATCGAACCAACAAGTTTGCAAAACATAATAAGATAAGGAGTAAAATTAAAGCTTTGTTTATTTCAATGTAAAATGATTTTTGCAAAATATATTTTGTATGTTTTGGTGTTTGATGCAACGAAAAATAATAGTCAATCAGTAACATTTTCAGTTTAACTGAAATCGTCAGAGTTCACCGGAACTCCAACAAAAAGCTGCCAGACCATCGCCAGAACTCAAATTTATAAGTTTATTTTTTTTTATATTAATATTATTATGTTGTGAATAACAATTAATTTTTATAAGTTAATATGATTGAATGAAAATTAAAAAAAAAAAATTGTGATTTTTTATTATGCAAAACACTGAAAAATATTTTCTTAAAAAATAATTTTCCTACAAATAATTCTTACAAAAAAAAAAATTAATTTTACGTGGAACCAAACTTAGCATAACTGCATCAATATAGTCATTTCGATGACGGGGCACAAGAGAACCAGTCTGCAATTTGTTTTATTTTTTATTTTTTGTAAAAGTGATGAACCTTTTTTATAATAATTGATGGGCCTCTTTTTTTAATTTACAAAAAAATAAAAAATAAAATAGATCAAAAATAGACTAAAAAGATAGATATCAAACATTGTTCATCTAAGGAAAAAAAAAAAAAAAATTGCTCAACTACAATATCAGGATGATCTTGATACTTCCACAGCCGATCATATACTCTTCCACCGGATGAGGCTTACATGCTGTAGTTTTTACTACAGCATTTAAGATCCCCTCCGCATATTGACAAATGAAATACTACCCTGCGGTAGGCCCCACACAGTGACCCGAACCTCTTCTCGTCCTTATCCGACGCTCAAGAATCATCGCCCCAAGTGGACCCCATGTATCACATGTCTCCTCCTCCCTCATTGGACGATAAAAAAAACACAATGATCCGAAAAGACGGAAATACCCTCTCCCTCATTCTATAAATGGCAAAACCAATTCCGAGCTCCGAATTCCATTGTCTGAGCTCTGAACTTTCCTATCAGGAGAGAGAGAGGATTTTACTAGGTGGAGATGTTGGGAGTGTTCAGTAGTTCGATCGTGTCGCCGCCGGAGGAGCTGGTGGCCGCCGGCAGCCGGACTCCGTCGCCGAAGATCACGGCGTCGGCGCTGGTGAACCGGTTCGTGGAGACCAATGCCTCCGCGGTATCCGTGCAGGTCGGAGACCAAGTCCAGCTGGCCTACACTCACCACAATGAGTCACCGTTACAGCCCAGGTAAATGAAAAAGAAGACGATTAGAAGATTAGAAAAAACAAATGAAAAAGAAGAAAAAGAAATCGTCGCTATTCGTTTTGTGCTAGATCACTGTGGTACCGTATTCTGATCGGTAGAAATGCAAAATTAATTGCTCCTCAACAGTTAACTCAGATTATTCATAACTTAATCGGTATTGTTAGAGTGAGTCACGATTTTGAAAAACCATCGTCTACCTGCTGTGATTTATGTCACCATTTTTATCAATAATTTTGTTAGATATTAAAATAAGATCCTACTCATACAAAATAAACAAAAATCAATAAACAAGATAGTGTTCTTTTAAAAATATAACCAAATAATGAAAATAATCTTACACCGTCTTTTGATCAGTGATGGGGACCGCAATCTGAAAGCAGAGTGTGGCGATCGGAGGATCGGGAACATTTGATCTTTTTGTTGATCAAATGTTTAACTCAGGCTTGTCCTGCCTTGCAGAATCTAGCGTGTTTGGTTGCCCAAAAAATTAAAACAAAAAAAAGATATGGGAAAGATAAATTACTA
>FXXK01000331.1:81340-115480 GCA_900184695.1 Betula pendula
GTAATTTCGCATCTCCATTTGGCAAGTTGGGGTGAACCAAAAACCACGTTATGCTTCAAATGGGGATTCGCACCTTATTGACTTCTGGGGTTGGTTTTACACTTCTTTTTTGCAAGATGAGTAATGATATAACATTTCTCATATTTCACACTCATTTAACACATTTTTACGTGCTTTTAAAACTATGTTTACAATAAATCTCAATAAAATTATCAAAAATCTTAATTATAGTTTAAATTACACATAAAGTGTGTAAATAAGGTGAAAATATTAAAGTTGTGCAGCATACTCCTCTTTTTTTAGTTGTATCAGGCGAGGTCACAATCAACGCCTGGATTGGTTAATCCTGATACGAAATCCAAGTACTTTTGAAACCATGGCACTGCCAAAACCACGGGCAAACAGTGAATTTCACCCTCCCAGGTATGAGACTTGTCCACATTGAATCCCTTCGCACACGCCAATTTCTTACTCTTGGATAAAGTGAGTACAGCAAATAGACGTTATTTTTGGACGAACTTTATCTTAATTTTATTACCACTGGGACCAATAGTCTGTCTTCAATATCCATTGACATGCAGACACAAACATTTCAACCTAACACACTCCATCACCATCTGATCGCATTCACAAAACCCTTCTTTTGTGGCCCCTCACACTCAATTCTTTCTACAATTCCCCATCGCCCAATCACCACTCCTTCAAATCCCCATTCCTGACCTTTGTAAGGCCCACTCCCCCAAATATATGGACACAAATGGCTATGAGTCCAATATATGTGAGTAGCATCCATACGTAAAATAAACGATCCATCTCTCTTGTCTCTTTTTTATTCAATCTCATGTGTATCTTCATAGAAAAACTATTAGATAGGAAAAAGCAAACCACCAATGTGTTGCTTTTCGTGTATCAAGGATGTTTACCAATTTCGGTACTTTTTTGAAAGCATTTTTATTTTAATAACATCTCGTTATTAGTTTTAAGTAATTATTTGAAGGAAGAATCAAATCGAGTTTGCCTTGTGTTGACCGTGGAAGGCCACTTAGATAATAAATTATTCAATGATGCTTATTATCATCTCCTCACATGTACTACCGAATCTTCGGTCTGCCGCCAGGCCTCTGTTCCCAATCCTGTAGCAAATTCAATAAAGTTTGATTAATATCCTTATTTTGACGGACGTTTGATAGTATATAAAACAAAATTCGAATTTTGGTCAATAGAAATAAAAATTTTTTATCAATTTATTAAATTAAATTTTTATTTTTGAACAATATTATCAAGTATTAAAATATTATATGTACATATTGTTATAATTTTTTTTAAAAGCACGTTAAAATCACATGCTAAAGACCATTATTAATTTGATAGACGGTAACGTAGATTAGAAATAATTATTTACAACTAATTAGAAGTGTTTTGATACCCAGCCGCTGTTTCCGATTAACTTAATTCCAAAAGTATAAATTGGTGGTCAGAACCCTTATTAAGGTCCAAGCTTGCTATGAGACACAAGAAACCTAAGCCTACCCATCGGTTTTTCACTGGAAAACTTGAACCCCGTCTGTTTTAAAAACTAAATAAATGATGTACATTACCAACCCTACCCCACCAAAGTGCACAACTTGCACCCCGAGGATATAAAACATTAAACAAAATAATAAGTTGGGCTTGTTCCTTTTCTTATTAAAGTCTTTTATGAAAACTTCAGTTAATCTCAAATTTCATTTACATATGTAATTATTTTAAAATTTAAAAATCTTAATTTAGTGTATTTATTTGTATTTTTTCATATCTTCAATTTGTTGAATTTTTCGTTAAATTCTGAAAGAAGAATTATTAAAATTTTCAAAACCTTCCTTCTTTTTTTAGCGAAAAAAATTACCAAAGATTCTTAGGGAGTTGGCTATGATTAATAGAATTGCAAAAAATACCTAGACATAAATCCTTTGAAATCTTTTTTTAAAAAAATATTGGTATTTTGAGAATTTTGAAGGATTATAAAAAAAAACTATAATGAATAGTGAAATTTTTAAAAACAAAATCTAAAGAGTAATACATTAAATTGAAAACTTTTTCAAGTTTAAGAGATAATTAAAAAGCAACAATACATTCAAAAATTAAGTGAAATCTTCTCTCTTTTTTTATTAAAAAATTAAACATGTAGATATATGGTCGCATGAAGGTATGCTTGCTATTATTAACGCTTTCAACATCGCAAAGTTGGCACTCATGTAACATTGTTTAATTTGATGGCATACCATGTAAGTCAGCTTTTGGGCAAGTGATAATACAAATGCAATCCACCTTCAATTACGGCTTATCGCAACACCGTCCATGGTGGCCATAATGTGCCGTAGTTGCGTCTTATCCAAATTCTCATTCAAACCCCATAATTCTGCAAAATTTGTTTGCCTTTACGCTCTGCACTCAAACCATATATTCACTTTATTTCCAAAAACGGTCCAAGGAATATGGTTACTTTGTGACGTGCTATATATGATCAATGGTATTTGGGTTAAAATTGAATTCACCTTTTTGAAAAAATGAGATGCTCCAAAAATCACCAATTTCTCTTGCCAAAAAACATGAATGAAATCGCTAGTCGTTTTACTATAATTTTTCTTATAAATGATTTGATTTTAATGTGACTAACTGATACACTTAATCCACAATCAAATTTAATTATATAAATTGATGTGATAATACTTACATAAATTTGCAAATAATGTAATAGTCGATCATAACATAGTCAATTTAATTTATTACATAATTAACGTAAAAAATGATCACTAAAATTGCCATACTAAATTTATTTGTAATCCCTACAAAATTATTCACACAATGTCATTGTTGAATAGTCCTAACCTAACTTATATTATTTTAAATAAAACAATTGATCTTATGGTTGCTTGGATTTTCAAAGATAGTGATATATAAAAACTTAATTCTAGCATGTACCTCTTATATACATTAAATTTTCCAATGATCCATACTGGTGCATTTAGTGCCGCACAGGTGTTGCAATCGAACCAACAAGTTTGCAAAACAATATAAGATAAGAGTAAAATTAAAGCTTTTTTATTTCAGTGTAAAATGATTTTTGCCAAAATAATTTTTGTATGTTTTGTGTTTGATGCAACGAAAAATAATAGTCAAATCAGCTATACAATTTTCAACTTAACTGAAATCGTCAGAGCTTCACCGAATCCAAACAAAAAAGCGCCAAACCACGCAGAACTCAAATTTATGAGTTATTTTTTTGTTATATTAATATTATTATGTTGCCTGAATAACAATTACATTTTTATAAGATTAATTATGATTGAATGAAAATTAAAAAAAAAATAAATTGTATTTCTTATTACCCAAAACACTGACAAAAAATATTTCTTAAAATAATTTTCCTACAAACTAATTCTACAAAAAAAAAAAAATAATAATTTTACGTGGACCCAAACTTGAGCAATAACTGCATCAATAGATAGTCACTTTCGAGTGACGGGCACAAGAGAACCAGTCCTGCAATTTGGTTTTACTTTTTTCATTTTTGTAAAAGTGATGAACCTTTTGTACTACATCAATTGATGCCTCTTTTTTTACATTTACAAAAAATAAAAAAAAATAAAATAGATCAAAAATAGACCAAAAAGATAGATATCAAGACATTGTTCATCTAAGGCAAAAAAAACAAAAAAAATTGCTCAACTACATATCAGGATGATCTGATACTTTCACAGGCGAATCATAAACTCTTCACCGGATGAGCTTAAGCGAGATCTTTTACTAGCATTTAAGATCTCCTCCGCATATTGACAAATGAAATACTCACCCTGCGGTAGGCCCCACAAACAGTGACCGAAACTCTTCTCGTCCTATAGATCCGACGCTCAAGAATCATCGCCCCAAGTGGAGACCCCATGTATTCAGCATGTCTCCTCCTCCCTCCATTGGACGAAATAAAAAAAACAATGATCCGAAAGACGGAAATACCCTCTCCCTCATTCTATAAAAGCAAAACCAATCCCGAGCTCCGAATTCCATTGTCTGAGCTCTGAACCCTTCCTATTCAGGAGAGGAGGAGCGATTTTACTAGGTGGACGGATGTTGGGAGTGTTCATAGTTCGATCGTGTCGCCGCCGGGGAGCTGGTGGCGCCGCAGCCGACTCCGTCGCCGAACATCACGGCGTCGGCGCTGGTGAACCGGTTCGTGAGACCAATGCCTCCGCGGCTATCCGTGCAGGTCGGAGACAAGTCCAGTTGGCCTACACTCACCACAATGAGTCCCGTTACAGCCCAGTAAATGAAAAAAACGACGATTAGAAGATTAGAAAAAACAAATGAAAAAGAAGAACAAAGAAATCGTCGCTATTCTTTTTGTGCTAGATACTGTGGTACCGTATTCTGATCGGTAGAAATGCAAAATTAATTGCTCCTCAACAGTTAACTCAGATGTATCATAACTTAATCGGTATTGTTAGAGTGAGTCACGATTTGAAAAACCATCGTCTACCTGCTGTGATTCTATGCCACCATTTTATCAATAATTTTGTAATATTAAAATAAGATCCTACTCATACAAAATAAACAAAAATCAATAACAAGATAGTGTCTTTTAAAAATATAACAAATAATGAAAATAAGCTTACAACCGTCTTTTGATCAGTGATGGGCGACCGCAATTCTGAAAGCAGAGTGTGCGATCGAAGGATCGGGACATTGATCTTTTTGTTGATCAAATGTTTAAACTCAGGCTTGTCTGCCTTGCAGTAATCTAGCGTGTTTCGGTTGCCCAAAAATTTAACAAAAAAAAGATATGGGAAAGATAAATTATAGCTTTTCTTTTTTTTTTTTTTTTTCCCTAAGCTGAAAATTCTTAAGCTAGGAATGGTCATTTTTTTTCTTTCTTTTTCCTTTTCCAACAGTAAACAAAGAATTCCAATGGATTGGTGTCGGCATATGTCCTATAAGGATTTATATAAGTAAAGATTAATTAAATAATTTAACTTAATAGGATAAATTTTTAAACTTAAAATTGTAGTAAAAAATTAATTATTTTAGATTATGGTAATTTTTGGAATTATATCCATGGAATATAAAAATTGTACTTTTAAGTTCTTGTATTTATAAGGAGCAAAATGATCATTCTTAATGTGAAAATATTATTTTGTCCTTAAAAAACAAAGACAGGCTCCTGTTCGATTCATGTCGAATTGGTGAGGATTTTAATCGTAAATATAAAGATTCATAAAAATCGCCTACACATTTTATTTTTTATTTATTTATTTATTTTTGTTTATTTCAATAAAAATACAATTTAAATTATTATTAATTATGAGATTATACATTTAGTTTTATAAATTTAATAATAAATTTATACATTCTTTATATGAATGATGTATAAAAAAAATATGTAAAAGTACGAAAATAATATTTCTATAACAATTATATAAATAACGCTTAATAGAGAAATAATTATTTTATTTTTTTATCTATTTTTATCTATCTTCATATAAAAAAATGCTTAAATCTATTATTAAATACAAGATCACAAATATGTGAAAAAAATTAATGGTTTAGCATTTCGTGTTAATATAACTCATTTAATTAAATGATTACTTTCGATCTGACTCGTTAAATTCGTATTAAATGCTATCAGTTGAATAAATCCTTTAGCCTTAGGATCATTTAATTTTGCATTTAGTTGGCGGAGACAGCGCTTCTCTGTGATTGCCGTGGCTTCAGAGATTCTTGTCTTGAAGAACTTTCCATGGCCTCAGCCCTGCGCGGCTTGATTTGCCGGAATTAAGTTATAGCAAATACGTGGACGGTAGGATGATGGTTAACGCGATTGGCGCTTTATCTGGATGACTGTGTGTCGTGGATGACCAACTGGTATGACCAACTTTTGAAGAAACTGAATGTTGACAGATGGGTTGGTCGATTTGGCATAACATACGTTAAAACCAAAGAGAAATAAATATTTATTTTTTAGGTAGATGTGCTAATGATTTTATTTTTTATTTCGTTTAAAAATATTTTGATTGATATGAAAATCCAAAGTATTTTTTAGTATACTTATATTTAAAATGTGTTTGTGTTTTGTAATATATTATATATATATATACTTATATATATATTAAGAGTGTGTTTTAATTTTAAAACCATTATCAAACGAGAAATATTATATAACTGTCACTAAATTATAAAGTTTATTTTTAAAGAAAAATAATTCACGGGCAATATTAGAGGTATTAAAGTTATTAGAAGTAAAATATGATTTTTTTTTTTTTCTGAGCATGATATGATTATTCATAGTTAAACTCTTATATCATTTAATATAGAAGTTCTGTTAGATTGTCGGATAGACAAGCTTTTTTCTTTCCCCCCCTCCAAAAAAAAAAAGAAAAAAGAAAAGAGTGAAATACTTACATGATGAGAGGTATTGATCATACGATAGGACTTCAAGTTCTGGACGCACTAAATTATTGTTCATTGCGATTTCTGGATGTAGTGGTCACAGCCACGATTTAATGATGTGGGCACGGGAGACCTACAAGCCACAACCACCATTTCTCGATCTTTTTCTTTTTCTTTTTCTTTTTAATTAAATACCATTTCTCGATCTTTGATGCGAGTAAAGGTTAATTATTCGTGGGTCCATTTTTTGTGTGTGAATGCCTCTTTTTAGGAATTTTGATAATGATTCGTGGCCATAGAGTCATAGACAATAGTTAGTCTTTTGGGACTTTAGACCGACTGGATAAGGTTGGTGGGATTAGGATAAGAATGTCATAACTTTAGGCGGGGGACCCAAAACGCACCGCGGAGAGACACAGTGAGTGAATGGTAGAAAACTCAGGATTAGTGACAGGTCGTTTAGCTAATTAACTTAATTGAAAATCTAACTCTTTATGTTATGGGTGGGAAAAATGGCAGGTCGTTTGCAGTGAAGGATGAGATATTCTGCTTGTTCGAGGGAGCCCTCGACAACTTGGGAAGTTTAAGGCAGCAATATGGGCTAGCCAAGTCTGCGAACGAGGTCATTTTGGTAATCGAGGCTTACAAGGCACTCCGTGATCGTGCGCCGTACCCTCCCAATCATGTTGTTGGCCACCTTAACGGGAATTTCGCTTTCGTAGTGTTTGACAAGTCTACCTCGACCCTCTTTGTTGCTTCTGTAAGTCAATTAATTAGCTCACCCACCAACCAAATTGGCTTTGGTGAAAGTAATTGATGGCTGTGATTTTTGGTTTCTAACGGCAGCTGGGTTTGGTGTAATTGTGACAGGACCAATACGGTAAGGTTCCTCTCTATTGGGGAATCACTGCCGATGGATACGTCGCCTTCGCTGACGATGCGGATTTGCTTAAAGGTGCTTGTGGCAAGTCCCTTGCTTCTTTCCCTCAAGGTGGGTGAAATACATTGAATATAATATAATAGAATAAAATATAAAAAAATTCAATTACATCATCAGATTTTTAATCAATTTTGTAATCATAGTTTTTAAACTTTAAAATGTCGACTTTTCTGTCAAAATTAAAAAATGAAATTTTTCAGATATTTTTAAGTTGTTAAAAAATTATAAAAATACTTTGATTTAATAATTTTTTTAAAAAAAAGAACAAAAAAAATATGAGATATTTTAAAAATTTAACATTAAATTTGGACAGAAAAGTTGATATTACAAACTTTTAAAAGGTGATTACTTTTTAAAATTTAAAGATTTAGTTGCAAAACTGATAAAAATGAAGTTTTTCTAATAAAATCATTGTTATTTACTTCACTTTGTTGACAATTCTGCCTTGGATTCTGTAGGATGTTTCTTCTCTACAGCAGTAGGAGGACTGAGGAGCTATGAGAATCCTAACCACAAGATCACTGCAGTGCCTGCTGCTGAAGAAGAGATCTGGGGTGCAACATTCAAGGTACAAATTTCTGTTTCAGATCAGTCTGTGTGTTTGGTCATAGACACAAACATTGGACTTCGATGGAATTCAACTTTATGTTGTATTAATTTTGTCAATTTGGGTGGGGGTGAAATTTCAGGTGGAAGGGCCAACAATTGTTGCAGCCAGAGAGTAGGAGATTCTCCTTGAATGGTGGACGAACATCATCAGCTATGTATACTTATTGGCTTGATCAGAGGTTTTTATATGGCAAGGCATGCATGAAGGGCCATGGTAAATACCAAATACCTGAATGAATGAGAGTCTGTTGGTAGGCTTTGTTTTTATGTGTAGTTTGCCTTTAGTTAGCCTTTTGTTTTTATTTGTACAGCTGCCCTTTCTAGTGTAATAAAAGTCGGTTTAAGGATTTGACATCCACTAAGTAGTCACCATCTCTGTTATTTATATTTTATTGTTCTCATCCACAAAAGCATTATGCAATTTATGCGTAGCCTTTGAATTCTAGGCTGGTCTGTTTTCAAGTCAGTAGATAAGAAGATAAGACTATGACAGCTTATGCTATACGATAGAAGCTCTAATGTCAAACTCTACAAACCACACACATATTAAATATAATATTTGGAAAACTACAGAAATATAAAATATTTAAATAATAATAATAATTACATGTTGTACCCACTAACTACAACCCTTTTTAATTTATCCGCGGAATTACCGCGCATGCCAAATAGTCTCTTTCAACTACAATTTGAAAGTAAAATGCCCTGATTTAGGCGGTCAAGTCACCCTAAACACACTTGTACATACTTTGGATGGCTCAGTCACCTATCACCCATCACCCGTCATATGATTCGGGAATGGTCGATTCATCTTGAGATGGCAAAGCCTCCCTCAAATATATACAGATCTACAACAATTAGTTATTTATAGTTAGTAATTTAGGTAATTAATGTGAGAGGTCTTATATGAAACTCACATGTCTAAATAAATTTTAGATTATCTAACCAGTTACTAGAACATGTGAATTTAATATGAACTTTCTCACATTAACTGCTCAAATTATTAGCAATTCAAATCTAATTGTTATGGATCGCAATCTTCATCAAATACATTTATAGGTTGTGGATTCCAAACTTTAGGTTGGATCCCAACCTCCATGTGATTTGAGGTGACCGGTCCACTTGAATGGCCATTCAACCCCTAGGGAAGGCTTTGTCACACCAAAATACACTTGAGCTACTCACATGTGTATTTGAGGTTGGCAGGTCATTTTGGGTGGTTTGACATCTTTTTTCTAGTTTTAAATTTTGAGAAAAATGCAAGGGTTAAATATATTTTGGCCTCCCAAACTAACAGTCGATTTTGATTAGCCCTCCCAAAATGACAGCCTATACACATTGATATATCAAACTACATAATGCTTATAAAGTAGCCCCTTTTGTCCATTAAGCCATTTGTTTGGACGAAAAAGTGGTTATGTGCGCGTTACGTAACCACTTTTATCACATTTTTTCAATAATGTCCCTAATTTATTTAAAATGAAAAATAATAAAATTTTAAAAATAATTAAAATTCAAATAATATATTTTTTTAAAAAAAATTTGCAATGAGTGGCCGAATCACTCCAAGATATAGGTGGGGGTGGCCATCGAGCCACCCCATGGTGGCTTGCGGCCACCCTCAACCTAACCCAACCAAGTGGGGCCACCTACTGGGGTGGCCATCGTAGTGGCTGGGGGTGGCTCGCGACCACTTTATCCCATTAGGAGTGGCTACAGTTATGGGTGTACAACTTGGCTTGCAGTTATAGTTATTGGAGCAATAATTGCAACTGCAATTGGAGGGTTTTAGTTATTCGATTTTTAGCAATCACAACCATAACCGGGACCCCAGTTGCATTTGCTAATAACCGGTTTCAATACCAATTTTTAAATCAATTATTAACTGGGAATTAGTTTTAATGTTATGAATCACCAAAAAAAAATTATTTTAATTACTTCTCATCGGATATATAGTATATAATTTAAAACTAATATATATATATGATTTTCTTAAGGCATTTTGAGAAGCTATGTCCACAAAGGTCCAAATAGCATTTTTATAGAAGTAGGAGATAAGAAAAATTTGTTTATATTCAATATGGGACATTCATTTTTTTTTTTCCTTTCTTCTCTCTTTTCTCTTTTCTCTCTTCCTCTCTCTCTCTCTCTCCCAAGACGAGCTCCCTGGAGCACCACAAGGAGGCTCGTCTTGAGAGAGAGAGAAAAAAAAGAAAGAAAGAAAAGAAAAGAAAGAAAAGAGAGAAGAAAAAAAAAAAAGAATATGAACTTGTTCCGTTATTATTTTATAGATATATCTATATATATATAATTAATAATCGATTTTCTAAAATTAATAACCGCAATCGCAACCGGGCCTAACCAATTATCCCGTTGCGGTTATTTTTTATTTTTCGGCTTGTCCAGTAATCCGGTTATAAACGGTTTAATAATCGCTCTGCTTATACACTTCTAACTGCGACCACCCCGATGATATTGGGTGGCCACTAACCACCCTTTTGATGGCTCGGAGGGTGGGTGAGCCACCCCATTTTCCACTTTCCTTTTTTCAAATAATAATAATAATAAATAAACAAATAAAAATTATGTTTTTTTATTGATTAATAAATATATAGGAAAATTTTGATTTTTTAATTGTCAAAATAATGGTAGTTTTGAAATGAGGAGGTTCAAACATCCTTGAACTTTGTTTTTTAATATGTAGTTATTTTTTTTTAATAAAGCTATATATATATATATATACACATACATATTAATGTGACTTGACTCCTATAAGACATTACGAAATTGGCTAAAAATTTCATAGAATGACCACTTTCACATTCATTAAAAACTTATGTAGTTAAAACTGAAAAAATAAAAAATATGAGGTATTATTTAAATTGGCGCTTTGAATTAAAGATTTATTTTAAGTTTTTTCAGTTTTTATTTAAAAAAGAAGAAAAACTTTTTACTGTAGATATTGGTCAAACTTAGATTTTTAAAGGGTAAATTCGGTTTTTCATTAGTCAAAGTAAGGATATTTTCTAAAGATAAAAGTCCAGTTAATTTTTCATCCAACATAACGGTCAACTCTGATGAAGGGGACTATTTTACAAGGATTAGGTAGTTTGATGTATCCATGTGTATGAGCTATCATTTTGGGGGGCTAATCAAAATTGACTATTAGTTAGGGGGTCAATATATTTAATCCAAAATGCAAAATCAATCATTGTGGTTTACCTGATTTGCAATTAGCTCTTTATGGTATTAAAATAAACTCAGAAGTCCTTAAGGTATGCCAAAAAACTCTCCACAATCAAAATTTGTCTATTGACTTAACAGATTCCGTTAATGTGACATGGTAGAGCCAATAAAATTGTGACACTTGTCTTATTTAAGTCAGTGTCACACTAACAAAATCTATTAACTATAAAGATGAACATTGACTATAAAGAATAAATTNATTTTTTTTTGGTATACTTCAAAGACCTCTGAATTTATTTTGATATTATGATAATCTAATTGCAAATTAAGTAAACCAAGAGTAATGCTAAAAGTCCCTAAGTCCTTATTGTGTCATTTAAAAAATGATGTAGTTTTTAAAATTATTATTAAACTTGTGATTAATTACTATTAAATTTTAATCAAATATAACTTAAAAGCCACCATTCCAAAAGACTTAAATATTTAAGAGTGACTTCGAATTTTAAGAGTGACTTAGAATTACTCGATTAACCACAGATTTTGAATTTTTCCCTTGAATTTTAACGTTTTTTTTTTTTAAAAAAAAAAAAATACTTGGAAGACATTTTCTTCGGTATTTCAGAGAAAAGTGAGCATATTTTTCTATCATATTTAACGCCCTCAATTAGGGCTGTAAATGAGCCCACCTGTTCGCGAGCGCGCTCGATACCCGCTCGGTTAAACTCGACCCGAGCTCGAGCTCGGTACAGTACAAACCCGCTCGTTACAGTAAAAACCCGCTCGATTAGTTAATGATACATACCCGACTCACTCGACTAAGCTCGATAGGGGCTCGTGAGCCTGGCTCATTAAGGCTCAAATAAACCGGCTTGTTTAAGGCTCTTGAGCCTGGCTCGTTTAAGGCTCAAATAGACCGACTTATTATTATCATTATCATATGATTTAAGTTATCTAACATTGTACTTATCACTTATGTCATATAATTATATAAATACTAGATCAAATGATAATAGGAATATGATAAAAATCTGTTAGGTTTAGTCATTATAATTTATATCATTGATTCATTGATTCATTATCATTATATACTTATCATTATCATTATTATATGATCTAAGTTATCGAATATTGTACTTATGTCATATAATTATATAAATACTAGATCAAATAATAATAGGAATAAGATAAAATTTTGTTAGGTTTAATCATTATAATTTATATCATTAATTAATTATCATTATATACTTAGCAATGCTATTAATATAGTCTCAAATTAAATTATTAGTATTATAATGAACAATATATATTATTAATATATACTAAACTAATATCATTAAGTTAATAAATCAATTAATTAACATAGGTTATAAGTAAGTTGTAACTTAATAAATGAGCCGAGCTGCCTATTTAAGGTTCGAAAAGCCTTAAATGAGCCGAGCTACCCATTCAAGGCTCGTTAAGTCTTAAATGAGCATAGTTGGCTCATTTAAGGCTCGAAAAGCCTTTTTATCAAGCTTGGACTCGACTCGTTAAAGCCTTTTAATCGAGCTCGAGAACTCGCGAGCTTGAGCTCGGGTATTGTTTAACGAGCCGAGCTTGAGCTGGGGTTTCTAAGCCCGGCTCGAACTCGAGCTCGACTCGTTTAAATATTTTCTTAAACGAGCCGAGCTAAAAATCTTAAAGCTCGACTCGATTNCCCCAGTAGCAAGCTACTGTGGTGGGCCTTCCCCCTGAAAAAAATTAATTTAATATCGTGTGACCCGATGGGCCACGTATCAGATATTAAACTGATAAGAACAGATACTACACTTGATCTTAGCCAAAAGGCCGAGAAAGGTATGCTTTAAGCGGTCTGCTTGCTTCTGTATTTGTACCAGGCCTCCGCTTCCTTGCTCTTTCATTTATTCGGTGTGGTACCAGTTTAGAACCGCCGATTCCCAAATTCAACCATCGTTCGTGCTAGCAAACATCTAAAGCAATCTTCAAGATGCTTCCAAATAGCTAAGCTTTGTTGGAGTGAAAAAGTAAATAGAACTTGAGACATAAAAACGAGAAGACAAAAGACATATACATTTGCAAGCACAAATGAAGCAGAAGAGGAACACATTACACAAATTCTTCATCTGCCATTGCCGCCCATGCCTTCTTTCAGCTGATGTTAGCACTTCATCTATGGCATCCGTCAAGTTGATGAATCGCGTTTAACGCCTGCAAATTTCAAAACTGGTTCTGGGATGAGCGCCTGCAAATTTCAAGTGCCATTTGGCATAATCATAAATTCATATGCATAAAACATTGATAATTTATTTAAGTTCTTGAAATGAATATCATGTACTGGACTTACTGAAGTATTGAGAGTAGACCATAGCACTCGAGGAAGGTCAGGATTTAAAGTTTGTGCGTTTAACCATGTGCATGATGTCAATGTTGGCACGTTATTTAAATGATGTGATATTATGTATATCATTAGATGTATCAATTTTAAATTCTAACAGTAAAAGGGATACTATCGTTTGAAATAGAGAAAATCACATTCCACGGTGACGGCGTGGAGGTAATATATTAATAAATTTATCCTAAAAGATTAAATTTACAAAGAGAGTTTTGTGTGTACTTAATGTATGAGTGAGACTGAATAGAAAAAAAAATGTATGAGTGAGACTGATATATTATCCATGGTCAAAACATCTCTAGTGCCTTTCCAAAAAGATTCTCTACAGCAAGAAACAATTAAAGATAACTTTCCCCATTGGCAAGAGATAGTAATTGTTCATGAGCTCCATGACCAGTAACTTCACAATTCAGCAGTAGTCTCTGAACAAGGCTTATATATATAGGTATATTATATATATATATATATATATATATATCATTATTTACAATTGGTGTTGTTAAGGACTAAGGAATAGCCAATAACAAGATTAAGACTTTTCGTAACAAGGAAAAGGTCAATTATATACTGTGAAGGATTGGAATTTGGGAGTGAGTTTCAAACTGATAAAGGAAAACAAGTTAGCTAGACACCTAACCCTTCAAGGAGTGGGTTCAATCTTGTCAATCTTTTCCTTTTACGTTTTCACTTAGAAACTATATAGTATTCTTTCTGATGGGAAAATGATATATATATATATATATATATATATATTTGCATTACATTCGAAGAAACAACATTGTCAAGAAAATCAAATGTTCTATTCTCACACAAACACTCTTGTTATGTTGAGCATGTACATAAGTTAGGTCAACCTTATTTAAACCTATTGATCAGCATATTAATACTAAAATTAATTAAAAGATTTGCTTAGATCCTTTAAGTCACCAAGAACACAAGATCAACACATTGTTGATTTCAAAGAATAACAAAAGTTAAAAAATGAGAGAGAGAGAGAGAGAGAGAGAGAGAGGAGAGAGAGGAGAGAGAGAGAGAGAGAGAGAGAAGAGAGAGAGGAGAGAGAGAGAGAGAGAGAGAGAGAGAGAGAGAGAGAGAGAGAGAGAATCCTCAAATTGAATAATCAAAAGTGTTAGGAGATTCATACTTTGGAGAGTTTTTAATGAGTCCATAATATTATAGCATATTGAGACACTACTCAACATAAAACTTTAATCCTATAGGTTTGGGGCTAACTATATTATAATAACCACTCAAATGTGAGAGCCAATCTTTTTACACTCACATGTGTAAACTTAACAATCTCCGCCTTACATGTGAATTCATCACCACATTGCTACATTCCCCCTCATATAGAAGTTTTTTTTTTTTTTTATCAATCTTATGTGTTGTCTCTAGGATCATTTGTGGGCTATGTTAGGTTTGTCCAGGCCATACACATTTGTCCCTATTCTAGGGATTCTTGTTTTTGCCCGTGTCATAAACCTTTATCCTTTACTCTTGGGACCCTCGTCCATGCTCACACTTTGCACATTTTTCCCTACTCCATAAACACTTGTACAAGCCCATGCCATAAACTTTTTGCCTCTTACTCCTAGGACCTTTGTCCATGCTCTCACATTGCATCTTTGTCCCTATTCCAAGGACCTTTGTTTGTGCCTGTGCCATTCCATTATACCGCACACTACCATCAACTTTAATATCACTTGTTAGAAAGATGTTGAAACATTAGTCTACTCAAAAGCTTAAGCCTATAAGTTTGGATCCAACTATATTATATTAACCACTCAAATTTGTGATACTTTTCAATATGGGACTCAATCCTTTACACTCACATGTATAAACTCAACAAAAAGTTTATCTGTTTGAAAATACAAGTTATAATTATATAGGAATATCTAAAATCAATGAAAAACTGAGTTAAACTTTCCTAAACTCACATGTATTCGAAGTGGCACATCCGAATGGGGCTTCGTATAGTTTCATTCAAAAGTTGCATTCAAATAGGGTTATTCATAGAGTTGCTTCTAAAGCTGCACTCAAATTGACCGTCAAACATACAATCATTGGTTCTTTGTTTCAACTACCAAGGTTTGTGGGACTTGTAATTGTCTTTAATATTAAAAAAAAAAATCGTCATCAAATTTGATAGGTCTTTATCAAGATTGTCACCATGAATAGTACTATTGACATTACCCATGAATAGTATGAGATGCAACTTGGGAATCCTTGTAAGTAGTACCAATACTATACTATAGTGAACAACAACATTTTTTTTTATCCTCAAATTTGTTTTCAATTTCCAACGATGTAGTGAAATCTCAATAAATTCTTTACATCATTTTTGTTGAAGCAATTTTTTGAATGGCCGAATCGGCAACAGGGTTTCTGCAAAATAGAAAGAAATGTCACCAAAAATTGTCGGTCCCTCCATTATGTATATGGCACATGTTACCTGCAACAAGGCTGAGGAGTCCAACGTTGAAAATGCCCATAATCAAAATAAGAACCTAAAGATGTTGACTGCCTTAGCAACACGACTCATGGACCTACTCGCCGTTGGCGCGAATACAAACAAGGGCATGGGTGCTAACACCTGTCACGGCCCAAGCCGTTACTCATGAGCGTGAATGCTAGGACCAAATGGTCTTAGGTTCGACTCATGGGGGATGCACTCCCAAAAGGAGGTAAAGCCGAGTGGGCATAGGCTCAGAGTGGACAATATGTTGCGAGGGAGGAGGCATAGGCCCGAGACAACCTCCCAATACCAAAAACGCGTTTTTATCACAGCTCAGGTCTTTGCCTCTGACCGGATTACTCATACTGTTCTCTTTGAACCTATGTCCTCAAGGCTTTGTCCCCTTTCGGCCTATGCCTCAAGAGCGCGTCCCAATGAATCGAACCTAAAACCCTTTGGTCATAGCATTCGCACTCATGAGTAGTCATTGATTTAGGGCATAGGCCCAAAGAGGACAGTATGAATAATCCAGTCAAAGGCAGAGGCTTGGGCCGTGACAACACCAACAAAGGAGAGAAATGATGCACCTTTGAAAAACTTAATCGCCAACACCCTTACATTTGAAGGGTAGCTTGATGCATTAGTGGGTGAGGATTGGCTTTAACAAATGGAGAAGCTAATGGAGGTATTGAACTACATCGACACAAATAGTGCGGTATGCCACGTTCAAGCTAGCAGCAAAAACGGAGAGGTGGTGGAATTCGAAGGACCACCAACAACAAGCTTGGGAAGGAGTCCCCATCTACTGAGTCAATTTTCAAGAAGGCCTTTTTGGACCATTTCTTTCTCCAATCGGTCCGTTTGGCCAACGCCCAAGAGTTCATGGACCTCCCCTAAGGGTCGATGACCATCGAGGAGCATGCGGCCAAGTTTATGGAGCTGTTGCACTTTGCCCCCTACTTGGTGGCATATGAAGAGCTGTAGGCAGGAAGTTCAAGAAGGGCTTACACTTGCGAATCATGGATCAAGTAGCAGGATTCGAGCTACAGAATTTGGCACAACTAATTAATAAGGCATCCATCATGGAGCAGACTTTAAAGGTGAACACATAATTCTTCAATCAGAGCAAAAGGTCAGAACCCTAAGGTTTAACACATGGAGGGCAGCAATCAAGCAAACAACAAGTGAAGGAATTTTTCACCTGCCAAATAGAACACCGCGCCTAACAATCACAGGAATCACAAAGGGAATGGGCCACGCCCAACCTGCAAGCAATGCCGAAGGAATCATAGCGAAAATTGTTTGTTTATGCATAATGTCTATTACCAGTGCAAAAAGCTGTGCCACTTAGCTCAATATTGTTACACACCATCACCCAACTTACCAAACCAAGGAAGGCCTAAGGCGCAGAAGAGCATGGAGTGCAACCACTACTTTTGTCCTTCACCAAAGCTTTGCTATGCTGAGTGCACATAAAGTTAATCAGGTGGCACAAAAATGACTCAACCCACAGTCATGAGTTGAAAACAAGTCTTTCAAGATTACCCAAAACCTAACATACAAGGTGTAATTGTAGGCAAGGCCGCAAAATAACAAGTGGGAGATGTTTTCAAAATCATGAAAGCTCATAAGGATTATTTTAAGTTTTACAAAAATATGAGCAAGAAATGTTATTTATGTTTTTATTTAAATATTATTAATGTTTTTATACTTAACTGTTATAAATCATTTGGGTATGTTGCTTATTGAATTTTCCACTTACTGTTTTGTTTTCCTTCCCCTACCGCACAATTTACAATGTCTTCTTTAAACTTTAAAAATTTGCAAAGCACTCTCACAAACTATCAAGCCCTTTTACTTAGTCAATCAATTAGGCTTTCTCGTTAAATTCAATGAAAAATAGATCACATGCGACACACATAACCCAAAATAACAATAATATCCCTTAATTTTATTTCTTTTATTTATTTATTTTTTTAAAAAAGGAGGAGATCCACGGCTGGCTGTGGGTCACTCCGTGGCCAAAAGTTTTTGTTTTTGTTTTTTAAAAAAAGATCTAAGGGTATAGTTGTATTTTCATACATCTCATAGGGGGTGTAGCCTTATAGTGCACATTTAATGCATTTGTCATCCAAATTAACATAAAATTTTTGGAGAGACATTGCAACTTTTTAAAATTTAGGGTATAGCCGTATGTTTAATGAATCATTAAATTCTCTTTAAGTCACGCTTTGAATTTGTTGTAATTTTTTGCTCCTCTGAATTCAATGAGTTAACTAATTCAGGCCGTACGGGTTGAGGGTGTTACAGGTCTCCTTAATATATCTTGCATCCTACGTATATTTCTTACAAATTTTGCTCCGTTTATTAATGCCTTTTAGATTTTTTGTTTTTTTGTTTTTGAAAAATGCTTTGATGTGATATTCATGTTAAAGTAATTTTGAGTATTTTATTTTAAAAAGAAAAATCAAAAGGGAGAATGAAAAAAAATTATGGAACAAAGCTCAGCATCTTCGGCATCATGAATCCCCTTTTCCCTTTTACTTAAAGCTGCAGTATGAACTATAGTATTGAATTAGTCAATGAGTAATACAGTTCAATTTGAAAAAAAAATTAAAAAAAAAAAAGGCTACAGAACTTGAATTGACATCAACAACGTTACGATAATTCGATAAGTAATAAAGCTAGAGATTAAGTTTGTAATTTTATGTTATTATATCTACTTTGGGGTAGTCAATGCATCTTTTTTAATATATTATGTTTCAATATTATCATTAACAGTTTCATTGGTGGTGGATTTAGCTGACCACTAAAACGGCATCGAATTTTTATTATGTGAGAGAAATGATCATTTGTATTTCTTTTCTTTTTTTAACAATAGTTCTTCTCTCCCTTTTTTTTTTACTTCGTGCTTGTTCTTTTTTTCTTGAAATTATGTTTTGATATATAACAGAAAATCCACCAATTTTTTAAGCTTAGAGTTATCATAAGCTTAATTATAAGAGTAATGTTAAAAATTATATTTTTATTTAACAATTATTTTATAATGTTAATGTGACAATTTTAGCGAGTTATTATTAAAAAAAAATTAAGATTAATTAGAACTGTCACATCAGCACTATGAGATAATTATATAATAAAAATGTGATATATATATATATATAGTATTGTGAGATAATTTTAACAATGACTAATCAGTCCAATTCAATAGTTCGTTGAGACTATCATATCAACATTGTGGAATAATTATGAAATAACAATATTGTTTTGTTAGAGCAGTCTACTCTATTTTCTTGATTGATTAATGAAAATAATTAAATTTTCAAAATTATCTACATGTAGCCTATGTAGATGTCTAGGTGCTTCTATATGCTAACAACCAATAATAAAGTCAAAAAAACAATGATATATGTTAAAGTGGTCCTGGGCCTAGCTTACCCTAAAAACTAGCTCGAAGGGTAAGGGTTGTCCTCACACATAAAATGCACTTCTCATTAGTACTCAAGCGATGTGTGACTTTGATTAACATTATATACTGCATTTTTATTTTATAATTATTTTACAAAACTAACGTGGTAGTTCCAATCAATTAATAAATTTTTTTATTTTTTATTTCGACAAAGATTAATCTAAAGGTCAATAAAATTGTAGTTTTTAGCAATACATAGGTCAAAAATATAATTTTTAAGCTAATTCCTTTAAAAATTTAATGTGTCGAATTGGTCACTATATTTTTCAAAAGCCTTGATTATAATCTTTTTTCCTTACACTTTCTACTAGCTAAAGAGGAATGGAAATTCTTTTTCAAAATTCAGAAAACATGAGCATTTTTTTTATTTTTTGTAATTGAGCATATTTCTTTTTAGGGAAAAGTTCACATATCCCCCTCAAACTACCACCCAATTGACAATGTCCCCCTCAAACTTTCAATTATGACAATATCCCTCCTAAGGACAAAAATACCCTTAATAAAATAAAATAAATTTCTTAAAAAAAAAAAACTAAAACGAAAAATTAAAAAAAAAAACACTACAATTCATAAGGGTTAGAAAAAGACTAAAGCTAAAAACAAAAAATAAAAAACAAAAACCAAAACAAAATTAATTTTTTTTTAAAAAAAAAAACTACAAACCAGTTGGACAAATTCAAGAATAAAAAAAAATTATAAACATTTTCGTTTAAAAAAATTATAATTATTATTATTTTCGAATTCATAAGGGTTAGAAAAAACTAAAACTAAAAAACAAAAAAAATAGCAATTTTTTTATATAAAAAAAAATAAAAAAAATAAACACTCAAACCAATTAGCCAAATTCAAAATTCAAAAAGAAAAAAAAAGATTTCGTTTTAAAAAATTACTTTTTAAAAAATAAAATTAAAAAAAAAAGATATTTGGTCTTATTGAAAAATTCATAGGGTTATTTTTGTCTTTTTGTTACTATTGGGGTGGACATTGTCATTTATTTGGTAGTTTGGGGACACATTGTCACAATTAAAAGTTTGTAAAAGATATTGTCAATTATGTGATAATTTGAATGGATATGAAACTTTTCCCTTTTTTTTATTTTTTTAAATGACTAGGGATTTTTTAGAAATCATCGTTGCAAACGATTGGATAATTATTCTAGAATCCCACCCATGCGACCCATCAGCATGTGAGAGGGGGCAGGTCAATAAACAAAACAGAAGGGGTAAAATAGTCCGAGGGAAAAAGGTCAAACCGAAAGTTATAGTTGGACGACGAACCGAAACTGGCGCTTTTTCATAGTCAACCTTCCACTCCCTTCTCCACTTCGATACCTTAACTCTTTTAATTTTTTTTTAATTCCATTTTAAATTACTAAACAAATCATAAAAGGGTTTATTTTTCTGAATTATTTGACATATAGTTGTATACTATATTAGTATAAAGATACATACTCTTATGTTGGTCTTTGTTGCTTTTCTTCGTTGCCAATTGTTCTCTTTTTCTTCTGCTATATCAGAGACTCAGAGTCTTCTCTTTTGGGGTTTCAGTGAGCGAGGAATCGGACCAAAACCCAGCGAATAAGGTACCCTCTTGTTTTTCTTCGCTGTGGTGTTATTAGTTAATGGATGATCAATTGATCATGTTTTGTTTTTGATTCTTATAACGTTGTTTCTGTCTTAATTTGATTTCTTGGTTGAAATTTTTCTGGGATTTTGGTGAGGCTTGGTGTTGAGTTGTAGATGGTGGTTGAATTGTTCGTTGGGGTTTCAGAAACCATGAATTCGATTTTGACGTTTTAATACGATGTTTTTGTCGTACATGGTTTGTGTAAGATCCAGTTGCGATGTGTCGGTTGCTGTTCTTGTTGTTGCGAGTAGCTGGTCCACTCTCTATTTGTTTAGTTTGGTTTCCATGGACTTTTATTATTTTTATTTTTTTGAGAAAAAAAAAAAAGAAGAAAAGAAAAATATTCCTTCAATTAGAACTATTTTACTATATATGTTATCATTTATTTATGCTAGTTAATTTTCTTTCCCACTTTAGGCTGATAATTTCTGAGATGGTAACTTTTTGTGACGGTTGGCTATCTGGATGAGATCATGTCTGAGACATGGTGTTAATCCCAATGAGATTGATGAGTTTTTGGAATAAAGTTTTTAGGTATAAAGAGCAGAGAGCTTCTTTGATCCAAATGGCTTGTACTGATCTTCTTTCTCAGCAATTCTGTTCAACAGATCTAATATTTGCAGGACCCTAGATTAGATTTCAGATCATTAAGTAGTTTTCACTAATTTTATAGACACAGGTTTTGAATAAAGTATTGATTAGAAAGTTAATGACAGTTCCTTTTCTGTCTGTTTTTATTTTTGGATGCTTATTTATATACTTAGCATCAGAAGTGGTAGCATCGGGTATTTCTTCCAATGGATCATCAAGGGCATGGGCAGCCTCCAGCTCAAATGGCATATGGGGTCAACCCATATCAACCAAACCAAATGATTGGGTCCGTCCAACCGGGATCGGCCGTTGGATCTATGCAGTCTCCTAATCAGACAGCCTCTTCATCACAGCTTGCACAAAACCAGCTTGCTTATCAGCACATCCACCACCAGCAGCAGCAGCAACTGCAGCACCAACTACAAAACTTTTGGGCAAATCAGTACCAAGAGATTGAGCAGAGTACTGATTTCAAGAACCATAGCCTGCCATTGGCTAGAATCAAGAAGATCATGAAGGCTGATGAGGATGTAAGGATGATATCAGCTGAAGCTCCTGTCATATTTGCGAGGGCCTGTGAGATGTTTATTCTAGAATTGACACTGCGGTCTTGGAACCATACAGAGGAAAACAAAAGGAGGACACTCCAGAAAAATGACATTGCAGCAGCAATTACAAGGACTGATATATTTGATTTTCTGGTTGATATTGTCCCAAGGGAGGATTTGAAAGATGAGGTACTTGCTTCCATCCCAAGAGGGAGTGTTCCTGTTGGAGGAGGTGATGGTGTTCCTTATTATTACGTGCCATCTCAGCAGGTTGGGGCTCCAGGGATGATGGTGGGTAAGCCTGTACTCGATCAAACCCTTTATGGCCAGCAGACTCGCCCTTACATGACGACTCAGACGATGTGGCCACATCTTCAACAGGAGCAGCCGCCCACAGATTCTTGAGTGAAGATTAATAAACATCAAGGACAATGTTTGAGTTAATCATGATACTTTTGGTGTTGTAATTTGAAAATAAGCAGTAGAAAGTCGATCACTTTGCTTAATATCTATTTATTACAGTTAAAAAGTGCTTGTTTTGGGCTATATATCGTTTCTCTCCAATTTTGTAAAAGGTTTGGTCTCTTGTACCTGCAGAGTTGCATTTCATAGATTCTCTTTTTCAGTATGTGAAATATAAAGGTTTCTCTCTATCATGTCATTTTGCTCAGCTTGATATAATCTAGTCTCTTTTTTCATCCTTTTCTTATTCTGAAAAGCATATCAGAATTTATGAAATACAGATGCTTCACAAAATGCAAGTTTCTGTCTTATCTCTTACATGAAAGCATTATTGCCGTCCGATAGAATGAATGGCTGCCTTAAAGCGTTGGCTTTGATATTATTCAGCCTGTTTTAGCACTTGCGAATCTGAAGCCACAAACGAAGTACCTTCTACAAAATGCTAATGAACTTTGGCAAAAGAAATACCAAAAAGAAAAGAATGAAGACGTATGAGAATGATCGTAACATTTGTAGTGAACGGACCAATGTAGAAAAGCAACCCTTCTTAATATGTCAGTCTTCTTCACAGCACGATAATACATTAATATTGCAAGAGAAAGAAAAGGACAAGAATGGGGGAAGAGCAAGTCAAAGCTTAAGTCATCTTTACAAGATAAAAGTTTACATGATTAGGAGGAAAATAAGGAGGAAGAAGGAGAAATAGGTTCAGTCCTGCAATGTCTTTCTTGGGGCCAACCCCATGAACTAAGGACAAGGCTCCTCTTATGATAGTATCCATTTCATGATCGAGATTTAAAGTTAGTACATCCAACGATGTACATGATTACTCATTATTTAAATTTTTTAAGAGAAGTGATAACATTGACATCATGTATACCGTTAAATGCACCAACTTTAAATCTTGACAATAAAATGGAAAGGATCTTATTCCGTGAAGTCTGCACTGTGAAACAACAGCATCAACTGGCAGGGCAGACATCCTCCAAACTGCAACCCCGAAAGCAAAAAAAAAAAAGGGTTAAAGGTTAGACTCAACTCTTGTTTTCCACTTGAAGACCATTCTCAAAGCAGCTAATACCTTCTCCCCAAGCACTCGATTATATCACTAGTGAGGGTAGACCTTTTCTTATTCTGAAAAGCAAGTGATGCCGCTCTTCTCATCAAAGCAGACCCAGCAATGCACCCCAGCATTGTTGGATTAATTTTGCTGAAACGATAATAAATTGAAAGAACCAATTTCAAACAAGTGCAAGACTATATGAAACGAATATTAATTACTGTACGCAACTATATAATTACAGATAAATTAAACTGCAAACCTGACGCTTAAATCTCCTTCTCCAGCTGAAAGATGTTGACGAGCCCATGATAAAAATACTGCAACACTGGAACCAACAAAAAGGAAATATTTATTATTAAATCTCAGAACTCCAATGGATAAAAGACTTTGTGAGGTCCCAAAGTTTGAGTTCTAGATATGCATCAGTTTGTATCATTCTTTACCTCATGATACAGTTTCAATCTTATTTCCCTCATTTCTTTACAAGATCCAAAAAAAGGGTTCAGAAAATAATGTTAAGAGGTAAGGTGTAAGGTGTAAAAGATGAAAGAAAAATAGGAGTAAAGAGAAACAAACACATCAGATATAAAAATAAGCCATCTGAAGTACTCAACTCAACCACCTCTTAATCCCAAAATCAGAAATCATCTAAACATCAGCAAAAAATTTGCTCTAGTAGAACATGTGCTCAAAATCATAAATAGTCGCTTGCCTTCCAGAAAGTATATCACCCTGTCCACCACAGCGACGAGGAGAACCATAGATGCTCACTGATTTGACTGCACAAAGTATCTTATTATAACAAAACCAAGTTCCAGAATCACACACTTCTAATAACAAAAAAAAATAGTACCATTGCCTCAGAAACCAAACTTAGTCAGTCAACAAAGGATGGGCAGACAACTTCAATTTGGTTCACAGAGTTGGACAGCAGTCAAATCAGCTTTTCAAAGTTTAAATATAGTATTAGTGATAATAGGAATGTCTCGAGATTAGCTAAAAATTTACCGTTGGAAGCACTGTATTCATTCAATCCATCAAATTGAAAACCAGACCATAACATGCCTTATCCTACATTGCAAGGTCTGCAAGGAATCAATCAACTTGTGGTTCCTACTATCATGCTACTGTGTCAAGTCAACTGCACTACCACTGTCGATATTGTATGCTTCCCAAATGATTAAACCACATTTTTCAGACCAATTTATAGTTTGACATCCATTCAAAGAAAAATAACCACATATTATTTAAGCATAAAGTTAGCACATTAATATATAAAAACACATGAAAATAAATTATTACAAAATCATCTGATTGATTACCTGTCTCACCATCACTAATGAGGTCAGATTTTCCTTTCCGTAGGATGGTTACGCCACCAATCCTGCCAAGGAGGCACACACTTAGTTTCCTATGACTACTGAATTAAGTCGGAGGAAAAAGAAGTATACCAAACCAAATATAATGTGAAATTTATATGTATTTCCAGGGAGAGTTACTTAAGGAAGTATAAGTATTCAGTATTAAGCAGACTTAAGGAAATTGTCCAGGAGGGTTTAGGGAACTTAAAGTGGACTTAAGTGCCCTGTAAATGATGCTCAGCCACACTGGTCTACAACAATTTTTAGACGGTTCAAGACACTGGAATAACCACTCTCCACTCTCCATTATGCATGATATATCTATGTTCCATTGCTGCAGAAATACTGTATTGATTTTCAAATACAATTGGGAATTAGTTCACGGAATTGATCTGCTAATGCAACCAATCCTGTACACATGACAATCATCCAAAGAGTGCAGCTGTGCTGCTAATAGATCTGAATTCAAGGAGGCAGCCCCCTTTCCCAACCTACTTCCATTAATTTAGCTGGCATGAAGTTTCAAGGAATGGCAGCGTTCCATGTAGCAAACACCCTCTCTCTCTCTCTTTCCCTAGTAACACTCACCCAACCAACCCCCTCCTTCTCTCTTTCTGTGTGTGAGTGCATTTACATGTGTGAGACTAGTATGTTATGCATCAGCAAAACATCTCCAATGCCTCTACAACAATAAAGAAATTTAAAACATAACTTTACCCTTTGGCAAGAGACAGCAATTGCTCATGAGCATCTTGGTCAGAAGCTTCACAATTCAGCACTTTCTGAACGAGGCGCTTATATTCATTGACGTTTGGGGTAAGGACAGCTAAGGGATAGCCACTAACAAGATCGAGACTGTTCGTAACAAGAAAAAGTCCATCCTGGAAAAGACCCATATTGTCAGCTGAAAGACCAAACCAGATGCCATACTGTAAAGGCTACAAGTAGCAATCTGAACCCAATTATGCATACACTTGCAGATTACATACCCCATCTACGACAATCGGGACATTGGACTGTCTGGCATGCTTCAGGATTTCACTAACACAGTCCTGGACATGATATGTGAGTCAGAAAATATTTTGCAGTGACATTTGACAGAAAACACTGTAAACTAAGAAGGAAGATCATTATACAACTGAATGCAAAACTGATAGTAAAAGTGCAAGTTTTCCCCATCACAACCATGTGGATACTACAAAAGCATCATATAAATGTGCTCCACAATCAAAAAGGGATGTAGTAACCGTATCTATGTCATAAGTAAAGGCTGTGAACTTCATAGCTTTAGTTGACCTCCTGAAGTAAACTCAAGACTCAATAAACTACGTCAAGATTCAAGAAAAACAAACCAGAAGAAATGGGTCCCTTCCAAGGCCAGGACCAACAACAAGACAGTCAAATCTTTCCATCCACTTATCAACCTCTGCCAGAACCTTGCTCAATGTGGATAGTTTGTCCTCATCCCTGAAAATAGACTCCTATGAAAATCATCATCCCACTCAATGATAAAGTTTGCAGATTGAAAGGGATAAGCAGATCTAAAAAAAAAACTCACCTTTTTTTTTTGGCCAAAAAAGAAATAAAACTCACCTAACACTATAGGATTCTTCTAAAACAGGGTGCACAATCAACTCAGGACTATAGCTTTTTATGACTGAAGCCGCATCTTTTGTACAGAAAACATGAGACAAATCTGCACCCTGAAAGAAAATAAGATAATTTAAGTTCATCCAAACTGGAAGATCATAAATTAAAATGACACAGGGAAAGCGCTTTGAAAAAAAATGAAAAAAAGGAAAAATTTCAATAAACTACAATACTACATACTAAAAATTGAAAATCCCTCCACCCCACCCCCCCCCCCCCCGAAAAAAAAAAAAAAAAGGAGAAATATGAGGAAGAGCACTTACAATTTTCAGAGCTGAAATAGCCGCAAAATATGGAGCGCCTGTGTATTCACGACACCCACCAATAATAGCTATCTTTCCTATAGGAAACGTAAAGTGATTGAAGGATCAAATGAAATTTCTCATCATCTTATACAAAGCAATGGGGAAAAGTAAACATATCAAAATGAAACCTCCTCCATTTTAATTAATTATTGCCTTTAGCACAAAGCATCAACAACAATAATGATCAATTTTTATATTAAACAAACTTGCTGGAATCACAAAAATCAGTATAAATCAAACGAACGAACAAAAGTGGGTGTCAATTATCATTTATCAATTCTCAAATAAATACGCAGCTCCATAGAGTAAGTACAGATAACCTTACCCACAAGACGTAGAATTAAAAGGCAAAAAGGAAACAGAAAAGGAGTTACTAGATTTAGCAAGCTCACCAGCTTGGCCTTTATGCTTAGTGGGATCAAGGGTCGGAGTAATTGCTCGCAAAAAGTGCTCAGCATCGACCTCCAAGGCAGTCCCACTCATTGCCTTAGTTTGTTGCATTCTTTCCTGATGGGATTGATCAGCGTAGCCCCCAAGAGTTCTTATCAAGAACTGTTGCCTTCCTGAAAACAGCCGAGGAACCCAACATACAGCGTTTCGTGATACCCAGTAAGGCGAACTGAGAGTTCATGCCATGTTTGACAAACATGAGCCAAACCGCACACAGAAACGAACGCAATGAATTCAGAGACTTGGTGATGGTTTTCGCCTGTGAGAGTAGTGAGCCCACTCGGTCCCATCTCGGGGTCTCTGGTTTGTATAACAGGCCTAATTAGTCTGGGCTCCGGCCTATTTGCTAGACATATGGGCCAACTGGCCAAGAGAAGGAAAGACGTCGTTTAGAGAGACTTGATAACATCAGCTTTTTATGGGGCTTGATAACATCATTTTAGAACAATTTTCGTTTAATGTCCTAACGGTTCATTAGGATTTGCTATATTAAAAAATACAATTTAAAATTATAATTTTAAATGTACGATTTAAAATTTAAATTTTTTAAAATTAAATTATGTATTTGACAAAATCGCAATTTAGCCTTTAAAATTTTATATTTTAAAAAAAATTTCTTACTTATGTTTTAAAAATACATATTTTTTACTTTTTCGATCGCAATGCAAAACACTGGCTAAGTTAGTTAAGAGCAATTTTAAGTAGCTGATAACTTAACCCAAAAAATAAATAAATGAAGTAGCCGATCAGAATATCAGAAGTTAAGAACAATCATACAGACATTTATGCATTTCTTTGTCAATGTTTTGTAATAATATTAATTTTAATTATTTTTTATTCATTTAAAATTTTAAAATAATTAGTGATGTAATATAGTATTAAAGTAGAAATTCTAAATTTGAAATTTGAATCATATTTCTATAATTCACTTTTATTTTAATTAAATATTTTATGTATTAACCTCACTCTATTGAGAAATGATATTAAAATATTAATTAAATGTTCAAATTTTTCAAGACTTTACAGTTTACTCTCACACTTGTTGGGGAATTGAGGTAGAATGGGTTGTGATCTAATGTTAATTTAAATGATTAAATTTAATTCTTTTTTAAGATAATTGATAAAAACTGATAACTACTAAAACCATTAATATAGTAAAATCTAAATTATTAAATTTTAAACTAATGGCGCAGATTTGAACTAGGATAGTGTCAGAATATCCTAGAAATTATAGGATAACTACGACAGTCGTTTGGCCAAACTATGTGAAACGATGTTGGTCGTTTCTTTGATTTCCCCTAATATTCCTCTCGCTCTGATCCGGCTTCGATAGTTCGCTGCTCGCGAAGAGGGAATGAGACGGAGGTAGAGAGAGAAAGATGGATCAAAGGACGAAGATGAATGCGATAAGGTCGGGGATAGTGGTGATGGGAGCTTTGTCATTCGGATACCTGACCCTACAGCTGGGGTTCAAACCCTTTCTCGAGAAAGCTCAAGAAACCCTCGAAAAATCTGACCCCTCTCCACCCTCCCAGTAGATACGCCACACTCTTAGCTCTCTTTTAGATCCTTTTTTTTTTTTTGGGGTTTGTTTCTTCTTTTGTCTGTGTTGTACTGCTGAGCCACGGCCTGTTTGGATTAAGAGACAAGGGATGAGAAAGGTATGATTGATATACCCCTTTGCTCTCTTATTTCTTAGTGGAATTTGGTATGGTATCGATTTTTTGTTAGATGTGAATGGAATTGAACTGGATCACTGACTCTCAGCATAATTGCACAGATTTGGTTTCGGGGTTTTTTTTTTTTTTATTTCTCCTTTTCAATTAAGTGTCAATTTAGATAGAGATTTTTTTTTTTGTTTTTGGGGTTGAGACTCGAAAACCATGATACTCATGGGGTGCGAAAAAAGATTAGGACTTTGTATGGGTCACTCTCAGTTAGAGGGTTAAGATTTTGGAAACTTGGCCACTCTATGAAATGATTTTCAAAGCCATTTGGACTGCAATGTGTAGCCTTTATCGTTTTTTAACAGTTTAAACCACCTTGATCTCCCAGTGAAGGAAAGGAAGACACTAAGATATTAACACCCTTGGAGTCTGCTTCTTTTCTTCTTTCTTTCTTTCTTTCTTTTCTTTTCTTTTTTTTTTTTTTTTTCTATCTCTTTAATATTTGATGACAATGGTCGAATTATCTGGTCTAAGTTAAACTCCAAAGTTCATTTCATGCATGGTTTTTTAGTAAATTCAGTTTGAGTTTGCTTCCTCACTGATTCCATATTTCATATCTGTTATTGGTAAAGATGCATCTTGCACATTAACATTTATACACTTTTTCAATCTGTATTATCTCTCGTAGTTGACAACAATTTAACAGTTTCTTCCAAACACATTTCATAGATATGTAAATTTCTGGATACAGTTTAATGGTTGAGCTCAAGGGGTGATGACATACCACAACATTATTATTGGTTTGATATGTTTCTTTCTTTGGATGCTATTTGTGTAAATAGAGGTTATGAATTGGGGGAAGGGGAACAGACTAACGTAACAAACTAAGATACGTTATATTTTGCATATCATGTAACTGTTTCGAAATCTGTGTGTTAGATGGAATGGCAAGAAAATTTGGAAGATGATGAAGATGAAATTTGGTTACTGAATTGGGATCGAAGACGACGAATGGCTGTGGCTCAAGTTCTTTGTTTAGTCGCATATGCAATGTACACGGGTCATGATACTGCCATAAATACCTTGTTGATTGGTCTGCAGCATCTTTGAACAGCAAAAAATGCAAGGGTTCGGGGGATGATTTCTGTATGAGAGAGTTTGAAGGTATAGGGCATGGGTGTTGAACAGAACTTATGCCACAGGGCCTACACTTTCCTTACTGAAGATGCTGCAAGAGTGAGGGCCTTCTTTGGTTGCCCAATTGACCTGTGTTATGGTGAATGAGACAAGATGGAACTTCTTTGTGATGTTTTGTAGTTGTTTCTTTTGTGGATAGGTGTGTTTTCTTTTCCTTGTTTTTTTGGCAGAAATTCTGGTTATTTTACTATGAAATTAATACTTTTTATTTGTTGTTTTGATCAGTTTTAAGCAATTTCAGGCTCTTTGATAGATTATTCTTTTATATAGGGGTAGAAAGTTCCTAGTCGCATTATTTGCACTTCTGCCAATGCTGATGATAATAGTATCAGATGCCCCCATTTTGCCGATTATTGTGTGTATTGTCCTTCCGTTGAACTAAATAGGTTTACTAATTCACTGCTAGAGTAATTTTAAATTCTTAATTCTTATTCGATTCCCATTTTGTTGGATTGATGTGTTAGTGTCCATTAGTCTTTTAATTTTTTTTTAATTTTTTTAATTTTTTAATAAATGTTGATTCAAGTACTTATGGACATTAACTTATGAACATTGTTACATCAATCCATGGAATGAGAGTTGAATATATATCATTACTCGAACTACTACTCTTACCTATAAAAAAAAATCATTACTCGAACTACTAATACACATGTTATGTACTTATGATTTTGGTTGAGGACTAACATATGGATGGTGGAGCAGGATTTTTGGTTTCTTGTTTCTCACTTCTACATGCATGCTTCTTAACCATTGACTTGCTCATGTAGGTTGTTATTGGGATCCCATGTTATTAGGCGGTTCGAATAAAACATAAATTTGGTAGCCTAAGAGAAGGGATTGCATAGCTTACCTGTTTCAGGCAATAAGCCCTACATTTTTTGTTGCTCGAGACATGAGTCCTTAGAACATTTCCAACAGAGTAGGCAAATTCTTCAAAATAATCAAATTTGACTATTATTACCTTTTTTTCATAGAATTTTTTCTTGTAGAATAAACAGTAAATAGAGCTTCAGCCTATTCATTGTTCACACTAGAAATTATTTATTATTATTTTTTTTCTCTTTCTCTCTCCCTCTCTCCCTTTGTCGCTCTCATTCTCAGCACAAACCCAGCCCCTCCCTTGCCCACTAACCCAGCCCCTCGCTCATCTTCCTTCAACACAACAAAAACAAAAAAAAATCCAATCTTTCATCTCTCTTCTCTCTTTCTATCTTCTCTTCTAGATAAGTGTGTTAAAAAAAAAAAAAAACCAAGATCTCCAATCATTCTCTCATCTCAGTCCATGTATTCCCTTCAATATGTGTTCAATCTCAAGCGAAAGCCAGTCCAGTAATAAGCAAGCACAAGTAGCAGATTTGGTTCAAAATAGAAATTGAGTGGCTAGAGTGACGGCTAATAAGTGAATCTTACTTTGTAGTGACGGCCAATAAGCTGAGGAACTTGGGATTGCAGGTTTAGATTCATGGGAGGGGGTATGCTTGAGCAAGAGTGAGAGAGAGAGGGGGGGAAAAAAAAAAGAATGAAAAACAATTTTTTTTAAAAGTAAATAGTCAAATAGATAACCTATTGAAATTTATATTGAAAAATGAATATGTAAAATAGAAAAATAAGCTTTTTAAATAGCTAAAATGGTTCTCCTTGCTAGAGATGCTCTTATCCATGTATTGTTGAATACCATTTGAATATATTGGTGGTAAAGTCTAAATGGACCTAGCGTTATGCATGAGACTTATTCATGGTTCCTGACAACTAATCCAATGCATATGTGATTTTAATTGAGCTTCTACAAGCCCAAGTAAAGGAACAAGGATCCTATCCTCCCCTTCTTTAGCAAATTTGGGAGCCTTGTAACTATAAGATCTTAGTAATTTCAAGGCAGCCAAGAGTGCCAATAATACCCCTTACCCAGACATAAATTCTAAAATAAATTTCATTTTTTTCAGAATATAGTCAACCTTCCCAAACTTTGAAAATGTAATTGTTTTCTAAATTTTGATTTCTGTTTTCCAAACATGATTTCCAAAAGTATTATTTTTTTATATTTTTAACTTTCTGAAAACAAAAAATGAATGCAATAGAATAGACTTTCAAACCAGCAGCAAAAATTTTTGTTGCTCTTTGTGGATAATTAATTCATTTCTTAATATAGTTGGAAGACTTTTCCCATAAATGAGTAAAAAAATTGCCATTTATAAACTCAAATAAAAGCAAAATGTGCGGTTGCTGATTTTTCAATTTGATGGCGCCTGGTTAGTTAAGGTGTGTTCATTTTATCCATGAGGTTAAGACTTTTTTTAAAAAAAAAAATTTAAGAATTTATTTTTTTCACATTTATCCCACGATCAATTGTTTGTGTTGATTCTCAGGACCTTTTCATTTCAATCAACAAGTGAGTGGAACCGGACAAAATGGAAAAGAAAATATTGTTGATCGAAGAAAAAAGTAGTGGGACTAGGAAAAGTATACAAAGAACCAAAAGTGCTACTTAATCTATGTAAAAAGTTTCACTCACTAGTTAGGAGACATTTCCTCGAGAAATGAGTAAAAAAATTGCCACTTATGAACTTGAATAAAAGCAAAACGTGCTCTACGGTTGCTGATTTTCAATTTGATGGTGCCTGATTAGTCGAGGTGTGTTCATTTTATCCATGAGGTTATGATTTTTTTTTTTAAGTTATTTATTTTTTACATTATCTCATCTATCATTGTTTCCAAAACAAATAAAGTTAAACAGTTTTGACAATATTTTCAATATATATATATATATTATAAAATTATTAATAAACAATTCAAAACACAAATAGTTGCTCATCCCTTAACAATTCTCTTTTTCCTCTATATTTTTTTTTTTATATTAATAAAATCAACTTGCAGTCTACTTGGCGAACATGTTGCCATCAGCTTTGTTTAGCTACCTGCTCTTCCTATATGTTCCTGGAAGTCTGTCGTAATTCATGAAACGGTGAATCAATTAGATTTTAATTTAATTTTCCTAGATTTGAGGGGCCTGTGCAACTCAAATTGTACATGCCAAGAACGCAAAACCATTAATCTTGGCATGGCGGATACGTTATGTTGTTTATGCCTCAATTCTTCTGCCCCCACACAAATCACACGTGATTTCACCCTCCTAGACATTGGTACAAGGTCCCATTATAACATTTTATTACATAACCATCCCCACGTGACTACTTATGTTCCAAAAAAATTAAAAATTAATAATTAAAAGAAATAATAAAAAAGAATAAAAAGAATACGTTCCATATTTTCATCCATTCTCTACCTCAAGTTTGAAGGTAATTTTTTTTTTTTAAAAAAAAATTATGTCTGTAAAATTGTTACATGTCTTTAAGCACAATAACATTAATAGAATTAGAGTAAATTCTATTAATATATATATATATATATATATATATGTTGTTATATGCTAAGATATGCATGACAATTTTATTGACTTGTTAAAAAAAATTATTTCAACCTGATTTGAAAAAAAATTATGTCCTTCAACTTTTACCTCCTCACATAGCTTTCGTGTAGCGCTAAGGTTTTGATTAGGTCGTGCTCTTACTTTTACGTGTGACAAACTCTCTCTCCTTTTGATTAAGCATTAGTGGATTAATATTGATAAAAAGCTTGGTGAGGATGAAGGGGAAGTTTTTTTTTGTAATTAAAGTCAAGTCTTGTTAATGAACTTCATCGTAGAATGAATTGTGATGTATTTGTCCGAGCATTCTAGTCTAGATTCA
>FXXK01000331.1:116471-141911 GCA_900184695.1 Betula pendula
TTTTTTAATTAAAGTCAAGCCCTGTTAATGAACTTCATCGTCGAAGCAATTGATGTATTTGTACAAGCATGCTAGTCTAGATTTTTTTTTATTTATTGTTTTTGTTTTTGTTTTTTTTGTTTTGGTTATATATGCTAGTCTAGATTCTTATTCATTCTAAAAAATCATTTATCAAATAGTATCGTGCAAATATGTAAGGTTTGACCAACTCTGAGAACAATATGTGGTCAAATTTGTAAAATAATACAGGATAAAGAATGTTTTAAAGGATATTTTTATGGTTTGTAGAAAAAAAAAATCAAAAAAAAATTTCTAACGGCTTTCGTCTTCGAACAATGACAAGGAATTAAAGCTTTTTTTATTCTCGAACAATTCTAGATAATGCTATAATAACTGATAACTTGCCATGCCAGGTAGCATTTTTTTTTTAAAATGTTCTTGGATAAATCTCAAGTTCTCAATTATTGTACACGTACCCACTTGAAAATTAGGCCCAGTTGGACCAATTCCCTTCCCTTCCACGCAAGGGCCTGGGCTGGGTCGATTGCAGAGGACACTGGCAGTGGCAGTTGATCTTCATCGTACAAAGGAGATAATTGTTCGGAATACAAAGGGTACTTTCGGAACAACACTAATTATTTCGAATTTGCTTTACAGCCGTAGCGTTGTCGCCTGTCGGGACCTTCGTTAGAGAAGCAGCTTCCCACGCTCTATGGCTTCATCGTGCATTGGACGACCCAATGAGAAATCATAAATCTTCTTCTTAGCCAGTAATATTTGTTCACGTTCTTAGGGAACCAGTGGGATTAACCTCTCCTAGCCGTTACCCACTTTCGCCATTTAAACCACTTTCCCCACGATTAAACTAAACCCGAACCCGAACCCACTATTCTCAGATCCATACCCAGTACCCACGTTTGTCTGATTCAGTGTTCTCTCTCTCTCTGCTTCGTTATTTTTGATGAATAAAGTTCATAATCACATATATTGGATTTGGAAATCAAACTCTTTATTCTCGTAACCAGTAACGTACCCACGAGTATTTAACCGTTATTCAATTTAACCAAACCATTCTATCCCTCTCTCTCTCTCTCTCTCTTTATATATATATATAAAGTAACCGAAAAAAGAAGAAAAGGGGATGATGAAAATTATTCTGCCATGAATGCTTCCTTGCTTCTGCCACACCCATCTCTCTAGCTCTTTTAGAACGGTCATTCATAGCCCAAACGAAACTGACCTACCAAGCAAAGCAGTTCAAGACATCTGACATGGTTCAACTCCACTATCTATGAGTTATTCTGTTGCTTGTACTCTACATCGTTTGCCTTATTAGTCCCACACACTTTTAGGGCCTTTGTTTTTTTACTCAAAATTTTGATCTTTCCCACTAGAGCAACAATACCCATATCCCAAATTTCTCTATTGAGCTCAAATGTCTGAGAAACCATCTCTTCCAGACCCTGAAGCCATGTCAGTATCTGAGCTTTTTAAGAAGTTTAAGCGCTTGAGACTCTTTGAGCCCTCAGTGGGTGTTCTAGGATTTGTAATTGTTACTGTCGGCGTGATTTACTGCTTCTTCTACTTGGATTACAGAGCAGTGGCTAAAGGATTCCTATTTCCCGGACAGTCAGGGAGGTTCGTGTGGTTGAAGATCAAAGGTGAGGACCAAAGGGTTGAGTTTCTTGAAGAAAAGGGTGACCGCTGTGATGTATTTGAAGGGGATTGGGTGTGGGATGAGAACTATCCTCTGTATCAGTCCAAAGATTGCAGATTTTTAGATGACGGATTTCGGTGTTCTGAGAACGGGAGACCTGATTTGTTTTACACCAAGTGGAGATGGCAACCTAAAGATTGCAACTTGCCCAGGTTCTTATTGAAATGTTAATTTTCCATTTGTTTTAGCACTGTTTGGTTACTGAGAAAATGGGGGAAGAAGGGAATGAATTTTAATTTAGGACCTGAGAGAATGAGTTTACTCTCGGCATCTAGAAGGTTGAATCATTCTTGTTCGGTTTCAATTGAACCTTTCGTACGTTGGAAAACGGGGGGATAGAAATTACTAGACTTTGAAATTGTCTTCTCTATTATTTCCCTTCACTTCTCAGCAGCAGAAGGATAAGTTATTCTACTGGCGATTTTTTGATTGGATATGTGTTATGTCTGTAGCTATTTACTTAGTTTGATTTCTCCGTCACTCCTAGTAGTAATTTTTCGACTTACGTTCTAATTTAGTTATCTCTGAAAGTGACTCCCTTGTTAGCTTCACCTTAAAGAGACGGAAAACGTTAAGAAAATACTTCGAATTTTTTTATTTTCTATTATTTTTCTGACTTTTCTTGGCAACCAAACGTACGGACTATTCCAGTTGAGAAATTTTCATTGGCTATTGATAAATTACTACTGATCCCAATTCCCAAGCTTAAGCTTATGGTTTAATCATTTGATTAATTCTAATAGTTGTCCTCGGTGTCTGTAACTGTTATTTTAGTTTGATTTCTATGTGAGTTCTGATGGGTTTAATTATCAGAAAGTAATCCACTGCTCTATGAAAATGACAATCTATTTTTGTTTCACCTTGTATTAAATTTCTTCTATAAGCGGATAGTCTGGCAAGGGACGAAAATGATTGAATTTTCCAATGCCATTAAAACTATTTTATTCCATTATTTATAATTTTTTTTTTTTGTCTTTTCTTTTTCTGCTTCCCATCTTTTTCTTTCGTAGATTTGGAATGTTTCGTCTGTATGCTAGCTTTGCCCGTAGATTCCTGGCAAGCGGATATTGTTGCAAAAATTTTAATTATATAAAGATTTTTGCAACAAAGACAAATTCCATTTCCTTTTGGCAAGTGATTTCTTTTTTCTCTATCTTGCTGTATAGCTTCTTTTGTTAATAAGTTGTGATGTTACATTTTTAACTGTTTGATACCTTTACACTTTTGTTTTGTCTCTTCATTTTTAGTCTTGTACCTCTCAGTTTTGATTCCAAAGGTAAAGCTAATTTGGATGTCATTTTTTTTTGTCACCAATGAAAACAGGTTTGATGCAAAATTGATGTTGGAAAAACTGCGAAACAAAAGGCTAGTGTTTGTTGGTGACTCAATTGGGAGAAACCAATGGGAGTCCCTCCTCTGCATGCTCTCATCTGCAGTTCCTAACAAGGATTCAATCTATGAAGTAAATGGCAGCCCGATTACAAAGCACAAGGGATTCTTAGTGTTTAGGTTCAATGATTTCAACTGCACGGTGGAGTACTACAGGTCTCCGTTTCTTTTATTGCTGAGCCGGCCCCCTGCAGGAGCTCCGCAAGAGGTGAAGACAACCTTGAAATTGGATCAAATGGATTGGAACTGGGTGAATTGGAGAGATGCAGATGTGCTGGTCTTAAATACAGGGCACTGGTGGAATTATGAGAAGACCATAAGAGGGTAACTTAACACACTACAAATTCTTTTTTAATTTTTGTTCACAAGGTCATCTGCATTTGGCATGAGCTTTTTTTTTCGTTTCTTTCTTTTTATTTTTCGAATAAATGAGAATGAATTTTCACTGGGCTAGTTTTGAAAATAATTAAAAATCCATTAAAGTTAAATTGGATTGCCTAACCGTTTCTTTTGAATTTGCTTCCCAAATAAGGGGTTTAGGTCAAATCCATACCTAATCAAAAGTTAATTTGATACTAGAGAATGGTGACTGGTGACTAACTGCATGATCAAATGGCCTCCTAATGGGATTATCTAAAACTGGTTCTGCTTTATTTGATACATGACACGTCAATGAACCTTCAGTGGAAGTTTAGAGTTTTGGATAGTTGATCACCTTTTTGTGGGTAATGCAAAAGAATGTGAAATTATGAATAGTATATCAATTATAGAAAAAACAAAAGTGATAAATGACATATTATATGCTTATAACAACATTACTTGTGAGAGAAGTCTTTTGTTTTTGCCGCCCCACGTGGATATTTGTGATTGTGCTTTGCTTTTCTTCTCCATGAATTTCACTTATTTGTCATGTTTGATCTTTCAATATACTTACCTATGGAAAATACTATGCACACTCTCAAATGCACATTACTTGACGTGGTAGTAAAAATTACCATTTGATCCAAAATTTAATAGTGATACCACGTTAGGGAGTGTGAACTTAGGAGTGGGAGTGTGCATAACATTTCTCCTTATGAATAAAAGATCTCTCAATTCAAGGTGCTGTGGAAAAGATTATGCTGCCCTAAGAGCTGTTGTTTGGGCTGGATGAATGGGCCCTTTCAATTATGAATTTTATCTAAACACATGGTGGTACGGGTGCTTGAACCTACTGATGGTGGGTCTCCTCGACTGACTTCAATAGCAAATGGACCCTACATCCTATCATTTTTTCTAATTCCAATTGCAATGAGATTTGCCTAAATATGAGTCCTTTCAATAAATCTCGGATGTGACTTTTGCACTTCATCATTTTTGATTGTGGGACTACATAGATGGCATGAAGGAGAAAGCTAATTGTTAGGTAGTGTGGCATGAAGGAGAAAGCTAACTGTTAGTCGGTTGATGTTACTATCATAATTCACTCTCTCTCTCTCTTCTAGGTAGAGAAAAGATTAAAAAATCCAATATTTTGTTCAGGGGTTGTTACTTCCAGGAAGGCGCAGAGGTAAAGATGGATATGAAAGTTGAACATGCATATAGGAAGTCCATAGAGACTGTGGTTCATTGGATACAAACTAAATTGAATTCAAGCAAGACCCAGGTTTTTTTTCGCATGTATTCCCCTGTACATTTCAGGTTTGCTTCGTTTCTTAAAGCAAATGTTGTTTCCAGTATTCAATCTGTATTCTGTGTCCTATTTGGGGAGGTAAATTGCTATATTATATATTATGCAGAGGAGGGGATTGGAGGACTGGGGGAAACTGTCACATGGAGACACTTCCAGAGCTGGGATCCTCATTGGTGCCTTCTGATTCCTGGGCCCAATTCAAGATAGCCAATGCTATGTTATCATCTCACTTAAACACATCAGAAGCAGTGAAATTTGAGGCATTGAATATAACCCATATGAGTGCAATGAGAAAAGATGGGCATTCATCTATATATTATCTGGGTCCTGATACAGGCCCTGCACCTATCCATCGTCAGGATTGCAGCCATTGGTGCCTGCCTGGAGTCCCTGATACGTGGAATGAGCTGCTCTATGCGCTTTTCCTTAAGCGCCAGGCTACTCACTCCTGGAACTCATCAAAGTAATCAGTTGTAGCTAGATCGATGAAGAAAGCCTCTTATTTATATGCCACAGAGATTATGCACAAAAAAAAAGAAAAAAAGACTAAAAAGAAAACAACAGATAGTGTGTCAGATGCATACAAGGGTTTTGCAGTGAGGGTCGCAAGGCTGTCTCAGATTTTGATGTTGATAGATAGATGGGTATGAGGATATCAGATTTCTAGGTAGAGAAGAGAAGTCCAATTTAAGGTTCAGATGGGTGAGCAAGGACTTCTGGAATAAAGAGTTAATACTGTAAAGAAACATTCACACATTGGGTATTCATTGTGCAAGTGGTATAGTTCATTTGAGGAAAAGATAATGTAATTTACAAAATTTTGTCCATATTTTATGATTTGTATCAAAGGACAAAACATTTTGTTCCTTTTTTCTTTTTTAAAAAAATATATATAAATCTTATAATTCCAACTCTGCTTATCATTTGAGAAGAGAGTTACAATTTACAAGGAAAAAGCACTTCAAAGTTCAACCTTGGATAGAAGGTTACACTGTTTCTTTTTTCACAATGGGCTCTACCCACCCATAGTACCTTCAACCTTGGATAAAAGTTACACTGTTTCTTTTTTCTCAATGGGCTTTACCCACCCCTAGTACCTTCAACCTTGGTGGGCTTGCTTAAAAAAAAACCTTGGTGGGCTTGTAGCGTTTAGATCTCCCGAGCAAATGTCTAGGCACGTATTAATCATGCCATAATATTTTAAAAAATTAAACAAGGATTACCCTTTTGCTTGTTAACGTGTTTCGAGGTTTTTTTTTTTTTGAAAAAATATTGTGATGTGATAGAAAGGTAAAAAATATTTGGATTAAATTTTTTTTAGTGTAGTCAAAATTTTTAATAAAATCCTGTGGTTTAAATCGAAACATACCAAGTACCATGTGTTATCAAATTTTTTTTAAAATAAAATTTAAAACATAAAATTTCAAAATAAAAATAATTAAAACAAAAAGTTAAAAAGAGATGACTGAAGCCACCCTCGGAGCCAATGAGGGTGGAACGTACCTCCAAAAATCTTTTTTTTTTTTCTTATCCCCAAAATCCATTACAAAACGAAGAAGGGCCGAAATTATATATATATATATATATATATATATTTTGTAATTGAAAGTTTGGTATTAAACGCTTCACAAGCCAAGCGTAAAAGCCAAGCTATCACTGCCGTTGTATCACACAGCAGTGCCCATTTGTGTGAAATTCCGGATACGTACTTTTGGGGCTTGAGCTTCCAGGCTTTATAGCCGAGCAGAATCCCAGTCTGAGTGATTGTAATGGCGGACGCCAAGGCGCAACCAAGCCAATCGAGGGACCTCGATAAGCTCCTCCTCCGGCCGGGCCATCTCGTCGGCGCTAACTTCGAACCGGGCCAAGAAGTAAACTCTCTATCACTCTCTCCGTGTCATTTTCACAAACACTGTCTTTGTAATTTCTCTTACTATATGTTTTTTCTTATTTATTTTTTTGTTTTGGGTTTTTACAGTTGAAAGATGACCTTGCACAATATGCTAAAGTGTTAGTGGTAGGGGCTGGGGGATTGGGCTGTGAGCTGCTAAAAGACTTGGCTCTCTCGGGTTTCGAAAATCTCGAGGTCATAGACATGGACAGAATCGAGGTCACCAACCTCAATCGCCAATTCCTCTTCAGGTACTTTCTTATTCATTTTAATTTTTTTTTTCCAATTTCTTTATATTTTTTCTTTTGGTTTTTTCTGAATCGAAGGTTGGGATTGCCTAATAGTTTTAATTTTTAACCTTAAGGAAGACTAAATGAATCCCACTCGTTTCATAGGTTATTTAGAAGATGGTGGAACGCTCAGGCAAAGTAGGTGAATTTTGTTTAGGTTGCAATTGGGGGTCGCTTTGCATCTTGGGGTTATCAAATGTGTTCATCGTTCAAATCAGATATACTAATTGGTCAAGGAATATCTATCCGTGTATACGTATGTATGTGTGCAAGTATTGATTGGTTAGATACATTGGGCACCCAATGAGTTCTGAAACCACGACCTCACCCTTCAACTGATTTTCATGGGGAGAAGCTGCCATTTGAGCTAGAGATCATTGGTATAAATTGCTACGTATTGTATCCCTGCCAATTTACCCTGATAATTGTGGTTTTTGAAGACAATAATTACCTTGGAGGACCTAGTAAATGGGCAAATCCCTCCTATTTGCCAGTTATTTCTTCATATGTTGCTGGTCGACTTGCTTTATTTTAGTGGGGTGGCTAGTCATAGGTATATTTATTTTCTAAAACTGGAACTGACATATTCAAAACATCTAGAGATGAGCATGCTACGATCTTGTTTATCGATTATTTTTTTTAATTTGTACTTTTTCTCCCATTGTTTAGTATTTGCAAACGATTATAAGCCAAAGTGACTTGCAATCTTTACAATGTATTTGCTGTGGCATCATCTCGGTTGATGTTTACTAGGTATACTCCTGTGCATTAATGACTCCAACAATCCTTTGGTTTTTGTGTGTTATTATATGTCACTTTGGCTTTTCAATTTTCAGTACGGAAGTATTATTTTTTTTAATATTGGCTTCTCAATTTAAGACTTGAAGATGTTGGTAAGCCAAAAGCTGAGGTTGCTGCAAAGCGTGTCATGGAAAGAGTTAGTGGGGTGAGTATCAAGCCACATTATTGCCGGATCGAGGACAAAGACATTGATTTTTATAGCGATTTCAATATTATTGTTCTTGGCCTTGATTCAATTGAGGCTCGGAGCTACATCAATGCTGTAGCTTGTAGCTTCCTAGGTATGTATCTAGATATCATCTAATTTTTCAACTTCTTACTGTAATTAGGTGTAACTCACTTTGTGCTTCGCAGTTGCTACACTCTGTTATTGAGTCTTCTTATGAATTAGTACGTAAAAGCAAATGCCAATCGGCCTACATGAACAGTTGACTGGCAGCTTCCTCAAACTTTCATGGGTTCATAATGTGTCATTCTCAAAGTGACTAGTTGTTACTGAACTCTGCTTATGCTCATCTGCTGTGTTTCATTGTTGTTTGGAAATTTAGAGTACGATTCTGATGATAACCCTCGAGAAGAGACGATTAAACCTATGGTAGATGGTGGGACTGAAGGTTTCAAGGGCCATGCTAGGGTTATTGTGCCAGGGTTCACACCATGCTTTGAGTGCACCATCTGGCTTTTCCCCCCTCAAGTAAAGTTTCCCTTATGCACCCTTGCTGAAACTCCTAGAACTGCTGCTCATTGTATTGAATATGCCCACTTAATCAAGTGGGATGAGGTAATAAATTACGCTTGTTTGTTCTTTTCCCTTTTCCAAAGTGGGGGAATTTAAACTGATTTCTGTCTTATCGAACATGCATCTTATTGTTAGGTTCATAGTGGAAAGGCTTTCAATCCAGATGACCCAGAACATATGAAATGGGTCTATGATGAGGTTAGTAAAATGCAGTTATTTAGTGACAGTTTCTTAATATTGATTTCCAGTGTCGGTCATCTCGCTTATACCACCCATTTCTCATAGGCTGGCAAGAGAGCTGAGCTTTTTGGTATTCCAGGAGTCACGTATTCTCTTACTCAGGTATTTGTATAGTCAGGGATGTCAATTTCTCAAAACCTTAATTTTTATTTGAGTTTCTGCCCGATTGCTGCGTGGTTTGGCTTAGGTGTTCTTTGGCTACAATATATTTCAAAAATCCATTTAAAAATATTTAAGCTTTTGGTGCTCTTTGCTACTGTATATTTCAAGAGTTCATTAAAAGAAAATCAGGGGTCAAAGTTTCAGATGTCTAAATTCTTATATAAATGGCTTTACCTTGATGTTTACAGGGGGTGGTGAAGAATATTATTCCAGCTATTGCTTCCACCAATGCAATTATATCAGCTGCATGTGCACTCGAAACATTGAAGATTACATCGGGATGCAGCAAGACTCTATCCAACTATTTAACGTGGGTCATAGGTTTTCTTATCTGTCCTTGATGCCATTAGAATCTTGTCCTTGATGTGTTAACACCGGTTGATGATAAAGGATATTATATAGAACGATTAGGGTTGCATTCATACTCATTGGATCATGATAAGGGCTTTTCAGTACATGAAAGGTTATATGTCTTAACTTGTATATGTTTGGAGGGTGGACATAACATCATGTTTCATTTTAATATACTTTGTTACTAATTTTATTTTGTACAAACATAAATGTACTAGCACATGTGTGGAAGTAGAAAATATACTCACATAAAGCACAGTTTCAAAATAGAAAAATCTCAGTTACATGCGTCTTCTATGTTTTGGGAATAAAATTTGTCCCTTAAATTTCTTATTTTTATCTGAAAATGTTTCTGGTTCTCTGTATCGTTGTCTGACTTCTTAGAGTCAACAATGTGTCTTGAAAGTTGCCTGCATTCTTGTATGACCACTTCTTCTTTTTTTCAACATTTCAGCAACGAGCATTTGTTTCTTTCCTCACAGCATTAGTACTGTAAAGTGTGGATGTCCCTAAAGTTGTCTCGTGAGATATATTTTTTTCACTCAAATAGGTATTTGCTTGTAAATTGCAATCTGTATTGAGAAGTAAACTATTTGATACTTCATCTATTTTCACTACAATCCATACCTCTTCTTTGATCCTACCTTGTGGATAATTGAGCCAAATAATCGTAATCGTCAGTTTCGTGTCCTCTAGTGATGTTAAATCCCTTTTGCTGCTCATTTAGTTAAAGTTACATTACCCAAACTTTTAAGTTTTTTATTTCCTTGTCAAATTTAGTCCCGGATGTTTTGATGGCTCTAACCTTTTGTCCTGCTTTTTTGCTGTGAGACTTGTTATATTTTTATTTCCTACAGAAAGCTTAATTACTTTCTATTTCTTGTTTTATATTTGAGCGTTAGAGAATTTTTTTTGGTCAATTTTTTTTGAGAGTTGATTTCTGCAATTGAAGTACTACAGGTTGTCAGAACTACCGATGGTACCTCATGTTAATAAGTTAGTAAATTTGGTGTGACCCTGGTACTCCAATTTTGAATGTTGAAAAATAAACTTAATGAATTTTTTGTTTGTTTGTTTGTTTGTTTTGGGTGGTGGCTGTAATTTCTCTAATCAATCATTTGGAAAACTTTACAAACTGATCTGAATCTTTGTAGGTATAATGGGGTAGAAGGTCTTCACACCAAAGTAACTGAATTTGTAAGGGACAAGGACTGTCTCGTATGTGGTTCAGGTGTTCTTATTGAGCTGGAAACTTCGGTTACTTTGCAAAAGGTGATCCTAATTTATATTGTTTAAATTTATTAATGATGGACACAACAATGGTTCTTCTTTGTGCTTCATTCCCGGCTCTTGCTTTTTCATGTTGATGTTCAAACATGATTTCACCTGTTTTAATGTGAGAATCATTGAACGTACTTGATTTGATCATACATTTCTTCTTTATGCCTTAGCTTGAGAAGGAAAACCAAGTCAGGTTTATTTAGTTTTGGGTTGATACCTCCAGTAAAGCAGCTTGATCCTAGAAGCTAGCCACTAATAAAACAGAATTATCACTTGAATCTGCTGAGTAAAAGCAGAGGAGTGACTTTTTGATAAAATAAAATTATAACTGAGGTTTTCAGCTGAAATAATTTCTAAAAGCTGCAGTACTTGTTGCTCTTGGGGAGATGTTAGAAAGTATGTTGTGGAGCTTTTGCATATAGCTGTTTGATGTTTTGTCTCCACTCATGATTCTTTCAATACAGGGATACCTCCGTAACATATCTTAGTAGCCAGTGGACATTTGTTTGTTTCTCTCTCTAGATATACACATTAATATGCTGGCTTCAAGTAACAGCTAGTAACTATTTGCAATGTTACATAACTCATTATGTTCAAATTAGACTAATCTTTGTTGAGTCAACGATTAGTCAGGTATAACACCAAAAGAGTTATGCCTTGTAATTTGTGTGTAATAGAAATAGTAAGTCCTTTAAGTCCTTTAATTCTCCAAGAATTGGCATCTTTGTTTTTTTCTTTTGTTCCTCAAATCTTTAATTTTCCAACAGCAAAATGCTTTGGGTCTTGTACATTTTACTGTTTAACAATATTTTTATGCTGTATCACTACAAATTTTCATTGGACAAAGTCAATACACAGAGAAGTTGGTAGACCACCCAAATGGGGCATGTCTCGTATTAGCAATAATCAAAATTAGCTCACACTTTTTGCATTATTTGTCAAAACAAAGTGAGTGTTAATATAAGACATAAGCATGATCGCCTTTAATATATTTTCTCTTACTCATCAAAAAAAAAAAAAGACATAAGCATGATAATAGCATTTTGATTTTTAGGAAGCTTTGCAATTTTTGCTTATTTTATGCCTGTCCTAATTGACTTTTTGTGGCAACAGTTCATTGATCTACTTGAAGAGCACGCAAAGCTGCTGCTATCAAAAGCTAGTGTCACACACCAAGGAAACAATCTGTATATGCAGGCACCTCCGGTTCTGGAAGAGATGACCCGATCAAATCTAAGTTTACCACTTTTTGACCTAATGGGTAAAACTGCAAAGAGTGCTCTCCATGTGACTGGTACAACTAGCAAGAACGACAAGAAGACCTCTGCTCTGAGAAAATTACGTGTTGTTTTTAAGGGAGTCGATGGGATTGCAGATATGGATACAGCTGGTGGAGCATAACTTCCATAATGCATCTTGGTGTACTTTTTGAAGCCACAATTTGGTGAAGCATTTAAGACTCTCTCTCTCAAATTAGTGCAGTGAAAGGTCAGTTGGTGAGGCTAGGTTGAATTCCATTTGATGCTGTAAAATTTTTCCATAGATGACTGTTCTATAGAACATTTCAAGCTATGAATTTCTTACCAAGAGAACGATGGTGATTTACACAGATCCCTAAGCTTCACTTGATGACTTTGCTCTGATTGGATCAAACATGCGTGGGTAGTGACAGACTGCCATAGTGGTCATTTGGATTTCTTGTACCTCACATGTATATATTTTGAGAAATGCTATGCATACTCTTAAGTGCTCACTTCCTAATTAGACAGTAAAAATTGTCATTGGATGCTATATGTACTTTTATTTGTCATTTAATCTCATAATGATTTTCACTGACACATCTGAAAGTGAACACTTAAGAGTATATAGAGCACTTCTCATATTTTTTTTGCCCAACACTTTAGACTTTGGACAGCCTTTTCTTGGCCTTTTCGCCAAGAAGTTTATTGGACCCTAAACCTTAATGGTAAGGGTGAAATTAAAAGGGGCTGAAACACGGGATACTGGCATTGCAAAAATTGACAATTCGAGATTATGATTACAAAATTCGTGATACTAAGTAAAGCTTTTTCTTGTTTTTATTTGATTTTCCTGTATTTTTAGCATCTGTGTCTTGCATCTTGCCTCCAAAAATAAGAAGAAAGTCTTACCCACGCGGATTTAGGAAAGCTTGAGGGAATGGGCTTGGGGTCCATATATATATACGCTGGCAGTAGAAAGAAGAGATTGAAGTACGGCCGACAAGTCCTTTGGCGGAGAGTGGACTCACATGGGAGGTGGCAGACTGCGAAAGCCTTTTTGAATTCGAACTCTTAATGAATGTATACAGTATACTGCTCAACGGTTGATTATCCTAGAAGTAACAGGATACACATAAGGAAGATGTTTCTTTAGGAATAAATGCAGCCCAACACAAAGGTTGTCTTTAAAATAAAAGGTTTATAGAATAAATGAGGAAGATGTTTGTTGTTTGATGCTATGATTAAGAATAATCAGCATCATGTGGAGGGGCCATGAAGATCCCATTCACCATAATGTTGCAAATGGGCGGGTCCCTTAGCCAGCTGCCAGGAACACTGTGGAATGTGGACCATATTGACACCCATAATTCAGTTTCTTTGCTTTCCGGAGATGAGTAAAGTCGTCGTAGCTGAGGCCTGAGGTATTATACATGATGTTAAAAGAACAACTGGAGAAGAGTTTTGATGAAGCATGTTAATCACTTAATGCATGTAATTGACCCACTCCACTAGGCCACAAACTTTCTTCACCTTTACTCAACCCCCTTCTTTGTGTTCCCGCTAAAGATGAAAAAGAAAAGGAAGGAAATAATAAGAAAAAGTTCACATACTCTCTTCAAACTATCATCTTAATTGACAATATTTTCGGCAAACTTTACATCGCGACAATGACTCCTCCTCAAACTCTCAACAAAAGTACCCTCAATAAAAATAAAATAAAAAGTTTAATTATTGTTATTTTTTTTTTAAAAAAAAAGAAGAAGCAATCAATAGAGAAAAACAAAATCTTGGGGTAGCCGAATCACCCCCAATACCTAGGGACTGGTGGCCAAACCACTCCTATGTGGTCTAGGGTGGCATTTTTTCACCCCCAAGAGTTTCGAGGGTTGTCAATTTACCCTTGAGAGGTGGCTAAGCCATTGAGCCACCACAAGAGTCTTTTGTTTTTTTTTTAAAAAAAATAGTTTTTATTTTGTTTTAATTTATAAAAATAATTTTCTCTAATTAAAAAGTTTTTAAGATATTTTTTTATCTTTTTGCTCGGAGGAGATTGTGACACTCAAAATAGTACTGTCACAAACACAGCTTGATGCCTCCACCCTCCAAACTCGCGTAGAGCTGTACCAAGAGAGTCTCTATCGTCTCAATTATGACGAATGGCCCATCACACTTCAATAAAGATGCACTCTGCTTGCTAGCACACGTCTTTTTTCAGATTTGTTTCTTTTATCTCAATCTTCCCATCTTTCACTTTAAACTAAACCTTTCTATATCCTTACCTAAAGGTATATAAAAAGTGTGAATACCTCTTAATTTGTGCACTTTATTTGATAGTGTGGAGTTACAATTTTACCTTTATTTGATAATGTAATTTTATATTTTTGCCCTTATATTTAGGTAGTTAATTCTCTAGATAACTGTAGATGCAGTTATCTTCCTCAAAAACTACAAAGAAAAACAAACGTTAATTATATCTCTATCTTCTTCCTATTAGAATTCACAACAGCCATTCTTCCTCAAAAGTTACAAAAAAAAAAAAAAAAAAAAAACAGTTAATTACATCTTCATCTTCTTCCCTATTAGAGTTCTGAACTGCACTAAGTAAGTATTATATGTTTTAGATTTCTTTGTCAAATATGTTTTATAATTATTTACTTACAAACAACACAACAAAACTATCTTTAATGATTAAATTATATATTTATACCATTTGTTTTACAGTGTGACTATGAGTGTTTCTCGCATTAGAAAAACACTGTAATATTTGTACACGTTCTGGAACAAATATACAGATTTTCGAATAGCACTTGCGTTGCACAATAGAGAGTTCCAAAATTTATTTCCTTACAAGTTGTCTGTGTTTTAATGTTTTGCACTTGCGTTTTGTTTAGATTTTGTTCGAATTTACGAGGGGTTTGATTTGGGTCTGGAATGTACAAATTCTCCTCCCATGTCTTTTCCGTTGATCTGCTTAATTGTTTCTTTTTTTTTTTTTTTGTCCTGTTTTGCTTTACATTACCAAATGATTGGGTAAGTTTCTTTAGATTTTGTTTTGGATTTACGAGAGGTTTGATTTGGGTCTGGAATGTAGAAACTCTTCGTCATGTATTTTTGATGCTTTGCTTAATTGTTTTGCTTTTTTTTTTTTTTTGCTTTATATTGTACACCTTGTTGTTCTTCAATCTCAACCCTTCTTCAACAATCTCATAATATTCCAATGGAGGCTCCATCATCGTGATACACAAGGCTATAAACAAGAATCACAGAAACCCATGAAGAAAAAGAGACATAAGCCACCCTCTCGAATGACAATGGGATCCAATGGGTTATCCGCAGTATGACATACTGATCCAACAATGGCAAAGAGGAGGATTGCCAGTATTACCAAATGCAGTCGATCAGTAATGGTGAATTATCATTAAAGGAATTACATCATGAATCATGCCAATGTGAGTACATCCTTGGCACTTTGTATTACATTCTCATGGCTGATTTTTTCACTGGTTTCTCTAAAAGTTCCGTTATATATGCATATGTCATTTCTTTAAGCAATGTGAATGATATACTTTTCTTAACAACATTATCATGTACGTAATGTAAACATATATTTATATATAATTCCTTTATAAAAATTATATGTCATAATAATTCTTTTAAATTATCCAATCATTACGTCCATTATTATTATTATTATTTCTATTCATTACGTACAGGATAATTTACGAGGCCATGAAGTTCACTTAAATTTGACAAGGATATTTCCGTAAAAAGATATTGAAATTCATTTAAATTTTAACATTAAACATGGAAAGTGAACTTTCATCTTCTACTAGCTACGATAAATACAAAAAGATTGAAATCAATACCAATCAATACAATCTCCTATACAAAAATATCTTAATTTCTATCTTGTGAGATGATGTTTTGAGTGAGAATTGCTTGGATGTGGATAACTTCTATGTGGAGGACTCTATAGTCTGCAAATTTTATAACATTAAAGTGCTACTCTCGTGAAAACTCCAACACAAAAAATATCCATAGATATTATAAAGACCTGAAAGACCATTTAGTAATAAACACAAAAAACGATAACACTCAACATAAAATATGAAATGTAATCATCCTCCATCAATTTAACAGGACAATCCTCATTAAGAATGAGATACATATATTTGCATGAATCAGATTAGAATTGCACTTCCTACAAGAAATGAAATACCAACAACGTAAGTGTCCCAAAGGTCCATTATACTCGCATTTGTTTGCATGTGACCCTAGACTCATCCTTGTCTCAAAAAAACAAAAATAAAATCTACGTATAATATAATTATATAGATAATATAATACATAATCGATAATGCGTACTGAATACTACAGAACCTATGAACTAAATAAAATATACATAATATAGTCTGACTATATAACATCCGAAGCCCAGCACGTGCATGCACGTGCCGTCCTACCTAGTATATTACCGATACTACCCATCGAGATAAGGAACTATATTTTATATATATATATACAAATAAATTTGATGATATATATAGTACTGGAGTGGGTATGAATACCTTGGTGAATTAAGGTTCGTGGTAGAGATTTAGTCTATCTTGGATGAGATATCTTGCTGCCGGCTGTTCCTCATCCCTTTCCTCAACTGGATAATATCATCATAACGCACTTCCATGATTCTTGTGGGCCTCGTGGGACTTAGCCAGATTGGCCAACTACACCGCCTGACCCCACCACCCCACATGCACATGCTACATACACCATATACTTCAACTCACCCTTTCCCTATTTATACCTATTTATTCCATCCACTTTCAGAATAAACACACCCATTTTTTTATTTTTTTTTTAAAAAAACATGATACTAAACAAGCTCTAGTTTCAGTAGTACTAGAAATGGAAGTAGCTAGCTCTGAAGATGATTTGTTCTTCGCAGATTTAAGCAAGCAAATCTCTCTTCTAATTATGGACGACGACGACGAGGTCGACCAGCCGGCCATTCCAAACTGCCCTTCAGTTTGTCTCCAGGTTCTTCCACATGATCTCCATCTCTCTTATATATTTATATATATATATATATAAGAGCTTTCAGCCTTTCATATTACTAAAGTTTGAATAATATTAATTAATATTGTTCAGGATTTCTCTCGAGCAATAATCAACCCACCTGCACGATTAGCTCCGGCAGTTGTCTATGAGGAAGGTTGCCGGCGGGAAAGCAAAGGAACCGGAGTTTTTATACCCCAGTTGTCACAGCCGAGAAGGAAGCAATACAGGCAAGGAAGATTTGCTTCTAATTACAACACAATATCCCATAGACAGCTGCCCGATGGTACGAGGATGGTTTCCCGAGTATCTTCCAACGTCGTCTATTCTTTTAAACCCAAAAAAGTTTGAGTACGTGTAGATGATCCTTAATTATGAGGTGTATAATTCAATAATTTCTACTAATTAATTCTTTGCCAAGGCAAGGATCTGAAGATTAATCTAAGATTTATTATTTATGGTGATCATCATATCATGTACATGGAAAAGCTATATATATATATATACTTGTCTTGTTCCTTGATATGTAATATATATGGAGAGGTTCACCAAAGGGTTCTACCCCTCCAATATTTGTGGACACGTATGGCTGTTATTTTGTAACGTCTGTTATACGACAAGCTTTTGTATCGTTAATCAAGGATATTAGTCAATTTTAATTTATTTGATGTTTGTGTGTTTTTTTTTTTCGTTAATTATTCCTTTAGTTGTAAATGCAACTCTAGTTGTCCAAAATATGTAATGGGAATATCTTGATTTGAATATATAGAGCCGAACAGCAAACTGTTGCAGCACTAAATTGTGGATCTCGTCAGAATGACCACTTCTGCTAACAAAGAGCATCGAGCCAAACGTTCATTTTCCAATGGTTTGTTTGGATTTGTGATTTGAAAATGTAATTAATTAATTGATAAAATCGTAGTTTAATCTTATCACACATTTTTTGTTGGAAAAATAATAGATAAAGTAGGAAATCAAAATATTCTTAAGGTGCGTTAAAATATCACTTTGCATGATACAATGCAGCCCAAAAAAACTTCTGTTGTTTAATTGTGTTTTGCACAAATGAAAACTAAACCCGAACATCCTCATATTTTTTTATTATATTAAGAGTATTCTCATCTGACTCCCTACTTTTACTCCCTATTTTGAATATAAAATCACTTTTTCCTACTTTAACTATCCACTTTTTTTAAACATCTATATCTGGTTCCCAAACTAGGGATCCACTTTGATTTTTTTCATTTTAATATAATATTTTAAGAATTTTTTTTTTATTTTTTCTCCAAAATGAGAAAATAAAGAAAATTGGGAAAAGTAAAAAGTTGGAGAGAGAAATTATTATTTTATTAGAAAAAAGAAGAGTATCATTTCATGTACTTTACTTTTTTCTTTAAAGTTGTAGGAAGCGGATGGAAGCAATCAAATGATTTAAAATCAATTTTGGCTCAAATTCCATCCGTACTAGAGTATACACACAAGTGCACACACCAAAACATTTGCTTTAAGTGTGTTGGGCATTATAAATGCTAATATCATTCTTTCTTTTTCCAATGTGGGACTCTTTTTATTCAATGCTCTTTAATATCTTCCATTTAAAACATTCTCAAACCCCAAAATAAAATAGATAAATACTAATTTTGGAAATGTTTTAACATTTTTAAACACATTATCTTGCCTACGATTTGAAAATACAGATTTTTCTACGTTTTGTAAATTGCATTTTATTAAAAACAGACCCTTTTATCCATGATTTGAAAATGCAAATTTTTCTATGTTTTAAAATCACTTTTTTTTTAAAAGCACTTTCAAATAATATATTTTCTATGATTTAGTTTTAAAACCGTATTTTTTTGTCTATAAAATTACAATCCCAAACGCAACGCACTTGTTCCCCCCTTGCTGGGCAGGGAGTCATATATTCTCCATTCTCCTTCAGGTAAAGATTTAGGAGCAACCCTTCAGAAAGTTAACTCCACTGGCTTTTACTAAAAAAGAAAAGAAAACTCCACTGGCTTTTTGAATGTCAAAGGAGGAGAAGATTTTATGCTTTCACTAGGAAAAAGGAAATCAAAGATTCTTGATTATCTTTTTCTTTTAGGAGCAATTTGCTGGTTAAAGAAAAAGATATCAAAATTACTAGGCTCCTGTTAGTTAGTTAACTTATTGGATTCCATTAGAGCCGTCGGTAGGCTGCATATATAATTGCAGGCATCAACTTTCAAATTTAGCATTAATTAGCCATGATGATTTATTAACTTTTTCTCTGCTTTAACCCCTTATTTTGAAACTTTATTGTGATATGAGTGAGCTTGCTGTGTAGTAACCTAGAGTCTCTCATCCTACACTAAACTTAATTTGTTTGAAAGCCAACGGTAAAGGAAAAGGATCCTCTCCATTTCAAATGAGGGGTAGGGTTGACATAAAAAAAATGAAATAACAATTTTACCGTTTCCTTTACACTAATTGGCTCCTCTTCATTTTATTTGAAATGAAGAGAATCTTGGTCCAACGGTAAACTACATGTTGAATTCCTCTACGTATTTATTTCCCACATGAAGTATGTCGAAATGCTTGGGATATGCAATAACTTGTTGTGCACATAATCTTCAAAACAAGACTGCCTTAATAAATTTTGACGCCTAAGGCGATAATTTTAAGGAATGCATTTTTTTTTAAAAGAAATATTATATGTGTTTTCAAGTGCTTAATTTTTAATGTGGTAGTAAAAATTATTATTGATGTGAAATTTATGTATTAACCCATTTAAATTCCAATGTGATTTGAAATATACAGATTCAATGGTTGGTTTGAAAAAAGATATGGATGTGAGATGAATAAAAGATGGAGAAGTAGCATGTCTCTAAACTAAATAACCATAAAAAGATGAAGATTATAGTTTGTACACTCTAATGAGTCATGCTTGAAATATTATAGTTTTTATTATGACTCCTCACAAATTGGCATGACACTTTTCACGTCAAAAACTAAAATATAAACTGCCATGTTAGTCATTAAAATGTAGGTTGTTACGTTTACAAACTTACGGCAGTCCATGTAACATTTATTACGTTAACTATTAAAATGTAAATGTTACGTGACACTCATTTTCATAAAATATGAACCAAAACGTGAGTTTATAAGAAAATTATAATAAAAGTTGTATTCCAATCATTTTTCCACCCTAATAAGAGCTGCCATTCAAACCATTTCTGAATACAATTAAAAATATCCCAGCAAATCCTAGCTAATAAAGTACATTACTAGATCTGGTCGAAACATCCAATGGGTCACCCAAAATTTTTATTTTTTTTTGATTAGTTATAAATTAAGTTGAATCACTAAATAGTATCTCGTTTTAAATGGTCACTCTGCTGCTTCACTTGAAATTACACATGAGTTTGAAGGTGAAAGTCCCAAAATATACATTAACAAGCAAATAGGAAGGGAAACAAGTCAGAGTGAAAAACTTTCGCTATCTCCCCCCCTCCCTTCAACTTTCTCTCCATTTTAAGAAAAGGGGAAAATGGATGAGTTATTAATAATCAAATTTTAATGTTGTTGTATTTAATGGCATAGATAATGCTATATTATTAGAATTTTTGAATAGCGTGTCAATATATTTATTTCATTATATTATTTATACTGTTAGATGAAAAATGTTAAATGTTGAATATGAAATAACTCATTTCAAGAATCATATATATTCCTACCCTATCCAAAAAAAAAGCCTCACCTTCCAAATCTCGGCTAGGTCCTCCCACATCCTAGTGAACATTTTGTTTTTGTTTTTTTCTTTCTTTTTCCTTTGCTTTGGTACTAGATGCCATATTTACCATACTCCCCACCTACTCCACCATCCATGTGTCTCTCCTTCACTTCCGCCAATCTATGTGCACCTCACGCGTTGTTGTGGTGCTAGGTTGCATGTGCCGACACCCTTTCTAATCTCATGCGGTAGATCTTAGGCTCCTCTACCCTTGCTCTTCCAAATCTCCAGATGTGGTGACCTTTTGGCGTATAAAAATTTCCATATCCAGATCTAGGATCATATTCAATATTGTCCTTATGTTATTTGTCATTTAATTCTTGAAGAGAACTTCACTAGGACCATTACTGTTAGTTTTCTTTTCCGATCCCTAGGTCTCATCAACTCCTTAAAAAGCTAATCAGCTAGTCAGAAACCAATATTAATATGAGTGCTTTCAACTGCATTTACAACATCTCACACTTTAAGGTTAGTTTTAAATGCCCCGTTGCCCGTTGGTTCAAAACAACCAATTCTGTTGGCAACTTTCCTATTCACTTTCTCTATCACCAGAATTTCTCCTGGTCTGTAGAAATGATCAATGATCTGTTTTGAATTGCCATTAAGGACAGTGTTCTTTTTGTTAGCCTGTTATGTTTTTTGTTCTCTCTTTTTTTTTTTTTTTGGTACTGTTTCATCTCATCTATATAACCAAAAAAATTGTACTTGTTTCATCTCATCTATATACAAAAATTAAAAAGAAAATCAATAATAATAATAAAAAAGATCCCAATTATATACATATTGCTTTGTTTGGTTTAATAAAATTGGATCTGTCAACAAAGACACATTCGCAATAATAGCAAAAAGCTGTTAACATGTATTCATGTGTCCAGGGAAAACTTGAGGCTTTTCTCTGAAGGTATCTTTCTTTCCAGCAGTGTATCGATCGCATGAGGTTTTCCTTTCATTCATTTTTAATTGGCGTCATCTTCAAGCTTTTTTTTTTTTTTTTTTTTTTTTTTTTTTCTGCCATCATGTTTTCCATATTCTTTTGGCCATCCTTCTCATTTCCATGTCTCGCCTAATTTTCAATTTCAGTTCCCCACTTGGAAACCCTTCATTTCAAATGACATTTTGCTTTGATGGGAACCCTGCATCAAGAACTGGGACCCCATTCTTTTTCGTTAGGTGGCTGGCTCATTTATGTACTGTTTTTTTTTTTTTTTAAATGAGCATTTTTTTTTCAAACTAAACTAGTGAAGTCATAAAGGGATCCCTGAATATCACATAAAAGAGAAAAAAGAGAAAAAAAAAGAAAAAAAAAGGTAAAGATAAAGATATGGTTACGTAATATTCGCTTCCATTTGTTTTGAAATCTAGGGTACTTATTTAGGTAATCAGTTGCTAAAAATCATTTAACGAAGGAAATGAATCTTGTGGGTGTGGGTGTCCATACTTACTTTTTCTTCCATATCTTTACAGGCGCAATTGGTAAGAGACAATTTTTTCCTTTTCTTTTTCTTTTTCTTTTTCTCTTTCTGAGCTGAATCGGTAAGAAATAGCTTTCACGAACACCAGCAGCCATGGCAACTAGTACACAAAAAACAGTCAAAATGATGCAGCCTTTGAACTCATTTTGCAAGACCAAACCCTACTCCCGTAATAACAAAAGAAAAATGTTAGATTTTTCTTCCTTTTTTTTTGTTTTTTTTGTTTTTTCTTTCGAAAATTTGGTTTCATGTGTCATCATCTCATTTTTTATGCTTTTATTTACTAAAACAATAAATTATATGAAGGGTGACACATCATTTTGAAATCAAATTTAAAAAAAAAATAAAAAATTTAAGAAACCTAACAATTCTGGTAACAGAATCTATCACCATGTCTAATCACTTTAAAGGAGAGATTTGAAGCGACAACCTTCATTCAAGTAAATCCAAGAAAAAACCAAAAAAAAAAGAAAGTAAATCCAAGAAATGCAGCACTGTGAATGTCGCATTACTCTTCACGGCAAAAGCAAAATAAATAATCAGATGGACCCAAGACTATCGAAGATAAAAATAGTGGTAGATATTTTTTATTGATGAACTTATTGGCGAGAACTGATGTTTTGTCAAAGAACATGACACGTGAAAATGTGAAATATATAGTCTAATCAATGGAAGTGCTTGTTTGCAAAGGGAGAGAAATATGGAATTGCTGTCGTTGTCATCTCTTGTTTTCATTTTAATGCGTGATGGACGGATGGTTATCTTATATTCTTCTTTAATTTTATGCCAATTCCTTTAATTCTATGCCAATTTCTAAGTGCTTCCGATCATAGAATAACACATTAGCATATATAGAACACTAAGAAAAATGTTTGAAAAGNCTACTCAAATCTCTCCAAATAGGAAAATACTACAATATTTACTTCTGTTTTTCAAAATTATCATTGGATTTGTGGTTCTCATGTGTAAATAGAAAAATACTACAGCATTTATTGATATCGTTCTCTCATCCTTCTATTTCTCAAAATTATCATTGGATTTGTGCTTTTCATGTGTGGGGACTATAAATCCAATAATGATTTTGAGAAATTGAAAGATAGAAAAAGGACAAGATAATGAAATATGTAGGTCCCACACTTGAAACCTACATAAATCTATAGATCTAATGATAACGTAATATTTGAAAGGATGAGAGAGAAATTTCGATAGCTTCTCTAGCATATCCTGAATACTAAACATGAAAAATTTAAGGGATATGCTAGAAAAGCTACTCAAATCCTTCTTTTATCCCTTCAAATATCACCATCACTATTGGATCTATAGATTTATGTAGGACCTACAAATCTAATGATGATGATAATATTTGAAAGGATGAGAGAGATTTTGATAGTTTTTTTAGCATTTCCCTAAATTTAAAAGGGCTATGCTAAAAAAGCTATCCAAATTCATTTACCTTCCCTCTCACATCCCTCCAAATATTACAATTACCATTAGATCTATAGATTTATGTAAGTCTCATGTATGAGACTTATAAATTCAACGGTGATAATGATATTTGAAGGGATAAAAGAGAAATTTGAGTAACTTTTCTACCAAATTTGTTCTTATTATCTCCACTTCATTGACAAAATCCATAATCCCCCACCATCCTCTCCTCCACCACCTTGGTTCCTCCGCCGGACTTCACCAAGAAATACAACCCATTTCCTCCCTGACAAAAAGAAAGAAAAACCCATGGCTTCTCTTTGTTGTTTAACCATCTTTCCTTTATGTAGACAGAATTCTATCAACGTCTCTTAACAAAAAAAATAAAAAAAAATAAAAAACACTATCAATTCATCCCATGTAAAACGTATCTTCTCAATTACCAGGTGGTTATGAAAAACACCCCACTGCAGGGGGGGCTTGGGTTGCCTAAATGGCTAGCACTCAACTAGTTAAACGCATCCAATATAATCATGGCACTGCAGCGCCCCTGTAGTTAAGATTGGGCATCAATTTCTGAACCTTTTTTTTTTTTTTTCTAAATCGATGAATGTGACTATCAAAATCATCATTCAATACACGATTACCGAACCTCATCCAATATAAGAAGCGATGGGTTTTCTTTCTTTTTGTCTGGGAAAAAAGGGCCGTTGTTTGCAGTGGCGTCCGGCAGAGGAATGGTGAGTGTAATGAGCCTAAATTCTAATTTGATATTTTGTGATGGAAATGGAATGAAAGAACTACGGAATTGGATTAATAATTTGAAAATGCAAAACAATACATAGGATAAACGGAAATATAAAAAGAAATACAAAGATGACTGATTGGAGGTGCCAACCTCCAGATTAGATATAACAATATTTCCCCACACATATCTTCCTGTGCACCCAATCCCTTAATATAAAGGGCTTCAACCCCCTTACATGTTTGGTACGCGGAATGGCTATTCCAAGGAATAGCCTTTATAAAGAATAGAATGAATGTAGTGCATTAGCCTTGGAATAGCTATTCCGATAGCTATAAGGGAATAACTATTCATTCAATTGAGGGAATAATCATTCCTCTTAAATTTAAGAGGAATGACTATTCCTTCAATTAAAGGAATAACTATTCCATCATGGCTATTAGAATAGTTATTACAATATTAATTCACTACACTCATTTATTTCTTAATAAGGGCTATTCCAATGAATAATTATTCCACGTACCAAACATAGTAGGACTCAAAGTAACTGCCCACCCCCTTTCCCCCTCTTTCCGCACTGAACAGAAACTAAAATAAAATAACTGCCCACTAAGCCTTTGATTCCAGCAGCCATGAAAGTCTACTAATAAACATACAGACCAATTACAAAACTCACACCTACTGAACACATTAGCTATACACCTACTAAATACATTAGCTATTATTAGGCCCATAACAGGGGTGGTGGTGTTCGGCGGAGGAGAGGGCAGTGGAAGATTAGAGATGTTGTTGATGAAGCGAAGATAATAGGAAAAATTTTGGTGTTTTGAGTTTCTAATGTTTAGTGTTTGACGCTGATATGTCATTTTCTCGTTGGAGGGCAGAAACGACTTGGTTTGTACAAAGTACGAATAAAAATTAGGGTAAATGAATGATAAATTTTTAAGTAAAGGTGCCATTTGAAATTGATCCATAATATTTTAATTTTGAAAATCAGGTCCCTAAGTATTCGAGTTTTTAAATTACTCCTTCTGTCAGTCTACTATCTACAGGAAATTTGGGCCATTATTCACAATACTCAAAATGACATCGTTTTTTTCTGTGTCTTAACCTTATAAAAAACTTAAAATCTTTTTTTTAAAAAAAATAAATAAATAAATCTAAAACTAAAAATTCAAAAAATAAAATAAAATTAAAAAC
>FXXK01000332.1:0-142376 GCA_900184695.1 Betula pendula
TTACTCAAATCTCTCCAAATAGGAAAATACTATAACATTTACTTCTGTTTTTCAAAATCATCATTGGATTTGTGGTTCCCATATGTAAATAGAAAAATACTACAGCATTTACTGATATCCTTCTCTCATCCTTCTATTTCTCAAAATTATCATTGGATTTATGGTCTTCATGTGTGGGGACCACAAATCCAATAGTGATTTTGAGAAATAGAAAGATAGAAAAAGGACAAGAGAATGAAATATAGCATTTTCCTTTTAAATATCACCATCACCATTAAATTTGTAGGTCCCACGCATAGGACCTACATAAATCTATAGATTTAATGATAACGGTAATATTTGAAAGGATGAGAGAGAAATTTCGATAGCTTCTCTAGTATATCCTGAATACTAAACATGATAAATTTAAGGGATATGCTAGAAAAGCTACTCAAATCCTTCTCTTATCCCTTCAAATATCACTATCACTATTGGATCTATAGATTTATGTAGGACCTACAAATCTAATGATGATGATAATATTTGAAAGCATGAGAGAGATTTTGGTAGTTTCTTTAGCATTTCCCTAAATTTAAAAGGGTTATGCTAAAAAAGCTATCCAAATTCATTTACCTTCCCTCTCACATCCTTCCAAATATTACAATTACCATTAGATCTATAAATTTATGTAAGTCATGAGACTTATAAATTCAACGGTGATGATGATATTTGAAGGGATAAAAGAGAAATTTGAGTAACTTTTCTACCAAATTTGTTCTTATTATCTCCACTTCATTGACAAAATCCATGATCCCCCACCATCCTCTCCTCCACCACCTTGGTTCCTCCGCCGGACTTCACCACGAAATACAACCCATTTCCTCCCTGACAAAAAGAAAGAAAAACCCATGGCTTCTCTTTGTTGTTTAACCATCTTTCCTTTATGTAGACAGAATTCTATCAACGTCTCTTAACAAAAAAAATAAAATAAAATAAAAAACACTATCAATTCATCCCATGTAAAACGTATCTTCTCAATTACCAGGTGGTTATGAAAAACACCCCACTGCAGGGGGGGGCTTGGGTTGCCTAAATGGCTAGCACTCAACTAGTTAAACGCATCCAATATAATCATGGCACTGCAGCGCCCCTGTAGTTAAGATTGCATCCAATATAATCATGGCATTGCAGCGCCCCTGTAGTTAAGATTGGGCATCAATTTCTGGACCTTTTTTTTTTTTTTTTTTTTTTTTTTTTTAAATCGATGAATGTGACTATCAAAATCATCATTCAATACACGGTTACCGAACCTCATCCAATATAAGAAGCGATGGGTTTTCTTTCTTTTTGTCTGAGAAAAAAGGGCCATTGTTTGCAGTGGCGTCCGGCAGAGGAATGGTGAGTGTTATGAGCCTAAATTCTAATTTGATATTTTGTGATGGAAATGGAATGAAAGAACTACGGAATTGGATTAATAATTTGAAAATGCAAAACAATACATAGGATAAACGGAAATATAAACAGAAATACAAAGATGACTGATTGGAGGTGCCAACCTCCAGATTAGATATAACAATATTTCCCCACACATATCTTCCTGTGCACCCAATCCCTTAATATAAAGGGCTTCAACTCCCCTCTTAATGTAACTACCCAGTACCCACTATCTCAAAGTAACTGCCCACCCCCTTTCCCCCTCTTTCCGCACTGAACAGAAACTAAAATAAAATAACTGCCCACTAAGCCTTTGATTCCAGCAGCCATGAAAGTCTACTAATAAACATACAGACCAATTACAAAACCACCTACTGAACACATTAGCTATACACCTACTAAATACATTAGCTATTATTAGGCCCATAACAGGGGTGGCGGTGTTTGGCGGAGGAGAGGGCAGTGGAAGATTAGAGATGTTGTTGATGAAGTGAAGATAATAGGAAAAATTTTGGTGTTTCAAGTTTCTAATGTTTAGTGTTTGACGGGCTGATATGTCATATTTCTCGTTGGGAGGCATCAAACGACTTGGGTTTTGCTACAAAGTATCAATAAAAATTTAGGAGTAAAATAGTAATGATAAATTTTTAATAAAAGGTGCCATAGGAACTTGATCCTAATATTTTTAATTTTGAAAATCAGGTTTTCCTAGAATATTCGCTTTTTAAAATTACTCCTCTGTTCAGTCTACTTTCTAACAGGAAATTTGGCCGCCGCTTAGTCACAATACTCAAAATCGACATTTCGTGTTTTCCTGTGTCTTAACCTTAATAAAAAACTAAAATCTTTTTTATTAAAAAAAATAATAAATAAATCTAAAACTAAAAAATTCAAAAAACAATAATAAATTAAAAACAAGCCAATTAAGGGTTAGTTTAGCCACCCTCCAAGATGCCTTGGGGTGGCAAATCACACCGCTTGCTATCATTGGGGGTGGGTTCAGCCACTCTCTCATTTTTTTAAAAATATAAATAAAAATTTAACGAGAGTGATTCTAAATGCCTTTTTGGGGTTCGGCTGAACACATCCCAAAATGGCTAGGGGGTGTTTCGGCCACCCCCTTGGGCCATTTTTGGGGGTGGCCGAACCATCCCTTGAATATTTGGGAGTGGTTCGGCCACCCCTTTTGGCCAAATGGGATGGCTTAGCCACCCAAGCCACCTCCTTGTTTCTTTATTCTTTTTTTAATTTTTAATTTTTAATTTTTAGTTTTAGATTCAGTTTTTTTTTTTTTAATAAGATTTTAAGTTTGAAAAAAAAAGAAAAGTATGAAACGGTGTCGTTTTGGGTACTATGATTAACGACCCCAATTTCCTGCAGATGACAGACTGACGGAATAATTAATTTGAAAATCGCAAATATTGAGGGACCTAATTTCCAAAATCAAAATATTAAGGATCGATTTCAAAAGACGCATTTACCCAGGGTTTACCCTAAAAATTATTCTCAACTAATAATTAGTTAAATTTTATGTGCATTTTTGGAGAATAATGTAATTTGTTATCAATTATGTGGAAGATAGTGCAAAAATAAAGGCATTTTATTTTCTCAGTGATTCTCTGCCTAAGGTAACATAAATAATGGAGGAAAAACAAAAATATCACGAATGGCTATTACAGTTAAGGATTGTGCACATCCACATCATACATAAATTTGATCTTCGTCTTCATTACATTGATACAGTAAACATAAGGACTCATTTTATCATCATTTTTCATGCTAACCATCCTAATCACTCAAAAAAAGACTTAAAGAGTATCGACAGATATATTATATCACAAAACCATCTTCGATTACTGAATTTTTTAAGATGATAGTAATACCAGAACGGATGTAAAACCCTTCGGAAGATCTATCAGCCTCTTGTATGCCCTGCAATTACACATAAACAGAAACTAAGGCAGGTTGGAGAACTCAAATTATAATTAAGCTCATTGGTTGAAGGCTTAACTGGAAGATTATCTATGTGCTTATTAATGTGGCTGAGAAGATGGAAGATTGAAATGATTGTTTCAGAGTTCCAAGGTTATCCTTGTGATTGAAATGGTACGTAGAATCCTACCTCTGAGTTTGCAATGACAACGTTCTTCCCAATTCTGGCATTTTTGTCAATGATGCAGTCTCTGCACATCATTGTAAGAAGAGATGTAAGAAAGAAGAGAAATGGTAAAAGATATTGACTACATTTGTATGTGTTTGTGCAAAAGGGGTTCAAGCTGTTTATACTTGATTTTTGCATTTTCTCCTATTCCAACTGGAACTCCTCCCTCAGCTAAAAGTGATGCCACTTCAGCATCGGTTTCATAGAAGTCAGCTCCAAGCATCACTGTATCCTGCATGCATTTGGCCATGGTAAAAGTTGTATCTCAGAAACAAGAAAATATTGCAGAAGCATAGAAATGATACTTGTTTTTCTACATGAAATCAATTTTAAATTGAGGAAATAGATGTATTTTTAGATATATTCTTAATCAACAAAATCTACAACCAAGAAACAATAAAACAATTCATAGTGCTTTTGAAGAAACAATAACTATTCCAAGGAATAACCATTATTAAGAATGGAATTAGTAAAATGCATTAGTCTTGGAATAACCATTCCAATGACCATGTGAGAATGGTTATTTCTTCAAATTTTAAGTAAGAAGAATGGCTAATTCCTCTTAATTGAAAGAATAATCATTCTCTCATGGCTATGAGAATGACTATTATAAGGTTAATGCACTCAATTCCTTCTATTCTTAATAAAGACTATTTTAAGGAATAGTTATTTCACGTACCCAAACATAACTTAAGACTATTTTATTTCACTTCTTCTATTCTTGATAAAGGCTATTGTTTTTTCCTAATGTAATAGCCATCCTACATACCAAACATACCCTTAATACTGTACAGTTCTATTTTACAATTCTCCAAGAACATGCTATCGAGTAATAATGTAATGATGGGAATTACTAACATACCTTTAAATGAACATTAGAGTTTATTCTGGATCTGATACCAACAACGCTATGCTCCATGAAGCAATTGGTTAAGAAACTTCCATGTGATATGATCGAGTCAACTATCTGATGAGAAAGAGTAGAAATGTTTTACTTCAAGAACTCAACACGGGATATGCTGGTTTATTACAGATTGACTTTGTGTCTTATTGCAACTTTGAAGGTTTGGCTCATAAAATTCGAAAGCATCGAGAGCAAATTAAAAATCGAGATATACTTACCTTGCTATTATCAATTTTTGTTGGCGGTAAGTTTCTTCTTGATGTAAACATTGGCTTTGCTGCATCATAAAAACTAAACCTTGGTGGCTGAAAAGTACAAAGAAAGATGTTATGTGACACTCGAAGCACTTCTGTTGAAACATGAGAGCATCAATCATGACTACTGTGCAATTAACATGAAAACAATCAGAAAGAGCAGATTTCTTCGAGAATTTTTCATTACTGGTTTGGGAATCAGATTATTACTTTAAATTAGTGTTGAACATTACTTTAACGGATACATTTCTGTATCTCATTTTGATAACCAGAAGAAATAAATGAGCAAGATATCAAGAAGTACATAATTCCGCATTGATCATAGTTACTGTTCTGTTGTTTACCGGGTTGAGTAATCTATGTCTGTTATAGCTCAAAGCACTATAGTGTTATATATTCAACTTGGGTTCATGCAGACTGCACTATAGGAACCATGCCCCTCTCATTCCTCAAGCAGCCTACTTGAGCCCTCCATTTAATTTGAAATAGATAATATTCATTTAATGGTGAGGATTTAAAGTTAGTACATCTAACGATGTACATAATATTAATGTTGGCACGTCTTTTTTAAAGTTTAAATAATATAACTTCATGTACAACACTAAATGTACCAATTTTAAATTCTAATAATAAAATGAATATTATTTATTTCATTTAAAATTGAGAGAATCTTTATCTGTGAGATATAGTACTTACGTGCTTTGTGAGGGCAAGATTTGCCTCAAAGAAGGATCTGATGGTCCCTATGTCTTCCCAATAATCATTGAACAGATAAGCCTGGAAAAATAATGAAGAAGAATGTTAAACATCATAAAAAGGAAGAATGAGCTCTCCACTAGCGTCAGAATATGAAGTACATCATAATGCTCATTTGTTTTGTGTGTATGTATGACACACTATCCATGACACAAATAGTTCGTTGAAGACAGATTTTCAGCATTTTTCAGAAAGCACAATGACCTTTACGAAGAACTCTTTGGCTGAGGCAGGTATTATCTCTGAACCAAAGTCATTTGCAGTGGGAAATCGCCATCTGACTCAAGAATAATTATAGCCATTAATATTTCTGAATTTGTTTGCCATGGCGTCTTTTGTGTGTGTGTTTGTGCAGGCATGAGAGAGAGAGAATTAACTAAGAAATACTAAGGAGTCTGTTTCTTATTTTCTTATACATAATCCATTAATATTCAATATTTTCTAGTACTAGATACCTCAAAAGATTCAGAAGTATCTCCTTCTTGAAGACATAGACTCCCATGGAAGCAATGTATGGTTTCTTTTGAGCCTCTTCCTTTGACAGTCCCAAAACTGTTGTATCTACTTCCTGATGTATGTAGTCAAGTTAGCATAATTACTCGAGTTCCTAAACCATTCAACTTTGGCATTATATCATGATTTTAGTCATTACCATCTAGCCTAAAATCTTCAAACACAACAATATATTTGTCAGGTGGTGAAAAGACAAGATCAAAAAGCAGAGGAAAAAAAAGGGATTACCATTGCCTTCAGGTCCCCTCCCTTAGGCTTTTCACTGAATGAAAGGACCCTTCCTTTGTTGTCTATCTTCATTAGACCAAAATCTGAAGCGCGGCTATCAACAAAGCAGAGGAAATTATTGTAAGGGCAAGGCATCGTATTATGAACTGGAAAATACTCTTCTTGTGCATCTACACTAGCTGAGTGTTATTACTTTAATTGGAAACGACCAGCCAAGCCAATTTTATGAGGGTTATGCGGTTTGCATAAATGTCTAACTAGCGCCACGGAGGAACTTTGATAAAACTAACATACCTGTCATCCATTGGTACAGAAGAGATGGAGATATCTGCACCACTCTGCCGATGATTCTGCAAATGAAGAGATTAATCATAACGTGTGTAAGAATGTATTAACTGACATGAATGAACTAAAACACTGTTTAAGTGAACTTCGTGCATTGCCTTACTTGAACAAAGTCCATGTAGTCCATCCTATATAAGTGATCCCCTGAAAGAATCAGCACATCCTCAATCTCCTTAGCCCTTGCATCCTATAGCACAGAAAGCACATTCAATACTGTCGTACCTTTTATCCTGCCACATTTAGACTGTCTTGCTTCTATGTTTATAGTTCGATGTAACGAAATGGAAAGAAAAAGTGGCAGGGCAGGAAAATTTGCATGGTCAGTGAAGTTGGAATTGCCCCCAGAACTTTATAATATTTTTTGGTCTTTTTAATACAGACCTTACATTACAAATAGGACCATGACATAAAAAGAAGCCATCAAACATATTTGTGATGACAGGTTCAACTTTTTACTTATTCTCAGCTGGGGTACAATTTTTTTTTTACACTTACAGATGCAATATAAATGGCAAAGTTGCCATCCAATTGCAATTGCATGTTTAAATGCAGCCCTATATGTAGTTATACTGGTTAAAATGTTTTTATGCATAGATCTAAGGTTTCTACCAATATATGAAAAGGAGGTGGGGAAATAAGGCATTAATGCAACGTAAATTTCCTTCATAATATCGAAGTAGAGAAACTCGTAAGTAATTTACTTAACCAAAACTTTTGTCTCTCTACCTATATAACCTCCAAACCTCTTTAATTCATCATCGGTTTCAATGTGCACCCACTAATCTCCGTGGATTAATTTATATGCCCATTTCTACTCAGACATTTCATCCGAACAGATCTTTGGTTTTACCTGATTAAGAAATGACCAAGATCCGTGTGTTGTGTTGTTTCATTTTGCTAATTTTTTTCAGTATGCCGTTTGTCGTGTAGCAAAGGAAAAGGTTGGGATATATGAGCTCAAGAAAGGAAACTTTTCTGCAAAGTTCACCGATTGGGGTGCATCAATTATCTCCCTTACCGTCCCTGACAAAAATGAACATCTGGCTGATGTTGTTCTTGGGTTCAATTCAATTAATGATTACACCAAAGGAAATTCCTTGCCTTTTGGTGCCATTGTTGGACGGGTTGCTAGCAGAATCGGAGGCGCTCGATCAGTTTACTTTAAATGGTACTCATTATAAACTAGTTGCTAATGAAGGAAATAATACGATTCATGGTGGCTCCAGAGGATTCAGCCGTGTTGTTTGGAAAGTGAGAAGTCATAAGAAAGAAGGTTCAGTTCCTTACATTCACTTCTCCTATCAAAGCTTTGATGGTGATCAAGAAGGATTTCCAGGTGATCTTCTCGTCAGTGTGAGCTACATTCTCATTGGAGACAACAGAATGACAGTAAGAACGAAAGCTACGGCTCTAAACAAACCTACTCCAGTGAATCTAGCACAACACACCCACTGGAATCTTGGTGGCCACAACAGCAACGATATTTTGTCCCATGAAATCCAGATTTTTGGCTCCCACATCACACCTGTTGCTAGCCAGCATATTCCCATTGGCAATATTGTGCCAGTGAACAGAATATCATATGATTTCCTCAAATCTCACACCATCGGAAGCAGGATCAAGAAGCTGCCTGATATTTATGATATGAACTATGTGCTTGATGGTAGCGCGGTCAAGCAGGCAGCATTGTTGCAGCATAAGGAGTCAGGAAGGGTATTGAAGCTGTCAACAGATGCTCCAAGCATACAGTTCTACATGGGTAATGGGCTGAAGGATGTGAAGGGAAAAGGTGGATACGTTTATAAACCTCATGCAGGACTATGCATGGACTCAAGGGTTCCCTGACGTGGTGAATCACCCTGATTTCCCTTCAGAGATTGTGAGTAAAGGAAAGCATTACACGTATTCTATGCTGTTTGAGTTTTCAACTAAAGTTCCAGGTGCTTAATTGTAGATGACTGAAACCTTTTTATGAATAACAAATTATATTGCTAAACATGAGACGGCCAAAAATCATCAAGCAAAACACAGAAATGTCTAGTTTGGAGGTGATAAATTACGGTTTATCTCAAAATTTTAAGTTAATAGGAGACAAAATTCATACTCAGGACCTTGACTTTGATACCATATCAAATCAATGTGTATTCCAAAAGTTTAAGCTAATATGAAGTGATAAATTTAATCATTTAATTTATAATTTAATAGGAGACACCGACCTATACGCCAAAATAAAACATAAAACTAGAAAAAAATAATGAACATAACTGTCCTAGAGGGATACATCAGTTTCGCACAGGTCCCTGCAGTCTCTTGGACTTCTTGAAGATGAACTGGAATGCCCATTCACTGTCTTTCTTCACAATTGATCTGATCGCTATGGCCAATCCATTATACAGTAGCAAATTTGCAATAGTATAGTTGTCGAAATAGCATTGTTAAAATATAAATTAAATGACTAAGTTTATTCCTTCCTATCAACTTAAATCAACTAAAACTTTTGAGATAACTGATGATTTAACAAACATAAAATAGACATCATTCATGGAAGAGCAATTCTAAAAGTTTGGTAGTGTAATTAAACGTAAATATGAATTACCTCAAAAAGCCAATGGAACTGTCGTACAGCATCTGCAGTGCCCTGAAACCACTTTTTACCAGCCTCTCCTTGAGTTTGAGTGGCAGCAAGAACCTATGGAATGGAAACGAAACAGCCTTTTATTTCTCCTTTCTAGACTTTCCTTTCTTTATTTCACATGCAACCTTGTTCATTCTAAACAGAACCAAGCTAGTTTGTGTGGGTGTATATATTTACCATCTGAAACTGAAGAATGTACATACCCACGTGCCGTCTCCAAAGGTAAGCATGTTTATTAGTTTGAAATGTACCTCGCAAAAGCCGTCTCCAAAGTTGACTCCACTGCCGAAGTTGTAAGCGCGCGAAATATGCCTGTTGAGTGATGCTGAGTTGAACTGTGTGAGAATGTACACTTTGTTGATCCCACAGTTGATGCAGTTGCTCATTGGCACATCAATGAGCCTGTATGATCCTCCAATGGGAACCTACATTAATAGGAAATATCAATGCAAATCATGACTAACCCAACAAGTCTATATATAAGCACAAATCAAGCCCATATTGAACATGAAAAGTGTGCAAAAGGAAGACTTACAGCAGGTTTTGCACGGCGCTTGGTGAGTGGGAAAAGGCGGGTGCCAGCTCCTCCTCCGAGTATAATTGCCACAACGGTCCGTGGGTCCCGCTTTTCCATCTCTAGGTCCCTCAACTGCAACGGACCCCATAATGTGAACCGTTAAATAGACAAAACAAAATCTGGACATCATACTTGTTCTTCTCCGATTTGGGTGCTCTGCTTAAAACTTTTTTTTTTGGGTGGGGGGGTGTTCTCAGAAGTAAACAATGGATGGAGTGGGAATGGGCTTGTGTTTAATTCAAAACCAAGAAATTGCAAGCCCAAAGGCACAACAGTGAAAGTGCTGTCATAGACATTGGCCCAGTGCATCACTCTGTTTTGTACAGAATTGGCCCAGTGCATCACTCTGTTTTGGACAGAGGATCTCGACTCTTAAGAGGGTTCTTGTTTTTTGGACATAAATCCTTTGAATGAATAACAGTTGATTATGTACTCACCTTGGACTCGCCAGCTATACTAGTAGTCAGAGACATGCAGACATGTTGTTTAACGTTGTTACTGCCACCACCAGGTCCTTGCTGAAACTGTGTCAGCTTCAGCTTCAGCTTCTTCCCCATCATTTCTCCATCGCAAAACTTTACAAGGCCCCAGTTCCTCCCAGCCAACCCTGTCGCACCACGCAACCGGGCGGCAGCTGAGAGGGAAATCCGGCCATCGGCCGCCATTGCCATTATCTTCGAGACTTGAGGAGAAAATTGGAATTGTGTTCAATGAAGAGGTCGTATGTGAAGGACTACAAGGGAGACTAAGGCTATCGGTGAGGGAGATTCGCTTGCCATGACACTTGACATGCATGCTATTGGAAATTTGGGCCACGCTATCCAAAACCAATTGCATCCACCAATTTTCCTGTGTGTTTTTTTAGGCCCTCTAAACCAAATTGTGCAAATACCGAGTTGTCCTCGCAGTAGGAGTTAAATTACGAATCAAGGAATATTCTATTGGCGCTGCCTTTAGATTTTTGGTCTTTTGTGATGGTATGAATCCTTGTGCTCTTGTTTGGCCTCTCAGGTATGATTTTTTTAGCAAGAAGTAGGGGTGTGCAAGTTTACCGCCTACCGCGTACCGATCGTGTACCGACCGAGTTTCGACCGCCTACCGCCCACTGGCGGTCGGTAGGCGGAAGAAAAAAATTTATTCCGACATTTGTCGGTCGGTAGGCGAAAATGGTTTTGTACCGACCGCCTACCGACTTTAACTGACATTCACATTCTCATAATCAATATAATTGGAAATGAGAAAAATTCACATTTTGAGAAATCTAATCATGTTGTGCTACATCACTTTGTAAGAGTTTTTTTGTAAAAAATTTTTAAAATATTTTATGATGTCACTATGAGAATGTAAATGATCGACTTAATAGGTTTGTGAATGTTGATTATGAGAATATAAATTTGAAACGGGTTTTTATATTATTGGGTCATATTATATTTTAAAAATATCCATAATTTTTTAAAATGACCATATTAGAAACCATATTTTTCGACCCAAAAAACGTATAGGCTGCAAGGCCATAACCTTAAAATTGGCCCAAAAAGTNTTAGCAAGAATGTTAAAAACAGATTGTTTCCTGTAAAACAATATAGATAAAGAGCAATGAAGAATTTAGTTCGGCTATACATAGGCTCCGTTTGTTTTGATATAAAATATTTTTGATAAAAAAATATTTTAAAAAAAATCATTTTTCAAGAATATGTTTTCCATAGAAAAAATTTTCTGACGTTACACAAATATTTTTTTATATTTTCATTTGATCACATTAAACTATAAAAATTGATTTTTATTCACAACATAAAAATAATAGTATAATTTTTTTACAAAAAAAAAAAAATTAATCTAAAAATTTAAATTACAGCGAAGTCACAGCGGTATCCCATCAGAGTCCCAACGTTGTCCTAGCTGGGTTTAGTTGGGGTCTTAGCAATGTCTCGATTAGGTCATAACGGGGTTCCGACAATATTCCAATGGTGTCATGGCGAGGTCTTGACTAAATTCCGGCTGTAATCCAAAGATGTCTGATGATATTTTGGCAGTAGTATAACGATTTGATAATGAAAATGTCAAAGTAGACAAATAATTTATGATTTTTAAAATTGGAATTTATTTTGTAAAAATTAAAGAAGTTTTTTTCAGCCCAACTAAAAATATTTTTCATTGACGATTATTTTCCATCGCACCTAACATTGAAAATTACAAAAAACATTTTTTATTTGGTATTTCTTTACCAAATACAATATTTTATATATTTAAAACCTAAAGTTTAAAAGAATTCTTATAATTAGGCATGTGGTAGTGGTGCTAGACACATGTGGCTCCGAAGGAATGCTATAGTCTTTGGGTGCCTAGTTAACCCCCTTTCTACAGTGGTGAATAAAGCGACAGAGTCTTTGCTAACTTTCCAAAGCGCTAACTCTCGGCCTCCCTCCTTGCCCCAAGTGGCTCCCTCTAGGGCAACACTATGGCAAGTCCCTCCCCCAGATTTTGTTAAAGTTAATTAGGTCGTGGTTGTGGACAAGGCTAATCGAAGAATAGGCATTGGTGTGGTAGCTTAGGACAATCAGGGTGAGGTGTTGGTAACTTTATTAGCTCTAAATATTCAAAAGTTGATCTCGGAAGGGAACACTCTTATTGTAGTGCAAGCTTTGAATAAAGATGATTCTAATCGGAGCAAATTTTTGTCACCTAAAAGCTCGAGACTTACTATTTCGCTTACACCCCTGATGCACATCCGACGTAACCTAAACGGTGTGACTCATCTTCTCATGAACGCTGCTTTGACTATTCAGGAGGAACATGTTCTCCTTGATGCGATATCTTTATGTATTTCAGATGTTATTTTGATGAAGTGTTATACCTCATATGTTTTTTATCTAAGAGAAGCGCCTTATCTTATAATTAGGGATGAAACTAGGAGGCCAAGGGACCATGTCCCCAGTTTAAATTATATGTATATTTGGGCTTAAAAGTTAAGTGTGATCATTCGTTTATGCTTGATCCTACAATCTCTGCCAAGAAAATAACCTTTGATCTCAAAGTCCCAATCGTTGTTGTTTACCCTGGGTTAAATGGAGATTCTCATTGCATTGTTTCTTATAATATAAAAGAAATGAATTGGGTTTTTTTTTTTTATTTATTTAAAGAGTTTATTAAATAACAAGTCAAATAGGTTGTGTTTAAGAGTGCGTTTGGGTAAACGATTTTATAGATAATAAGTGCGATTTTAAACAAAATCGCAAAAACTGAATTGTTTGGAAACTGCGTTTTTAAAAAATTGCGATTTGAAAACGCAGAAAATCTGCGTTTTCAAATCGCAGCTAAGGGGGTGCTTTTTTAAAAACGCAGAATTTTAAATACTAAACTGCGATTTTAAATGTCAAACTGTGATTTTGTCAAACGTTTAACTGCGTTTTTAAAAATCACGTTTTTAAATCGTACTTTTTAAAATCGCTATTTTTAAAATCGCACTTTTTGAAATCGCAATTCCAAACAGGCCCTAAGTCAATCCGACAAAATATATTTATTAAATGAATTATGTAAGTCGGGCCGAATCAAATCAACCCAACATGCCCTATTTACCAAAGGGTCATGTCAATGTTAACTTCTACCGGATTGACAAATCAAGCAAATTGACTTGCACTCGACACATTAACCCAAATTATAAGTCCTAATTTTAATTATTGAGTATGAGAGGAATTCATTAGAATAACCGTTTATAACAAATAATCATTCTTTTTACTGTCCATTTTCCCCGTTTTCCTTATTTGAATAGAAAAGAAAAGAAAGAAGAAAAAGAAAAAAATCATTCTTTTTACCGTTACTTTTCTATACGAGATATTTAACGGTGAAAGTAAATCTTCAAATATGTAATAAATGACACTTTTGAGGTAGCTGATGGATGCTCAAAAAAAGAAGAAGAAGAAGGTAGCTTATGGATGAAGCAGCAACCACTCTCACCTAAACCAAACGTTACTAAAATTGTATTTAATATAGAAAATAAAGAAAACAACACCAAGACGTCGTCGTCTCATTCAGTTAGAACGTCTTCATCAACGAGCTCTTCCTAGCTTAGCTTCTACTTAAAGAACCAGCAAGGAGGGATCGTATATAGAAAGCAACCTTCTACTACTTCCTTGTGATTCTTCAACAATGGCGTCTTCACCTCTTTGCCCCCTCCTCCTCCCACTGCTTCTTTCTTCCATTCTCTTGCTGAATCACCCAGTCAAATGTGATAGTAAGCACTTCTTTTATGACTCTTTTCTGTTTTGTTGAACTTCCTTATATTGGCCTTGTTCTATTATGCATTTATTACTTGGGTACATCTTTTCATTCTGAGGTTACTAAGGATAACATAAGCCCCTGAGGTTGAATCAGTTCTACGATATCTCATTTGGGATTGGAGAGCTTCTTTAATGTTTTGTCATTATTTTTTTGTAGTATCCTAAACCCAGTTCAGATGAGATCTGATTTTTTTTTTTTTTGTGATTGATCTGAGTTTGGGTACTGATGTTAAAGTATTTTGCTTTTTTGCAAATGGGTGTTTGTAATTTGTGCCTTGCTTGATCTTTTGTGAAATCTTTGACTTACATGCTTCGATAAGTCTTTGCAACAGCGGAACTTGTTTAGCTAAGATTTATGCTCACTTGTGCTGGAGATCGAAGGAGATTTAGATTAAATGTTCTTTTAGTGATGCTAGTCACGCATTTACTGATGGATTGTGTCCTTTAAGACCAATGGCAAACGCACAATGTGGCTCTCTGTGGTCAATTTTGCCACTGTTACCCGATTAATTTTAACGCAACAATGATTATATTGCGCTGTTTGCATTTTTTTTTTCTTTCTAAAATATCACTAGTTTGCACTTTGTAGAGTTAAATGGTAGTTCATTATGCTTATTTTTAGTATTTTGCTTATTCCTTTCTTGTTACACCATGTCCATTGGTCATTATACATATGTACTTTTTGATGAATAATAATAATATTGTTGAAAGAAGAGGGCAAAGCACCCTTGTTCACGGAGTGTACAAAAGAGCTGAATACCCTAAACACTACTACAATCTAAAAAACAAATCAGATCTACTAGATTCAGTGAGTCAAAATTAAGAATATGTACAAGAGCAATGATATACCACATCCTGGTGTGAATGAATAGTCATTCACACCAGGTACGTGGCAGTCAGCCATTAGAAGAAAAAAAAAAAGAAAAAAAAAAAAAAAAAAATTTCCTGCAGTGTGAATGACTGTTCATTCACACCGGAGCTTAAGAGTATCATTAGCGTATGTACAATAACCCAATCCAAAAGAGATCTCAAAAAAGAGGATTTTTGTGAAAGCACATTGGACTCCCTTTCCTCAAAAAGACGCTGATTTATTTCTCTCCAAATGCTCCACATTAAGAGAGCAAGAATAACTTTCCAGATTACCTCTTTAGGGTGTCCTTGCCCTTGAAATTCCCACCAATAAAGTAGATCTAGGATGTTAGTAGGCATCACCCAAGAAACTCCAAATATGTTAAGAATCAAGTGCCAGAGATAAGTAGTATACTGCAATGGATGAGAAAGTGATTAATAGATTTCTCATTCTTTTTGCATAGGCAACACCAGTTAGCTAGAGAGAAACCCCGCCTTATGAGGCTATTCACTGTGAGGATTCTACCCTTTGTTGTTGTCCATAATAAGAAAGCAATACGAGGAGGGCCTTAACCTCCCAAATACATTCCCAAGGGAATGAACTATACTCACCTGACTGTAACATTTTATAATAGCTCTTCATTGCAAAATTGTGGCCGCTACTTGGTGTGCACAACATACTATCCACCTCTCCCAGATGAGCTTTTTAGGAGTATAATAGATTGAGAAATGAGTCAAGAGATTCCAGTTCCCAATCATGGGTTGCCCTAATGAAGCTTGAATTCCAATAGATTGAGGAACTAGAGAGGTCCAAGTAGTCTGACACTGAGGCCTCTTTGTTACGGACTATGGAATAAAATTATGAAAATGTGTACTTAAGAGCCCCTTTTCTGCACCACACGTCATGCCAAAAGCGAATGCGGGAACTGTCTCCAACCTTGTAGGATACAAAAATTGGAAAAAGATCCCCAGCCGTTTCAAATTTTCCCCCAAAGACTCACCTAGTAAGGACCTCGTACTTCCTCTGAACACCAACCCTCTCTCTGGATCCCGTACTTCATATCAGTCACCCGTCTCCATTAACAATTTTCCTCTTGCCCCGAATCTCCAAAGACATTTACCGAGGAGAGCTTTGTTGAATAACATGAATTTTTTATACCCAACCCCCCTCTAGGGACATGGGAGCAAACAGTAATCCCTAAGAAAGGCAAAAGGAGAAAGTTAAGTGACAATGGAAGGCCTCCTGAAGGCCATAATCTATGGGACGATTCTATGATCCAGCATTGTTGTGACCCCTTTTCAGATTGTGAGTGACATATTGAGGTCAACTTTTTGGTGATATATCACCGGTTGTCCCATAAGCTTAAGGTAATAGAAAAAAATGAATTTAATCATTAACTAATGTTCTAACACTCCCCTCATGTAAATGATGGTACTACATTCCTTACTCGGGTGTGATGATATTGATTGTAACTTGTCAATTAAAAGAATTGGGCTGGTGCCATTAGTCAAAAGGTACAACTGCCAGGAGGGTTGGCCAGGGTAGCCATTATTTTCTCCAAGTAACCCTATCCCAAAAGCCTCAGAGGAAGGTGAGAAATGGGGCTAGATTTCCTTGTTTTTATTGCGATCTGTTGGAATGTAAGTCTAAATTTGTTTCTTGTTTTATGTCAAATTTTGGATTGTCAAGTTGGTAATTGCAGGCTAGTTTGAAACTGTTGTAGTATTTTGAAATATTTGCTTGGGGGAACTATTGTCTTTGCAGGGTGATTTAGTGAGGCATGCAAATTCATATTCTGTATACTTTGTTTTGGCGTAAATTATGTAATACAGTTTCCCTGCTCTCTGGGACATGTTTGCAGAGTAAATTATGAACCTGCCTCTTTAAAGGACAAAATGGGACAGGCGGGCTAATACTTGGCTTGACTGACCCAGAATATTATTGGTTTAGATGCAATTTAGGCCCTGGTTGGAGAACCTGAAAATAATATCCAAACTTAAGTTGGTCCAAAGTGCTGCTTAATCTCGTGGTGAGGGTCTGAATACTCAGGAGTATAGCCTTACGAAAAAGATATTAAGTCAATTCAAGTTAAATCAGTTATTAGCTGAGCTTACTTAAGCTTGTTCTTGTTATTACTGTTTTGCTCAAGAGACACCTCTGATTGTTTTGGTAATTGCTTCTCTTTAGGCATATCAGCCATCCACTATACCTTGATGTTGGGATTTATTACTCAAATTACTTCCTTTCATGTAGCTAAAAGCCCTTTTTAACCCCTTTTGCCATTTCAATCTGTCAGATGTACATTCCAAATGGAACGAAAAAGATCTAGGAAGATTCATGATTTGAAACAGGATTGGAGCATGTCTTCTGTAAAATTCATATTTCATAAGAAAGCTGTCAAACATGAGAGTTGGTTAGTGAAGAACTTCGAGAAAAAATTTCTGTGTCTTATACCTGCTTTTTTGTTTCACCCCCCTTCTTGATACTATTAATACAAATATATAAATGAACTCGCGTAGGAACAAGATGAAGCTTTCATTAATCAGGCATCGGTTTTTAGGTCTTTCATAGCCTTGGTCTTCTAAGTTTCACTTGCCATGTTGGTATGCCACAACATTTACATTTAGCGAAGAAAATTGCCAAATGTTTATAATGGATTTTGCAGTGACCATTTATGGCAAATGAAACAAACTTGGAAGAGTTAATGTTGAGAATATCAGAGAACTGTAGTGTGAAAAGTTCATTGCATTTTATGAAATTCATAGAATTATAAATTTCAAGCTTTCTGCAACGTAGGCATATTGGGAATAGATATGATGATGGTAGAAATATAACATGTTTTATTGTGCATAATGCAGAACTGACTGGTGTATTTCGTGTAGAATGCTAGAATCATGAACTTCAATCTGCCCGTCACTGTCTTATTGTGTGTGTGTGTGTTGATATCTGGACACTGAACTTCCTATCCCCACCATTTTGTTGCTGCAGATGAGGATGATAATCTTCTTCAAGGCATCAACCGCTATCGAGCATCCTTGAACTTGACAGCTCTATCAAAGAACGACAACGCAGAGTGCCTTGCTGGTGAAATAGCTGACCAATTCAAGGATCAAACCTGCACAAACACGACAGGGTCCAACACAGTACCAGGCACTGAACCTCAATTCGCTGACTACCCGAACCTTTTAGCCAAATGCCATTTGAATATCTCCAACACGCAAGATGGGGCCATATTGCCTGCTTGTGTTCCCAACCTGGAGCCAAGCCTGGTCCTCACTAACTTTACAGGGTCTCAGTACTCAGGTAATCTTAATGACACCAAGTATGTAGGAGCTGGAATTAGCTCTAAAGATGATTGGATTGTCGTTGTTCTGACCACAAACGCACCCACTGGAAGCTTCGTTCCTTACAACGCTGCCAGCATAGTTTCCAGGATTGGTTTGATCTTCCATTTGCTGTTTTTGCTGATGGGTTCTATCTTCCTGTTGTAAACTAAGACAATGGCCAGATCCTTTGTTTTCTTGACAGTTTTGGAGGATTACCACTCAATTGGCCATGTTACAAACTTGCGACACAGGAGTTTTTCTACTTTTCCAACATATATATCAAAAAAAATAAATAAAAAATTACGGAATAGAGAGCAGCTTTCATGGTGAAAATATGGGTCCGTTCCTCAGTTCCTGCATACATTTATCTGCCAAGTTGTACTTGATAGTAGAATGTTGGGTAGGATTTGTTTTGTTATTATTATTGTTGACATTGTTTTTGTTCTGCACTTCTGGGTTTTATGAGATGAGAATTGGAAGCAAGGATCTAGAACTGTTCCATTCATTTCATTTTATCAATAAATAATTTGGCACGATGTTATTTGAACCTCCAAGCGTTGTATGAAAGTTTCAACTTATCATATTCTCACTCAGGTTATCCTATGTAGTTCCTAAGTGCCTGACTGGGCCACCGGTTGATCACAATGCCTAATTAGCTGCATTAGGGACTATGAGTCTGGCCACTGAGACACGCATTCCCTGTTCTCTTCTCTCTTTTTTCTTTTTACTCTTTTCAGCAAATTGGAACTGTGAGTTGACTATTATCTCAATCCGAAAATTTGAGTTTAATGGAGGGGCAATGTAAAGAGGAAGTGAACAGATGGGACTTATAAAGTGATAATGACAGGACTCACATTTCTTGCATTGAGGATGTCTATTGCACTTCTTGGCCAATCTGTTCGGTCAGTACGAACAAGTAGGACTTAGGCTGTCTGAATACCTGTCCGAGTAGGGTAAAGTCCGGCATAAGGCTTGCGACCGATCCGGTCATGCTCAACTTGTTCGTAAATGTTTCCCTCTTCACGTGACAATCATGTACTTCAAAAAAAAAAAAACATGGAAGCACAAACTCCTGACACATACCCCAGTTGCATAAAAACAAATCTTTATGCAGATTTTTCTCATCTTAACCATGTACGTATATTGATAAGATGAGAAGGGCATAAGCATATATAACCAAGTGTAAGGCAGGGCCAGGTAGCTTACAGGACAACATGCGTGGTAGCAGCTGGGTGGGTGTGGTTTGGCGCGGACTGGGAAGGAAAAACTCGCATTCATCCTATTCAAGCCCTCCTAAGTATCCTACTGTCCACCCCGATATTTGGATTCCCAGCGCCAAACACCACCGTCCTCAATCCTCTGGAATTTTCCGTAAGTTTTCAAAGTGACCATTTTTTATTTGCTTGGTTTTCTGTCTTTCCCGCCTCCCGTGTTCAAGTTACCCAATTATTGATACTGCCCCGCAAACCAGCTAGTCACGCTGCTGCAGTAATTGACGGGAAATCGATTGCACAAGATATAAGATTCAGAGTAGCTGGTGAAATACGTAGAGCGAAGGCTGCCATTGGGAAATCTCCCGGATTGGCTGTTGTTTTGGTGGGTAAAAGGAGGGACTCCAAGACTTACATCAATATCAAGTTAAGAGCTTGTGATGAAGTAGGAATTGTAACTCTGATTGCGGAGCTGCCTGAAAACTGTACAGAAACTGAACTTCTTGATGTTGTCTTAGGTTTTAACGAGGACCCATCAGTACATGGTATTATTGTGCAACTTCCTTTGCCACAAGTAATTTCTCCAACTGTTTTTGCTTCCTTTTCTTTTTTTCTTTTTTCTTTTTCTCCATTTACTATGTTGTCTAGTTTTCTTAAAATGCTATGGCCGGGCTTCAGTAAATAGGATCTGCATTCTAGTGGATTTTTATTTTTGCTTGTTAAAACTATTACTCAAAAATAGAGTTGTTGCCGTCAACTGTGCTGTTGGCTGGGGATAAAAATGATGGTAATTTCCAAAACAGCTTGAAAAATTCTATTGATATTCCATCTAGACATCATATTTGTAGCTCTAGTCAAAATTTTCTTCGTTCATATGGATGATTTCATTTGCGCCTATAGGGCATTGTGTTTGATTTTGGTTGGAAATAAGCAAGTGTTAAGACTGGTAGCAGATCCTAATTGAAATGCTTGACACAGCATTTGGACGAGGAAAAGATTATGACTGTTGTGAGTCCAGAAAAAGATGTTGACGGCTTCCATCCCCTCAATATGGGGAATCTTGCCATGAGAGGAAGGGAGCCTTTCTTCATCCCTTGTGCCTCTAAGGGTTGCATTGAGTTATTGCTTAGGTTTGGTGTCGAGATTATTGGAAAAAAATCCGTGGTGATCGGGAGAAGCAAGGTCGTTGGGTTGCCTACTTCTTTTCTGTTGCAGGTAACCTCTACTTTTCTGCTGATGCAGAATATTTTGATGTCTGTTTGTGTGATATATTGTTGGTCGGCAGAGGCACCACGCGACGGTCAGCACCGTACATGCATTCACCAAAAACCCGGAACAGGTAACTTCTCAGGCTGACATTGTAGTCACAGATGTTGGGATCCCAAACATGGTCCGAGGCAATTGGCTAAAGCCGGGAGCAGTTGTAATCGATATGGGAACAAATTTAGTAAAGGTAAGCAGTCATAATCTTACATTTACCTCGTCTCAAAATCTTGATTCTTGAAGATTTTTATCAGTCTCAATCTCAATTCAATTTAAGTGGAATAAATAAAGAAGAAACTACTGCTGATTTAGCCAGATGAAAAACTTTTTTCACTTTTACAAGTAATATGATTTCCTTTATTGCTATTAAGTGAGTAGTGACATGGATTATGTGAGCACTGGCATGAAATTGTAATTGTTGCTTTTAAGGTTAAGGGTGAAATAAAGAAAGCACGACAAAGGGATAGAGGAAAAAGACCAATAGCACTTACTTGAGAGTGCATAGATGAGAAAACAAAAAGTGCATATAATCTTACCATATCAGTGTTGAGCTTTTGATGGATATCAGTTTACTAATAAGGCTCTTGCGTAAGTATCTTGAAATGCATCTTTTGATTAGCAGCAGCAGCCCTGATTGTATACTCAAGACACTATTGTGACTGAACTGGTTGAAATGAATGAACTATAGCCTATGGCGGATCATTTATTAAGATGTCAATCAAACCAATCCTCATTAGAATAGCATTACACGTCAATGCTCTTTTTTCAGGATCTTGGTTAGCAGAGTAAATGTGTTGATTGCTTAGTCACTTACCATGACCAAGATAGGATAACTGCATTAAATTTACTTGAATATCTGCAATATCCAAATAGATGGAGGGAACCAAGTGTTATGCTTTAAAAAGAGAGGCAAAAGACATGCACATGTTATTATGAGAGTAATTCAGACACTTATTTGCTTCTTGTCCTTGTATATAAGAAGTATAGGTATATGTATCATTGGAACGACTGAGATATGGGCATTAGGGAGAAAAATTACTTGCCTTTCTCATGTTTCTACTCTGAGAAGATGTGGATGGTTATGGATAAAGTTATCTCCAAGTCACAAAGTGCCTTCATGCATGGTAGACAGATTCTAGACCCTATTCTTATTGCCAATGAATGCTTGGATAGTAGGCTAAGATTGGGCGAGCCGGGTCTCATTTGTAAATTGGACTTAGAGAAGGCTTATGATCATGTGAACTAGAATTTTCTCTTATATATGCTGAGAAGATGTAGGTTCAGGGATAAATGGTGCTCCTGGATTACTCATTGCATTACATCGTTGCATTTTTTAGTTTTGGTTAATGGCTCGCCTTCCGGCTTTTTTGGTACTTCTCATGGGTTGAAACAGGGAGATCCCTTATCCCCTTTGTTGTTTGTATTTGTGATGGAGGTAGTGGGTAGAATGATTTTTACTACGATTAGTGAGGGGCTTCTGGATGGTTTCTCTGTGGGTATTGCTACCTTCTTTCACCTTTTGTATGCTGACGATACTTTGATTTTTTGCGACGCCTCAACTGATCACCTTCGTTACCTGCGGGGCTTACTTCTGTGTCTTGAAGTGGCGTCAGGTCTCAAGGTTAATTTGGTGAAGTCTAATTTGATTCTTGTGGGTAATGTCATTGATGTGGGTAGGTTGGCCCGTTTACTTCAGTGTGGGGTTGCCACTTTGCCTGTCAAGTATCTTGGTTTACCGCTGGGGGCCTCTTTCAAAGCCAAGCACATCTGGGATGGCGTCCTTGAGAAGATGGAATGTAGGATGGTGAGTTGGAAAAGTATGTATTTGTCCAAGGGTGGGAGGGTTACTCTCATCAAGAGTACACTTGCTAATTTGCCCACGTACTACATGTCTCTCTTCTCTCTTTTGATGAGTGTTGCTAACCACATGGAGAAGCTTCAACGCGATTTCCTGTGGGGTGGTCTTGGGAATGAGTTCAAATATCATTTGGTGAGTTGGTCTAAAGTTTGTTCTCCTATTTCGATGGGAGGGTTCGGTATCAAGAATTTGTTAATGTTTAATCGCGCCCTCTTAGGTAAGTGGTTGTGGCGTTACGAGAGTGAGAGAGAGGCCTGGTAGAGAATTGTTGTGGACTCTAAATATGACAGTTTACGGGGAGGGTGGTGTTCTCTTGAGCCTGCAGGTTTCTTTGGGGTGGGTTGTGGAAGAATGTCAAAAAAGCTTGGGATCAGGTATTCAACTTATCTAGTTTTTAGGTGGGGGATGGTTTTTGGATCAGCTTTTGACAGGATAAGTGGTGTGGGGAAGTACCTCTTATGGTTGCTTTTCTAGGCTTGTATGAAATCGCAATCATGAAAGACGCATCTGTCATGGTTAATTTGGAGTTTATTGGGGGCTCCAATCATTAGAACGTAAGCTTTGTCAGAGCGGCACATGACTGGAAGGTAGATGTCTTTGCTTCCTTTTTTCAGGTGTTGTCTTCTGTCAAGGTAAAAAGAGGTTGTGAAGATCAAATGAGGTGGGCCTCTTCTAAAAGAGGATTGTTTAAGGTTAAGTCTCTATACTGTTCCTTGGCTTCTCTTGATGGGCGTTGCTTCCCTTGGAAGAGTGTTTGGTAGACGCCGACCCCCTCAAGGACAGCCTTTTTTACATGGTCAGCGGCCTTAGGTAAGATCTTTACTTTGGATAATCTTAGGAAGTGGCACGCCATTATGATTGACAGATGTTGTATGTGTAAGAGGACTGGAGAATTTGTGGATCACATTTTTCTCCATTGCGACGTAGCGTACATCTTTTGGAATACGTTTTTTAGTCGTTTTGGGCTGTCCTGTGTGATGCCTAGACAAGTTGTGGATTTGTTAGGCTGCTAGTGGTCCTCGGGCAAGCTTAGGAGCGCTGTTATGTAGAAGATGGTTCCTACGTGCTTCTTTTGGTGTTTGTGAAAGGAATTGAATGACAAAAACTTTGAGGATATGGAGAAGTCGTTAGAGGATATTTTATTTTATTTTTATGAGACTCTGTTCCTATGAACAGTGGCATTTGTTTTCTCGCTGTCTCTTGGTTTTAGTGATTTTCTTATTTATTTTGCTCCCTAATTAGGGGTTCTTTTTATATATTGTATGTGTACTTAGAGGTGCCTTACGCTTTTATAAGATTGACTTTTACTTATATAAAAAAAAATGTTTCTACTCTTTATGATGATTTGCAGGACCCAAGTACTCGTCATGGATTCCGGGTCACCGGAGATGTTTGCTATGAAGAGGCAATAAAGGTGGTGTCGGCAATCACCCCTGTGCCTGGAGGGATGGGACCTGTTACAATCTCAATGCTCCTCTCTAACACGCTTGACTCTGCTAAACGTGCATTTGGATTCACTTCAACATGAAGTGGTTGTTTCTTAATTTTAGTTTTCTAGTAGCTTTTAACCCTGCACAGAAATCCCAAATACTTGAAATCATAAGAACTTTAGTAGGTTTGGAATCTCAGAGAACTGTGTGGAGCATCTGTGATCCTCATTTTGATTGAGACTGTTCTTGAAGCTGAACTTTGTGGCGATACTTTCTTGCATCTTTTTGACAGTTCTAACGAATGACATGCCGTTAAGAAACAATGATGCTGAGACGACATGACTTTTTGGGCCAAGCAAGGTCCCATTTGCTCGCCGTTTACAGACATGGCTAGAGGCTGAAGATGAAGATCTGCATGTAGTCAACAACAAAGCATTCTTCCCATATCATAAGGCACACCAATTTCATTTCAGGCTTTCAGCTAACATATCTAGCTAAGCTATCCTTCACCCAAAAATGAAACCAAAAGAAATCTAGCTGTCCCATATAAAACTAAGCATAATGCCCAATTGTATAACATGCTGCTAGCAGACCAAAAAAAAAATGACTATTTATTGAGCGGGATATTCGGAGAGACAAACAAAATCCCCTGTTCTACAAATGTGTATTTTCCTTCTGGACATCCACAGCTTGGTCTCTGGCAACCAGATATGTTTATTGGATGCTGCCACATTATTCCCATCCACCACCTTGGAGAAATTCACCAGTCTCTTCATCTATGAGGTTTCCATGCATGTATGTCTCACTCTCATCACTAATTCAGGTGCTCTTTAGTCTGGTGCGAGTGACAGACAGATACCTTTTAAGTGCAAGCATTAGGACCCATGTCGTCTTTGTGATCTTCTCCTTTATCATCAAAAGCAATGCCGAGCTTAGCACGGTCTTCAGTATCTGGGCATGTAATCCTTTGAAGAAACCCAGTAGGCCTTCGCTCTTCCAAATGGCGTAGAGTGCACCTGAAACTGTCTTCTGGGTTTTTTGTTCAGCTTTTTGGTTCCCATCTTCATCTGATTCTGCAGCCTGAATCATGACCTTGCACCTGTTGGCAATTAACTTAGATCTTTTAATCAAGTTGTGAAAGAGGCCTAGACAAATAAGGGGTAATGCATATAATGTTGAGAAATATGCCATATTTTCATGCAAACTTGAAGAAACGAAGAGTTTCATATTGAATATATTCTTAAAAATAAAAACATGCATGCATTCATCAGCATGAGGTTAAAAAAGCTCCTAAATATAATCCATGCAATGCATGATGAAGAATGATTGAATTGACCATCCACCTGATAGCCGGGTAAGTCAAGCAGGTTGCGACACACTTTGAAACTGCACCCAACATGAAAGCAGAAAAAGCAGAAAGTGCTTCTGGGGACGACTCTGTGCCTGTATTTTGGCTCAGCTTCCGCGTCAGTAGTCTCTGTTTCAGCTGATCAAATACAGTGTACTGTACAATACACGTGTTCTAATTTCAGCTTTATTGGTCTTCTCGTGCACCTTAAGTCAACTATTCTAACTACTCGCAAAATTGGAAGGTGAAAAATCCATGGATTAGAAAGACCATAGCTAGCTGTTACCATCATCAATTAAACAAATGGCAAGGATGAGGTGGCAAGGTCATTGGTCCACTCCATCAAAAAATTCAGAATAAAAGTCATTCGCGTCTAAATACAACCTCAAGAATCTGAAATGGGACTAGTGAAACCAACCACACTCTACACACAACCTATATGCTTGCACACTCAAGTACCTGGATAGATGGGTTTGATGTCAAAAGAAGAGATATGCCAAGACCATCAAATGCCTCACCCCAAGTGCCCTCCGACAGAGTCTTCCAAAGTCCTTTGGATTTCCCAAACTCACTCGTCTGCATCCTTGAGGATGCTGTATCCAAGGGCTGTAAGGTAGAACCAGAGATTAGAACATCCAAACATTGAGCATTGAAACTACAAAAGGGTCTATTTGTCATTAATAGCTCTTTCTTTTTCTCGAACCTTTTTTAATAGGGGATCCCAAAATGGTCTATTTTGTTACTAACAGAACTTTATAGTGGTCTGTGCAATTGAATACATAGAATCACTTTCAGGATCTCAAGGAATAGCGTACTGTCAAATTTTTATAATCAATATTGCCATGACCCTTTACTTTTATTGTACTGACTTCTTTTGGTCAGTCATTTTCTTGTAATGACTCCCCTTTAGAGGACATGCACTCCCCCAATTTTAAGGAAAAGAACAATGAAATATTTTACTTCCCATGTAGTGTTTAAACAGCACCATATCAATAGATGCCCGACATGCATATCATCATATATCTATGAGGATATTAATCTGAATCCTTTTGAGAGCTCAATGAACAAAGCTCAAGAACCATCTAATTTGTAAGAATCCCACAACAGACAACTTAATAAACAACACACAACTAAAAGATGTTTCCTTATCAAGAAAAACATGCCAATATATAACTTGCCTGTGTCACTAAGACTGTACAAGCCCCGGCAGCAGCAGCAATAATCAAGTTTGCTTTTGTTCCAATGGTTTTGTTTCCACTTTTCTCCAGGTACAGCCTTTTGAAGAAGCTGTATCCATAGAAGTAAACAAACTGTGAAATAAAGGACTGCAGATTCTTTGTCCCAAGGCCCTGGTACAGTGAAAGCACCTGCTGGTTAGAAATTGCTTCCACTAAAACATCAGAAATATTCCTGCAAAATCCAGAGCAATAAATTATATAAATATATTCACAAGTGAATCTTAACATCTGTGTTACACAAAGCAGCTTATTTGACTTTTAGGCCATATTAAATTGACATAGAATAAGTTCACTGATTACTCTGTTGAAAAGGGTCATGCGGAGAAGAAGCAATCCATACATTATGAGCATTGCATGAAGAAATTATAAAAGCACCCACATGGGACAGTCAACTATCCTTTTTTTCTATTGTTTAGAAAATGAAGCTACTTTGGATGACAACAGCTATTGTTTCTAACTGGCAATGAAATTGTCCATGGTTGATATAAAATATGTTTATCTCATTATAACACTGCAGAAGCTAACCGTTCTCAAAATAAAAGACTCTACATCAAGAGAATAATAATCGTGTAAAAGAAACTCAATCAAGGCATCATACATCTCCCTTTGAATATAGTTCTCTACAATGTAATTATAATATCAAACCAGCAATTCAGAAAAAAACAAGTGTCCACTAATACAACAACCTTTTGGTTTCTTGGATATGCTGATGTTCGGTTAGTTTATTAAGAAAGAAAAATTAATGGTTTACAGAAATCTTCCAACAAAGCAATTTAATTTGAAATTGTTTAGACACCAATTTTAATTCTCTTTTCCCCTACCTTTACTCCAATTAAATACAGAAACTTGCAACGTGGACTTCATCATCCCAACAAACCCTCCCACACTCTCTCACCCCAAACCTCCCCCACCCCAATAAAAAATAAAGATTACTTTAATAAATTTAACAATAAGAAACAAACAAAAACCTCAACCATTCTCATTTAAAATATTTTGATTGGCCTTAATTAGTATAAATCCAACCCCAGCAACTACAATATTAGAGATAATATAAGCAGATTGACCGAGTAGCACTAAATTAATTTTACCTGAGCCTTTAGAGCATTGTAACTCCATAGACAATAAGTACAACATGATTTCTCAACTTACAACTCTCATCTGCTGCTGTAACATTCCTTTATCAAACTATTTTCATGCCAAAAGCACAAATTTATGGGCCAGTAGACAAAAAATGGGTATTCCTAGAGACGGACTAAGGGAGGGGCCCGTAGGGGCCATGGGCCCCTCCCGTCTTTCGAAATTTCTATATTCTATATATAGATATAGTTACATATATATTATATTAGGGCCAAAATATTAAATTTGACCCCTATTGGCTTGACCCCTGTTGCCCTTTGTAAAAACCCAAACTTTATTATAAAAACCCATAGAAAACTCCTTTGGCCTCTTTACACCCCAAGATTTTTCTAGTTTGACTAAGTTTTATGTGGAAATCAAACAAGGTTTTAAAGTCAATTGATTATTCCACAATGTGAAATACATAATCATATGCGTATCAGCGAATGTAACTTAAGGCACCAAAACAACCAAACAAGGTTTAAGTCAATTGATTGCATGTTACAATGTCTTCTAATTGTTATTTGATAACCATAGTAGTTTTTAGTTCCTGAAAAACAACCAAAAAATGAAAAAAGAAAAACCCAAACAAATGAGAAACACCAAAAATACTGAGAAAAAAAAAAAAAAAAAAGTACACAAAAGAAGAAAAGCTTCAGTACTGCTGCGAGACCCTAGGCTACAAAGTTATTTTCTTCATGCTTTGGCCCTCCTCAATAAGAATTTCGGGTCGTCCTTGCAGTATTCCTGTGAGAGATAGATGACCAAACAAAAACCCAGTTGCAATTGTTATAATTTGCTCCTCCTGTCGCATAATAGATGCTATGTTTTCTTTTTTGGACTGTCCTAAAATAGATACAAAATTCTAAAAACTGAAAGTCTTTGTCTATCTAACTTGTTACATTAACCTTCAATTTGAACTAAATTTTTTCAAATTTGAGCTCTCTTTCTTAAGCCATCTAATGGTATTTCTGAAAGAGTGTTTCATTAAAGTACATGTCATTTGTGAACTTTTTACCGGGAAATTTTTGTGTCATTAGTAACCGCTTATGTCCAGAAACAAGATTCAAACTTTTTTTTTCTAGGCAAATAAGATCCAAACGTGCTAGGTGTTGGTTCTTGATCACTCTGCAGCGCAATAACACCTGTGCTCTCCCAATGCGAATATAATCAAGATTCACAGAATATAACTGCCACGTCCTACAAATGTCCTAAACGTAGTCTTACAATATCCTATCTTATAAGTATAAATTGCTGTCATAACCAACAGATACTTGCGGAACAAAGTTCTAAACTCCTTGGAGAATTATAATCAACCCCATTAAAGAACAAATGAAAACAATTAGCAAAAACCCCTGTAGAAGAAATGGAAATTCTACAAACAGGTGCAATGAAAACATGAAAATTGACAACACGAAATAGAAATAAATAGACCCAGAGGCCAAAAAGAACTAAAAAGAACCAACCTGTACTTCTGCTCACTGTGAGATCGAACTTCAGCTTGATATTTGGTCTTACAGGTATCAAGAGGGTACAAGATGGTGGTGCTAACCAGAGCTCCAATGGCCCCTGAAGTGGCCTCTGACAGGGACTCCAGATCAGCGCCCATCTTAAAGAACGAATAATTGGGTATCGGAGAAATGAAAAAAACGGCTAGGAGATCGAGGAGGTTGAGGCATCCATGAATTTAGGAGCTGGGTATGGTATAATAAGAATCAAGAGTATAAGAGTCCAGAAGAGAAGAGGAGGGAGCAACTGAAAGTGACGCAGTGGCATTACTGGCATACACAATGGGTTGCTTTTCTTCAGTTGTGTATCTTTTTGGGAATCGGAAACGTGAACGTATGGGGTTTCTCTCTCTCTCTCTCTCGTCTTTTAAACGGCTAGGATTTGACAGTGTTTGGTATTTTGGGTTTTTTATTTTTTTTTATGCAAAAAATTATATTTTTATGTCAAAATTATTCTACATCGCACTACAATTTAACCGACCCTTAAATCGGTTATCATTTTTTTAATAATTAATTGTCATATCAATATTATTAAATAATTATAAAATAAAAATGTGATATATAGCTTTTTCTTTTTTCTTTTTTCTTTTTTCACATTTTCTTTTTTATGACTACAGTATCCAAGAACACACATGAGATCCCCTCATTCGGAAGCAGTGCTTTCCCTTGCAGTAAATTCGGACGTGTAGCGTCTGATTTCTCTTTTTTTTTTTAATTAGAAGGTCCTCATATTTGTGAAGACCTTCGAACACTTGTTCAGAAGTGCATCTCTACTCTTTCTCTTGAGGACTCTTTCCCCAAAAAAAACTCTCCCAACCTCTTTCACTTTAAATGGGTAGTTCATTCCAACCTCTTATACTCCAGTAATAATCATTTCTTTGGGCGGAACCATAATTTTAAATGGAAGCACAACTTTTTAAAAAAAAATGGGGGGGAAGGGGGGGTAAAAATAATTTTTTGGGATGCCACCCAATTAAAAAAAAAGGACCTAAAATTTGGAGGCATTTTTAAATTTTGGAGATTTAAAAGAAAAATGGGGGAGGGTGTGGAGGTACTAGTTCCCCCAAGGTCAAGTATAGTTCTACTTCTACGGATTTATATTCCTAAATGAAGAATAATTATTTCATATATTAAATATGTCCTTAGCTTTCTGAGCTCTTTTTGCAGCTAGCTTGAATGTTGAAACTAAAAATCCTTCGTGTTCCTTCTCTTACACTCATGACTTTCCCATGCGCTGCTACAATCAGCACCGATAACTTGTTTTCACCATGTAATGTCTTGTTTTCACTAACTTATTTAATAAAAAAAATAGAGATCCCCTCAATTTTTTTTTTTTTTTTTAAGTTCCCCTCAAATTATTAAGAATTGCAATAATGCTCAATTCTTAATGAGTGGCTCAAAATGAGGCATGTCATATGGAGGTGAAAAAAGGCTTTATAAATTAAAGGCCAAATAAGGTGGTTGGCTACTCTCAAAATAGGTTGGGAGTAACTAGCACCTAGAAACACATGGTTTTAGAACAGTTTAGCCACCCTAGCATATTTTGAGGGTGCTTCAACCATATCCTTACGTAGAAAAGGTGGTTGGCCATCTCTAACACGTTGAAAATGGTTGACCACCGCCTAATTTGACCACCTCATCAAGGTGAGGACCTTGAGGAGGTGATTGGCTACCTCAACACATTGACAATGATCGACCATCCCCAAAACAGGTTGAGACGGCCAATCACCCCAAAATATCTTGAGAATTAAGGGAGGCTTTTATTTTTGGTTTCTTTGGCTCTTGTTGGCATGGCTTGTTCCCACTTATTCATTGTAAGCAAATAGTTGAAATTGAGCAAGTTGCAGGCCCTATATCAAATGGACCATCATTTGGTCAAATTATTTAGCGTTTATTGCTTTTTAAGTACATGTGGCAAGGCTTAATATCAAATTTACCTTTTCAATTTTAAAAAGTATAGTAAATTGTGCCTATATTGACCCGAAAGATCTAGATGATACTTTCATATAATATTTTAATAGAGAGACATGTTGACGCCTATCAAAATGCGACATATGTCTCATACGCCATATCATCTTATTTAAAAAATAAAAATAAAAAACGAAACAAAACAAAAATAGGTTTCTTTTTTTTTTTAAAAAAAAAGTGTTTTAAACCTCTAAATGGTTAAGAAGTGGCTTAGCCACTCTAAGGCCATCAGGAGTGATTTGGCCACTCTTGACCAATAATAGAGGGTAACTTGACCACCTATTTAGCAAAACGTGAGTGGGCAAAGCGAGTTCCTCTAGATTTTTTTGTTTATTTGTTTTTGTCATGGTAATGTTTTTTTTTTTATTTAAAATTTTTAAATTTTAAGTAATATTAATAAGACATACTAGACATATGCAGTTGTTGATATCATCTAGAATACCTTTTAAAAATGTACCAATAAAGCATTTAACCCAATTATTTATGTTTGAAAACAGATTCCCTACGCCTTTTCCCTCCTTCAAATCTCCACTCTCACTCGCTCACAGCGAAAATGAACCTCACTGAACTGTAATCTCTCTGTTCGAACGGCAACACTCAGGAGCCAAAACCCATTGTACGGCGATGCAGGACATTTTCGGATCGGTCCGCCGATCCCTGGTGTTCCGGACCCCAGGCGGCGACGACGGAGGGTTCGCCAGTGGCCTGGTCGAGAAGATCGGTTCCAGCATTCGGAGATCGCGAATCGGACTTTTCTCGAAGTCTCCGGTCCGAGCGCTGCCTCCGGTCCCCAAGGACGACGCATCGCCGATCCGGTGGCGCAAGGGCGAGTTGATCGGGTGCGGCGCGTTCGGTCGGGTCTACATGGGGATGAACCTCGACTCCGGAGAGCTGCTCGCTGTGAAACAGGTTGATTACGTATCTATATCTCTGCGTTGATTGGTTTATGGATTTGGTATTGAAGTTTTGGTGGTTCTACTTAGTAGGTTTCGATTGCTGCGAATAATGCTTCAAAGGAGAAAACACAGGTATGGATATGAATGTGCAGCTCTTAATTCCCTAACTTAATTGTACCTCTGTGACAATCAGTTGTTTGATTTGAAATAGATTGGATTCTGACACAAATAGATTTCCACTGTGCAATGTACTGATTTATAAGTTTTATGTACTTTAATCTCATTAAAATAGGCTAACATTAGGGAATTGGAGGAGGAAGTGAAGCTGCTGAAAAATCTGTCGCATCCAAATATTGTTGTGAGTATGGGGTTGCGATCTTTTGGTGGAAATGATGATGGATTTTTCATTTTCTTATTGGTTTTTTTTTTTTTTTTTTGCTTAGAGATATTTGGGAACTGCTAGAGAGGACGATTCGTTGAATATTTTGTTGGAATTTGTCCCGGGTGGATCTATATCATCACTATTAGGGAAATTTGGATCCTTCCCCGAGTCTGTAAGTGACTATTACATTGTCATTAATATGTTTCCGGTGTTTAATTTGCTAATGTTGCTTCTTGAAATCGTTCGCTAAACAGGTTATACGAATGTATACAAAACAATTGTTATTGGGTCTTGAATACCTCCACAAGAATGGAATCATGCACAGGGACATCAAGGTACCTCACACTTTCTTTTAACAGGTCCATATTGTATTGAAGCTTCTCTCTTTCTCTTATCATAATGGGCCATAATGGGCATGATTCATATAGGGTGCAAACATTCTTGTTGATAATAAGGGATGCATTAAACTTGCGGACTTTGGTGCATCCAAGAAAGTTGTTGAGCTGGTATGCCATTGTCTCCAAACCCACGTCAAATAATCAGTCAGTCTTTTTAGTGATTTTTTAATATGCATAGCTAAAGAGGTTGTATAACTTTACAGGCTACTATAAATGGTGCCAAGTCGATGAAGGGTACTCCGTATTGGATGGCTCCTGAAGTTATTCTTCAGACTGGGCATAGCTTGTAAGAACAAATATACAACATTTTTGCTAAAATGTGACCACATTTCTGTTTTCTTTTGGCATGAAATATGTAGATTAAAAAAGGTTAGTTTACAATCAATTCACCTTTTAAAAATAAATATTAAGAACCTTTTTGACAGTTTGAAATAGAAGAACAAGGTTTGGCTATTGGGACAACTGGTAGCTGTAACAAAACATGTATATTGCGTTGATGACTTCCATGTTATGTTTAAATAAAAGAACAGGTGGCATTGAAATTATAGCACACTGCACTGCTGAAACCAGCTTTGTCTTATTTGATTGATTTATTTACTTTTATTTTTTTAACTACTTCATTTGTTTTTCTTTTTTTAAATTGTTTTGAGATTAAAGCTTATGAAGTATTTTTAATGAGAACACTTAGAATCTAAGAAAGATGAGAAAATCCTTTGAAAACCTTCTTGTTCTAAACTTCATTTTGAGGAAATCTCTGTGCTCTCATACAATTTATTCTTCAGTGCCACTCTATCTAAAATGGAGAAAAGTAAAATAAGGCTGTAGTTCTTCATTATGATCTTTGGACCTCATTAATTTTGGAATGTGGTTTCTTAGCTCTGCTGATATATGGAGTGTTGGATGTACTGTGATTGAGATGGCTACAGGAAAGCCTCCATGGAGTCAACAGTATCAGGAGGTACGCACTTGATGCTACTTGTTAAACTTACTACTTCAGTTTATATAAGAATTTGACTGTAATTTTCTAAAGTCAGTATGTGTTCTCCTAAAATTTTTGAAAGTAAGAATCGATGTTTCTCTCAGGTTGCTGCCCTCTTCCATATTGGGACAACTAAATCTCATCCACCCATCCCTGAGCATCTCTCCGCCGAGGCAAAGGATTTTCTGTTAAAATGTTTACAGAAGTACATCCATTTTTCTACTTTTTTGCTGTCATTATGTTTCCATTGAGCCCCCCACCCCCTTTTCTCTTTTTGAAAGAGCCAACAAAATATAACAGTAGTTTGAGACTTTGAGGCTGCTTTTAAAAAAAATTTACTAGTTCATACTTTATGATTTCTATTAGTCAACTTTTCTTCTTTGTAACTCTTACACACATCAAATTATGGCGGCAGGGAACCTAACTTAAGGTGTACGGCATCAGACTTGCTGCAGGTAATCTCTAGAGATGTTCCATATCAATTGTTCATAGATTAAGCGGCAGTAATACAAACATCATGGATAAATACACGCCTAAACATAAGTGTGTGTGAAATATTGCCTTTCAATCTGAATGTTATTGTTCATATAAATACATGCACAGAGGCAGACAAGCATTTTACTTACGATACTGTTTTTGCTAATCTGCAGCATCCATTTGTCACTGGGGAGTATTGGGAATCTCATGCAGTTTGCGGTTCAGTTAGGGTCTGTACATTTGCAGTAAGCTATGCTTGAATTCTTATTCTTTTGATTAACTTATCCCATACTCTAGTTCTTGTTATGTCAGGAATCTGGAAACCAGATGGTAACACTTGGGATGAATTTTAAGAACTCGTAAGCGTTTTACTTTGATGATTGTGTAACATTTGATGAATTTGATTATTGGTTGTTGGAAATGTTGACTATAGAAACTACATTGCTGCTGCAGCATGAACCCTGTGATTAGAAGGTCAACCTGCACAGGTTTAAAGGATGTCTGTGAAATGGGTAGCCTGAGGTGCTCAACTGCATATCCTCCAAAATCCTTAAGAGTGGGATCTTGGGGAGCAAGCAATTGTAATGATGACATGTGTCAGACGGATTATAACGATGAACTTTTGGTTGATGCATCCATAAAGCTCAAATCCATTTTAGGTTCAGATGATTTAAATAAGGTGAAGAACTGTTATCATGCCCTTTGTGTGGTTTAGATGATTATAATGAGCTCAAATAACAATGGCAGATCTCTTTCATTTGAACCAGAGTTTTAATCCCATGTGCGAGCCTACCGATGACTGGCCCTGCAAGTTTGATGAAAGGATAGAGTTGGAGAGAAGTGGAGTAGACTTGTCTTCTAGTGCAACGATGCATAAGGCTTCTGGCAGCCCTGGAGTATCAGGTAAGGCGGAGAATGACTTCACATTTCCATGTGGGCCGATGGGGGCTGAGGATGATGATGAAGTTACAGAATCAAAAATTAGAGCCTTCCTGGATGAAAAGGTACCTTGTCCTTAGAGATCATTCTTTTGTGAACGAATTGATGACATCATTTTGTTATTTTCTCTTATATTTTGCGACAGAGTCCTGAATTTTTATATGATAAAAATATGACATGGTAACTTGCTTTCTAAATTTACATTAGGCTTTAGATCTGAAGAAGCTGCAGTCGCCTCTATATGAAGAATTCTACAGCACAATGAATGCAGCTGGTCATCCTGTTGCAGTTCAAATGGCAAACAGTGAAAAAGTTTTGAATGTCTCAAGTTTACCTCCTAAAAGCAGGTCACCCAATCGAGCACCTAGCAGAAGATTTTCAGCAGTTGTTGATGCTGTGAATGGTGCAAGACATGGGAGCCATAACAAAAATCTATCAAATGCCAGTGGTGTGCACGATCGAGCTCTACAGGAAATTCAGCCACCTCAGGCTAGTGAATGGAAAGAGCTTCGTCTTGATGCTCAGCAGGAATCATTTAGTCAAAGGTTCAGTATATGTTGTTAGGTGAATGTGTAAGCTTATATTTCCTGAGATTTGTCTTCTCCCATCTTATGACCAAAGATTGAAATGTCTGCAGTGCCAGCTTCTCTGAGATACAAAGGAAATGGAGAGAAGAGCTCGACGAAGAGCTTCAGAGGAAGCGAGGCAAGTTTACATTTCTGAATATGATTTAAATCTAAACTGCACTCTGCTGTGTGGTTTTTGTTGGACTTATTGACCTTGAGGACCAATGTTGTGTTCAACTTCAGAATTAACCACCTTGGATTCTAGGTACTGATATGTACACTTGTAATTAAATAAGTATTAGCTCTGTCTTGAGCACTGATCAGTTCTTGGGTAAGGTATCAGGGAGCTTCTCTTATGGGTCGCTTAATGTGCTTTCCAAACCAAGAAAATTTTGTTTACCCAAGCTCCTTTTAAGCTGAAAAGGGTTTCGAGATTTATTGTTCTGTGTACTTTAGACTATCTAAATTTAGGGAAAATATGTCACGATCCCTTGATACTTTCGAGCTTCTTGACTTTGAGACTCCAGTTTCCAATTTAGTGAATGTAAGACCCATGTTTTGAACATTTGTAAATCAAGACCTCTGTTAGGTTTTTTGTCAAATAAATAACAGAAATGAAAGTGAAAATACCATTATGCCCCTTTGATTAAAAAAATAATAATTAAAACCCCATGGCCATGGAGGTACCGGCCATTATGAGGAGATCCACGGCCGTGGGTCTCCATGGTTAGGAGAAGTCATGGGTCTCCTTAGATTGATACCATGGCCATGTTTGAGGAGACCCACAATTGCGGATCTTTGGCCATGGAGACCCATGACTAAGGCCATGGAAGTTAACTGGCTATGGGCTATCGTTTTTTTTTTGTTTGTTAATTTTTATATCTGGGGGGCATAATTATATTTTCACAATCATTTATATTATTTATTTGATGGAAACCTAATAGAGATCTTGATTTACAAATGTTTAAAACACGTATTAAATTCATCAAATTAAAAATCAGGGTCTCAAAATCGAAAAGTGGGAAAGCATAGGGGATCGTAGCATATTTCCCTTAAATTTACCTCATTGTTGTTTGTGTATTGGTGTTTCGAGAGTGAGATTAGAGAACCTTTTCACATTGATGGTCCTCATGAGTCAAGACACCCTAGAATTTTTAGCAACAAGAAAATTGGAGATGCTTGAGAGGTGGAGGTGTTGCAATGGGCAAAAGCCATCTCATAGATCTGGTTTTTTGAAACCTCTCATTACCAAGTTAGAAAAACCAATCCCATCTCATTCTTCTCGACTAGGATATGGGGATGTTACACAAAATTCTATTGAAACTTAGCTCTAGTGAGATATGCAGGTTTGTATTAATGCGTTTGTGAGCTTGACATACATTTTTGGCCAATTTCCCTACAACTCAAGTTTTTCGGACTGATTTTTTGACATGGAAGTTATAAAACTATTTGTTCATAATTTGGGGTAGTCTACTGTTGTTGGACGCATATCTGGCAAGTCTTATTTGCACGATCAATTAGACAGTCAAGACAGATTTTTCCTTGGAGGTGTTCCATTAGAAAGACGAACTTAGAAACATGAATATATGATATCTGGAATATAGTTGGGAGACAATAATTTGTTAGCAAAAGTATCCTGAAAACTCCACGTGCTTCTGACCAAAGATTTTGTCACTCACATGATTTTGTCTCTCACATGATTTTGTCTCAACTAATCTTGAATAAAGTTGCATGATCACATTCTCTTTTATAACCATGACAATGGAAAGTGTATATTGCAGAGATGATGCGCCAGGCAGGTGCAGGAGGGAAGACATCATCTCCAAATCATCGGATTCTTAATCGGCAGAGAGAACGGCTACGTTTTGCATTCTCAGGCAAATGATGCCATATATTTCACCTGTATCTATGCCACTGTTCAATGGGAAAAAAATATTGTGTTTTTCCATTGGGAGTGGTCATGTATTTAGTATCATTACTGGTGCAATGGTGCCAACACATATTGGTCACATTGCCAAATTTTCGTGAATAGCAGGGCACTGCAATCTTCCAGAGCAGTCTTGGTCATTCAGCAGAAAATCTCACATAAAGAAGATCCTCATATGCTCCTTTTGCTTTTGTGTATGATATTGCGGGATATGAAGCACATTAAACTTACTTTTTGAGCTTGTATTCAAAATATATTATTTACTATTGGTATGAAGAAGAAAGGCTAATGTATTAGTTTCTACATTAGGTTTTAGGAATTTGACAAATGGTTGTCAGTCTCTATAATTATCATGCTTGCAACACATAGTAGTTTGTAGTGACAATGACATAAAATCCTTCAAAATGATGGAAATCTCTCCTTATTTATTTATTTGTTTTTTTTTTCCTTTATTTTTTTTTATTTTACTTTTTGGAAAAGTTTAAGTATTATTCAATCTAAGCTGATTTTTAAGTAATTCCCTGAAGAATCCTAGTATCATTTCAAGGCAGGACCCAGTAAAACTGTGGGCTGCTGACAAGTGAAATGGATCTCTTGAAGTAGACCTATACTTGTGGCTGCGTACGCAATAAAGGAATGAGATATAATTATCTTTCACTGTGTAGTTCATAAAATCAAATTGCCTTTTGAAATCCGTAATCCCCTTGCCCTGGAAAATCTTACGGCACTACTGAAAAATCTCCAATGGCCTTTCATTTAATATATTTTAAATATTCTAATATCAGCACGGTAGGTAGCTCAATATGAAGTATGATCCTTGTGAATCCCTCTTTCTTGCCATGTTTCCTTCTATGTCTTCTTAGGCTACGTGAAACTGATTTGCGTTTAACCTAATTTGTATTTAACTCAGTGTCATGAGAAAAGTGCTACGGTTTAAATGGAATTTTTCTAAATTTTTTTTGAGCCGTTTCATTGTTTTAACCTAGTTAAGAGTTTTTTTTTTTAGTTGTTTCTGTTTTAGGATTTGGTTATATTGTGACTCGCGTCTTCTTGTATTGTTTCTCACAAAATAGTGAAATTTCGCTGTAACTTGATGGACATAACCCTTAGAACATCTCCAGTAGTTTATGTAGTTTAGCTACTAAAAAAGTACAATTATCTAGTTTAACTAATATTTTTTTTATACTCACTCAAACAAATTCTCCATTCGACTATCTAAACTCTTTAAATATAATTTTTTGTGCTTTTTTTTATTGTTTTCTTTTCTCTCTCTCTCCACCCATCCCTATTTTTTTAGAAAGAAACATTAAAAATTGTTAACATTGTGCTACAATTCACTATAGCAACTATTAGCAAAAATTGAGTTTTAGCTCTTTTGGAGCTAATATGTTAAAGACAAAAATGAGGCCATTTTAGCTAACTTTAGCTAATATTATTCTTTTACCTAAATTGTTGGAGTTGCTCTTAATAGTAAACCACGTAAATATCTATTTTGTGTGATTGCTTTTATTTTTTTTGTTTCGCTTCTCACGGCTTGTGAGAAATCAAAAGAATTTCCTAACAGGTCTCAAGTTGGATTTTACAGAGAAAAAAAGGGGCAGGCATTAGTCAGGCTAAAATTATATGAAGATAAAGGAATCAGGGAAGATAAGTGTAACGTTTAGCTGTATAAAAAATAAGGTCACTCTCGTGGCTATTGTAAGGTGCCCTACCACAAAATAATGAATTTAGTGCACATTATTAGATCACATAATCAAATATAGCAAGTTTGTACGATTGAACGGGAAAAAAGGATAAGAACTCCAATTTTAAAATTGATAAGGACAAAATTTTCCTCTAATTGAATTGGAAGAAATTTCTTCCATCTATTTTTTTTAAAAAAAAAAAAAAAGAAAAAAGGAAAAAAAATTAACATTTTCAATTCTATCTATTAAATTAACCCTTTATTTTCCTCTCATTTTTTAAAGACTCGCATGTGACTTACGTGTTTGCGCGTTCTTCAATTAATTTACTCTGTTTTTGTTTTTTTTGTTTTTTCATGCCTCTGAAAACGGAGAACATGTTTAAACATATATTGTGCATGGGCAGCGTGGCACCGACGAGTATATTCGGCCAAAAAAGTCAAAGAAGCAAGAGTTGGTTAAGGAATGATTAGTTTGGGCAGCCCAGGAACATGGAGCTGTTCAAGTCACCCAAATGTTTCTCATGGGCCGCGTTGATTTTCTCACATGTCTCCTACTACACATACATGGTGGACAATTAATTGGTCTTACATCATAAAGATTATACAGAATCTCCTAAAAATTCTTCATGTTCCCCTTTCAAAAATATCAGGCAATCAATTGGCAGTATTATCTAGCTGGTGGGTAAGGTCAAAGAAAGCAAAAGCTACTTAAACCTTTAATCTCATCTATTATTATTATTATTTTGAATAATAATACATGGTAGAAAGTTTTCTGGAAAACAGAAAGAGCATGATGGAAAAAGCAAGTTTTTTTTTTTTTTTTTTTGGAACAAGGAGGGGCTGAATTTTGAGTGATAAGAATGGACTAAAGTGCATGGAAAAGATGTTCGTGTGGGATGAGGTGGGCATGTCTTTTTCGCTTTAATTTTCTAGTTAAAGGAGAACTTCTTGACCTAAGTAAGAGACCCGAATTCAAAAGTTTAAATTTATAAATTTGGATACAATCATGTTATATTAGTCACTCATTTTTTTTAGTATCAAAGTTAATTATGAATTTGGATACAATCGTGTTATATTAATCACTCATTTTTTCTAGTATCAAAGTTCATTATTTTTTACTAATACATGTATGCTAAACAATATTTCCCTCATGTGTGAATCTATAAGCACATTAACTACACTTTCCCTCGAATGAAAGTCTTTTACCAAATGTTTATGCATCATCACCAAGATCCCAATGCTCACAATTATAGATACAAGTCCTGCATGCGCTTACTACAAGAATTTTAGTCTTTAGCAACAACAAAAAGTCGTCACTAAAAGTCTAAATAACTTTTAGTAACGACAGTTTGTCACTATACTAAGTCGTCGTTATTGTTTCGTTATAAAAGGTTATTCGTGACTACTTTTATGTCGTCTCTGATTTTTTTTTTTTAGTAACGACGACTTTTTATCATTGCAAATAACATTAAAGATTGTCAAGAAAAATATAAGAACATGTTCTCATTAATAAGTAATTATCCTTGATGACTTATAAAGTTATCGTGGATAACAAGTTGTCCGCGACGACTTAGGTAGTCTTCACAAATAACAAATCATCTGCAACGACTTACACGTTGTCATGAATAACTTTGATTTTATTTTTTTTGAAAAAAAATTAACTTTTATTTATATTATTGTTAATTACAAATAATTTTGGCATGAGTAATCATTTTTACATTATACAAGAATTCAATCAACAAATATTTTAACACTAACGTGCATTAACCAAAGTTTCAAAACTACATAAAAAATGGTAAAAACAAGCATGAATATCTGTCTATATTAAAAATAAGTGATTTAGATTTTTAGTACATGCATATTTAAAATTTCATACAAGTTGCTAACTTAAAATAATAAAAATCATTCTTCAAAGACACCTAAAAATCATTCAATGATTACATGCCTTAAGTCATTTGAAATTCTAAAATCATAGATTAGTCAAGCAGCTTTATCTCTTCTGATCCACCAATAACATAGACTGATTTAAAGAACAAATCATGTTAATGGATTATCATGACAAAAATCAGTCCGAGAATATTAACGAAAAAAAAAAAAATACAATGAGTTTCTCTCTTCTGTCCTTAATTATAAAACCTCAAACTACATCTTGAATACAATAAAAGAAAGAGTATTAATTCCCGTTAATGAGTACGAAGGAATTCAATGATTTCCTTTTTTGTGTGACTCGAATCATGAGATTTTTGAATGTGATCTCATGCTTCTTTACAACTTTGTTGTTGGATATATGAGTGATCTTTTAAGATCTTCCATGGACAAGTGTTCAGAGGTTTGGTCCCCGGTGGAGGTGGGGGCAGTAAAGGTAGGTTTCTCTTTTATTTCCTTTTCGTGCCCATATAACTGAAAAGACAAGAAACATTCAAAAAAGGAAACTGGGAAAACATTAATTATATATGTTTCTCCATTCGTATCTTATATAGTGGTAGCACCTTTATTTTTTATTGAGCCGCGGAATTAATAAAATAATTTTATATATTTTGTTTCAGAATTTTTCTTTCTTTTTTTTATTTATTTATTTTTATTTTTGCTAAAAAAAAAAAGGAAAAAAAAAACTGAACAAGTAAGCAGAAAAATAAAAGGAAAAAAAAATCATTGCATTAATAATAAACATATATAATGTGCTTAAAGAAAGCAATCAACATCATGTTACCTATAAGAAAAAAAAAATCAACATCATGAATAAGACTTAACATTTGCTTTTCACTTAATCACATGCCTACACCAAAATAATAAATCACCTAGGTAATCTAACAATTTAGCAATTTTTTGTGTTATCGGTCAATGTAGACGTGGTAGAACAATACAAGGTGTAGGTGAAACTCAACGGCCCAAATTTAATAACGTGCGGATTAGGTAAGATGTGATGCATGTTTAATCTTATTGACATGTTGCGTACGAATGAGATAATATCGTGTTTGAACAAGATTGCATAATCAACATGAATTCTATGTATCATGATTTGATAGGGCAATTCTACAATTTTTATTTTATTTTTTTAGCTTCGCATGCATTTTTTTAAAAAATAATAATAATAAAATTGGTGACTAATTTAGGAGCTAGCCAGCCCATGTAATTTTATTTTTTTTTCGGGGGGGGTGAGGGGGGGTCTTCAGTACCAGTGCCGAGTACACAAATTATAATGTCGTATAAATCACCACTTCCATGTCTTGAAATCCAGCCAAAAAAAAAAGACTTAATTTTAAAAGGATAATTACAGAGAGCTGTAGTGGTCACGATTGAAAGGCAACTTTTTTTTTTTCTCTTTCGCTTCTTTTGTTAATCACTACTTTATCAAGCCTTTGTTCTTAATTTCAAACCCTAAACATGTACTGAAAAACTTTTGTTAATCACCTTTGTTCTTAATTTCAAACCCTTTTGTTAATCACCTTTGTTCTTAATTTCAAACCCTAAACATGTACTGACTTCTAGACTAAGTCTACTCGGATTTCTGTGGACGACATGGATGGCAATATACGAAAGGACCGTACCTACTGTCCAAACAGGTTAATTCATGTGTGGCTTTTTGTGTGGATTGCGCCACCCTCACCGCACACACGAGATTTGATAACACGAATCTGTAACCGCAGAGAGTTGTCACAATTTCACTGAGGCTGAAAAAGAATTTAGTCTGGTGGTACTCGTGGTAGAATGTAAGAATATTTAAAAGTTTCTAGTTCGAACTATGAAAAACGTCTCCTCATTTGTGATAGAGGAACAGATGACATAATAGACCTATTGGAAAATGCGTCATCGTATCGGTGGTAGTCCAACAAAAACGTAGGCCTTTTTTTTTTTTTTTGTCTCTTTTTAAAATGAATAATGTTAATAGGTTTCTTTGATGTCATTGTCGGAAGGGACTTCAGTGCTGTCGATATCGAAAGGGAATATGCGGTTAAAAAGTCTATGTGAAGTTAATATTAACAGGTTTTTTAAAAAAATTAAACATCATAGAATCACATACACAGAAAAAGAGGTGAGGAATATTAATTAGTCATAAAAAGATGTGTCTACAAATTCATTTCGAACATGAGTCGAGACCAACCAATCGAGAATCCATCATATACGTCCGTGAATCCATGCTTATCCATACGCGTGAAACATATGTGTAAAAAAAAAAAGGAAAAGAGGCCGTCACCAATTTCATAATGCATAATTTATATTTCGATAATTTCTATTAATTAGTCTATTTTCTGAGGCTCCATAATTGTCGGTTATAAATCACATTCTTCATTCTTCGTCTTTTCCTCTTTAAAATCTTTGGCTTGGATCCACCTCGCGCTTTTTTCAATATTTAATAAAATGCATTTTTTTTTCGTATGATAACAAATCATCGGGGGCCCACTGCACTATCCATAACCGGAGCCTGAAGATTGGTCAATTTTTCGGAGCTGTCCATATATATGGGGTGTATTTTATTTCTTTAGGTCGATGTATATCCAAGGTTGGGTGGACGTGGTGGTGGGGCCTTTATGAGTATTTTGAGTAGCTTTTCTTACCATGTTTGTGACGCATTTTTGGGTTGTACCCACCAAAGTAAAAGTTTTTTTTTTCTCTCTCTTTCCATCTCCATCAAACCCGCCGGCTCAACTTTAAGGCCACAAAAAATAAATAAATAAAAAATAAAGTTATTTAATAGACTAGTCTATAATTATCATATAATTGAATAATGTGCAAATAAAAATCAGTCATTAATTATTTTTTTTACAAAGTTTTTGTGAATTTAAAAGCTGATTTTTATTGTTATGTCATTCTAGTTGTATGAGAGTCTTATAATAGTTTAATAAATAACATTACCAAAAAAAATTCATCATTTACACTAACAAAGAGAACAAATTGCCTTTATGCTCGGTCCACCATTTTAATTTTTTTTTTCTCTTCTTAAAACAAAAATATTAACAAACGACACAAACGTAAAACATTCATAAAAACACAAAAATAATTTTCATCTTTTATATCACATCAAAACCATTTTTCAAACAAAAAAATAAACCCAAAACATATTAACGAATTTAGTTTACACTTGCAAATGTTAAGGATGTCCGCACTAGAATGTAGTCGGCATAAATTAGACACAACTACATGGCTGCATTCACATTGGGCTAGCCAAAATAGCCAATGTAATTTTAGTTAGCCTTGTAGCAAAAATTAGCAAAACAGAATCTCACAATATCCAACTAGCTATTTTGGTTGAGAAAAAAACAAATGTAACTCAGTAATGCATTAAAAAAAATATACGATTTTCTTTTCATTTAAATGAAATAGTAAAAGTGAATATTTAAAATGTTGAGTCAAATATAAGTGTTTTGAAAAAAACTAATAATTAAAATAGAAAAAATATGATTTTTTAACTAAATATTTGTCGATCCGGATGTAAATCTGCTTACCTTAATTTTTTCATATGACTTAGTTATCCCCCTTTCTTTATATATGTGATGAAATTAATAATATCTAATTTAATCAGATAGACTAGTACCAAATGTTAGGTGTGTGGTACACAGACCTCTTCTCCTTCTCTAGTATGACTTCTTCCAAGCCACGACAATTTTTATGGTTATACGATGGGCACTGAGAAAATGTAGTTCACCTATATTTCTGTTTCTATCGAAATTGACAGTATTGCTGAAAACTATTTAAATTTTATTTTTGATTTGAAGCATCTTTAGACCATCCCCACAAAAAAGGGCATGCACTAGGCCGATTGAATTGTCAATATGTGACAAGCCCATTTGAAAACCAGCCACGTAAGAAGAAAAGTTAGAGCAACTAGCAAGTTGTCTTAGCATGCGTTAAAGAAACAATTGGTTTTTCATAGCTTTTGTTCTACAAACAAGATAGTGGGAGCCGGAAATTTCCTCCAAGAAAAGAACAAAAAAGAAAAGATAGTGGGAGCTCTATTTTGTGGATGCATCGATGAGATTTGGAGCTTTACAAATCCTTAGTCGCCAAGAAAGCTATAATTCAAATAATGTTATATGCAAGATTTTTATCCTCCTAAATATGATGTGGTTATTAAAATTATAATTAGATCAATGATTTATCACAAATTTAATAATAATTTTAACAATGACATCATATTTGAGAGAAAAAAAAAAAAAAAGATGGTAAGAGTCTTGCATACATTTTAACCCAAAAAGAAAAAAAAGAAAAAAGAAAAAGAAATTTACTCTCTCAAACTGACACGTCATTTACATTTATTCTCAAACTATCATTTTGTGACACTTGATTCTCTTCAACTATCAATTTCATACATTTGGCATCCTCCAATAGCGTTTGACATCAAAATGGATGGAAGATGTTGCATTGCATGTGACCCACACATGTAATTTAATAGGGGGATCTCAAATGACCTTAAACATATATAGGCTATGTTTGTGAATATATATAATATTGGATAGTATTTTTTATTTTTTAGTTTGAAAAATTATCTTTATTATTTTAAAAAGATTTGTGTTTGAATTGTCTATTAATATTTTTATTAGGAGATGAAAAAACAAAAATTTTAATAAACCAATTAAACCATATCACTTTTTACTAATGACATGCATGGACAGTTTAAACTATAGTGCAATATTGTAAATTGAAGAAGTTGCGACGGTGCTTTTGCAATTTGCAGTTTTTTCGTTTCCTCAGGATGAGTTTTGTGGATAGAAAGCTTGTGCATTTATTTTCTGTTGTCAACACTCAACACGTGCTTCTCGTTTGGAATATAGATCGAAAAAGAAAACATATGGTGAGATGGAATAAATGCAGACAGGACCATGCTTTCATTTTTAGTAATAATACTGTACACCAACTAGTGAATCAAAGTTTTGTTGGGTCTATTAATGTTGCAACATGTTTGCTTGAATATTTGTCAATTTTAAGGAACCAAATAACTTTAAAAAGGATCTATGCACATGGGTTTGGCCATTTTTTAACAAAGTTTTATGTTGTTGTTATTGTTATTTTTTGTACTAGCTCCTCACTTTTTTCATTTTTAAGCATTCAATGGTAAGATTATTGTGCTATCAATTTCAAAACAGTTGCTTCTAAGCATATAGATTTCATAATAACTATTACTTTTAGGAATTGAAACGCTAATAATATAATTATTATCATTGTGGCTAATCATTTTGGAATTGTCTTTTGGGAAAAATTAAATTTATTCTTTAGAATTTCATGAGATTTCAATTTAATTCTTAGATTTTTAATTTTGATAATTAAAATTAAGTTCTTAAGTTTTTATTTGATTTCAAATAGGTCCATTTGTTAACTAACCATACAATTAATTAACGGTATGTTATATTAGACAAATTAATTAATATCATATGACTCTCATTTGACATATCATGTGCCAATTATACGTGCCGTGTGACAAAGTTGGCTGACCACCTCTCTTTTTAAAAAATAAAAAATAAAAAACAAAAAATGCTTTTAACTTTTTTTTTATTATAATATATTTGTAATTTAAAATAACTATGCCACGTAGTACCTATAGTTGGCATATGACGTGTTAAGCGAGAGTCATGTGGCATTAATTGATTAGTCTGACGTGACATACTATTAATTAATTTTAAATGATAAGTTGACTTAGTAACTTATTTGAAACCATATACAAACCTAAGGACCTAATTATCGAAATTAAGAGAGATGGCCTTCCCTTCAAGAAGAGATAACCCATTGCCCTAATCTCGCTCTTGTTATTGTTATTAGCCTATTATCCTATTATTTAGTTGTTGCCTAGTTGCATTTTCGTGGTGTAGCATCTTAGCTTGTAGATTTGAACTTCTAAATTTAATATTATGGGTTGAATGTTGGATAATACATGGATAGGTTATGGCCGTGTTTAAGAATATGTTATCTTGTTACTCTTGCATGATTAGCTTTCTATTTAGAGGTTAGGTGTAAACCCCATAGTTTTTATATGTTAAAGTTAATAATGGGTTTGACGTTTTATGGAATGGATGATGCTTGCTTGTGTTTAACACGTTATAACATGATCGAGATAATTGTTAAACCTATAATGGGTTTTGGTCAACATTGAACCTTCGACCCCCGAGAATTGAACGATCGATGTAGACAAAAAACGATAAATTAGGGGTTTAATGCATAATTAAGGTATATGTTGCATGATTAAGGTTCTACGTGTAAGATTAGGATTTATAATGTGGTATATGTCCAATGCTAGAGTATGAATTGTAGTGACGTGAAGATTAAGATGTCTAGGATTGAGAATGAGTAATCAAGATAAGTAAATGCTTATGGAATGATCAAACTCTTTTAATATACATATGTGATATTTCTTTATCAACAATGAGATATTTTATGCATGTTGTTTACTTAGATAAAATATGTTATGAGTCTAATATTTTTATCGAACAATTATAAATGCAAATGATAAATGATTTATGATAATTGAATATATGTTGTGTACGGATAACAGGCACATGGGTATAAGACTTGACCCTATGGTCTAAAAATTTAAGTTTATTGTTTGGCATTGGATCCAATAATTTTATAGGTGACCGGTGCAGTCATTTACAGGTGGTAGTCACAAAGAAGACATCATTAATGATGTGAATCACTTGAAGTTTAAATCTGATCGGGCTATTAACGATGACAATATGCGTGCTTCACCAGGGCACCGATGTTATACTACAGGTACCTCAAAACAATGCAAACCCTCTTGAGAAAGGGTTAATGGCTCGAATAAATCATTTGAAAGAAAGTTATGATTACGTGTGTGTGTGTGTGTGTGTGTCTAAACTTTGGAAAATACAAGTAAATTGACAAAAAAAAAACTACAAAATACAATTGAATTGTATTATATTCTCTAAAATAAAAAATAAAAATGAATTGATTTTAACTGCCTTGAAATAATGTTTATAGTTGGATAATTGTTTTAGTAACATTTCAAAGCACCAAGCAAAATTAGCCAAACTAAATGCATGAAGCACACATAAATAAAGTCCCAATAAAACAAACAACAAATATATATATATATATATATATGTTAGCGTTGTAAATGTGGATGCATGCAATATTTGTATTAAGATAATGCAATTATCTTTTAAGTATTTGCATCGTGCAATTACTATCCGCATCACGCCAATATTATCTGCTATCTGCATTTGAGATTAATGAGTTTTTTTGGCGTTCTTTGGGTCTTTATTTGGGGCTATTTTAAACAATTTTAAAAATAGTTTTGGACATTTTTTTTAGTGTTTTGGGCCTATTTTAGTGTTTTTCAAACTCCAATGTTTTTATTTTAGTTGAAATTCATATCTATTTCACATTTCAACTTAAAAATAACAAAGAAAATATAAACACCCTATGATAGGTTTATCCAAAATAAATACAAATATACAAATTACAAATCACAAAGTACGGTTAATAAATTATAAAGGGTATATGGAAGTGGTTAATTTAACCGCATGCACATATTCTAGAATCGTTATCCGCATCTGTATATACAAATGGTAATTTTTGCTATTTGCATCTGTATGTGCAGATAGCAAATATGTGTAGATAACGGATGCGGATAGTTATTATCTGCCCGCATTTACACCATTACTATATACTCGTAATCCATGCAAAATAGCGGATAAAGAATGCAGAGCAGTTTTTAGCCGCCCACCCAAACACATTTACCGATTAGACACTCCCTTTATTTCTTGAGAATTTCCGTTGTTACATTTAACCACTTTCTAGTGACAATATTAAAATAGTGAGAAATGCCTAAGCGCACCCTTGGTTTTTGTTATATAAATTCCTATAAAACTTATTTTTTGCTTCAAAACTCTTAAATTTGTACCCTTTACCACGCGCCATGCACATGTTTTATTTTTATTTTTATTTTTTGTCAATGATAAGGGTGGATCAAAGTTTTTTTTTGGCTGACAAATTGACCTAACATGGATTAAAGTATGATTTCAAGAATTACAGGGGAAATCGATATGCTTTTATCCAAATTTAAAGGAGGCTGGACCAACATTTTTTTTTTAAATGTTTTATGGTACATGTTAATAAATAATTATCTTTGTGATTAGGCATGTTTCAACAAATATTGTGATGCAAAATGATGTGCTCATTAATAGTAAAGAAAAAATTAAAAAAATAACATTCAAACCCTTTCTAATCTAGCTAGATTATGTAATTAAAGAAGAGGCTTTACCAATGGCAATAAGTAATTTATAGTCGTTATTCTATGATCGTATCCGGCTAATACTTATAAAATAATGTTAGAAACCATAATTTTATCCCACATTTTAGTTTTTGTGAAAGAAAAAATAATAATTCAAAGCCTGATCGAGACTGTCACGTCAACATTGTAAGATAGTTATAGGATAAAAATGTGGTTTATAACATTTCTTATACTTATAACAACAATTGGTAACCGCAGGTGTTGTATCATTGCTAAGTGGACTTTAATAATAAACGCCGCTAAAATCTTAATAATGTTTTCTTTTTTTTAGCAATTGGTTTTGATTATTGCTAAAACACAAATTGCTTGTCGTGATATTATTATTATTATTATTATTATTGTTTGTTTGGAATGAGTGGGAATTTACTAAAAAAGAACTCAAGAGCTACAAAACACTCTAGCATAAACTGCTAGACCAACAATTGCATCAGCAGCTAACATCTGCACTATCCAGCAACTGCAACATCAAAGCTATACTCGACCCACAAATTAACCTCCCTATATGTTCAAACATGTATTACAACAACAAATCCATCAACAAATCATTTATACATCTTTTTTTTTTTAAGAAAAAAAATTAAAAAGGCAGTCAAGAAAGACCGATTGTAGCTATTATAACTAGGTGTGACTATATATAGTAGCACCTACCCACTAAGAGCTGCACAAAAAAAGGCCTAAATGGTGGGAACTACAGGCGCTTCATTAAGTCTGACTGAGCTAGTCCCATCAGGGAATCATTGGGACCTAACGCAGCTAACACTAATCAGGTTTGTATGAAAATTTTTATTGAGGGATTCGAACTCACGCTCTAGTGTATGCCCAGCCCACTTTAAAGACTTCCTTGAGACCATTGAACCACCACCACTAATGGTAGGTGATCTATATATGTAGATCTACAAACAAAGCAATTACAAACCAGAAAAATCAACTGAACTTAACATATCCTAGAATTCTTGCCGGTAAGTTCAATCTTTTGCATAATTCTACATTTTCATTTGTTAGCTTAAATCTTCCTCTTGCTATAATCTTTGTTTTGATCGCCCAACTTGACGTAGTGGAGACTTGGTAAACAAAGTCTAAAACATCTGCGTCTTCTGACTTAAAAAATAAAAAATAAAAACAAGCACGCATGCTTAAGGTAATAAATTCTGCAGAGTGTTGAGAAAATTCTCTATTTGATAATGATTCAATTTGTTGTTTTACATTGTAAACTCACTTATAAATATTAATAGAAAACTTGAAGAACAAGTAGTCATAATCCTAGTAGAACAAGTAAACATAATCATAATAAGGAAGAAAATAAATACAATCATGAAAATGAAAGAAATAAAGTATTAATGGAGATAAAAATAAAAACCAAATAAAATCTCTAGCTTACATCCGTGGCCACGAGGTGAACCTTCGAAGATAGACTCTCGGGAAAGAGGTTTGAATTGCTGTCGTGACCATGATCGGATTGTTTAATATGATCAGGGCTACTACGATCAAATCAAGTGGATCGATCGAGACTACTTTAGCATCCTACATCATAACTAAGATCATTTCTTTGCTTACAAAGATATATTATAATTTATACACTCTCGCCTCCAAGCTTACCTTGCACAAACAAACTTTGATTCTTTGTACTAAAGCTACATTTAAAAAAAAAAAAAAAAAAAAGCTCTCTAGTCTCTGATGTGAGTAACTTGTGAGTATTGTGTCTCACATTGAGAAATTATAAAGAAAAATAGTAGTTAATATATCTAAGTAGACCTAAGCTCATTAGCTTAAGTTTTTTGGCTAGAGTGGTGTCTAAATATGTATATTAATGTATTCTTGGTAAAAATTGATGACCGTTTATCTCCTTAACAATTGATATCAGAGCCATGGTTTATTTTCTGGAATGAATGTCTGGATGCATCTGGTTTGGAGTTACGGTTCATGGCTGCAACTTTTGTACGCGTGATACTCTTGAAAATGTAAAAAGACTCACAAACATGACTGCTCTGGAGTAACTCTTGTATGCGTGATACTTTTGAAAATATAAAAAGGACTTACAAACNGCAGAAAAATCATCTGAACTTAACATATCCTAGAATTCTTGCCGGTAAGTTCAATCTTTTGCATAATTCTACATTTTCATTTGTTAGCTTAAATCTTCCTCTTGCCATAATCTTTGTTTTGATCTCCCAACTTGATGTAGTGGAAGACTTGGTAAATAAAGTCTAAAACATCTGCGTCTTCTGACTTAAAAAATAAAAAAATAAAAACAAGTACATATGCTTAAAGTAATAAATTCTGCAGAGTGTTGAGAAAATTCTCTATTTGATAATGATTCAATTTGTTGTTTTACATTGTAAACTCACCTATAAATATTAATAGAAAACTTGAAGAGCAAGTAGTCATAATCCTAGTAGAACAAATAAACATAACCATAATAAGGAAGAAAATAAATACAATTATGAAAATGAAAGAAATAAAGTATTAATGGAGATAAAAATAAAAACCAAATAAAATCTCTAGCTTATAGTCTGTGGCCACGAGGTGAACCTTCAAAGATAGACTCTCGGAAAAGAGGTTTGAATTGCTGTCGTGACCATGATCAGATCGTTTAATACGATCAGGGCTACTCCGATCAAATCAAGTGGATCGATCGGGACTACTTTAGCATCCTACATCATAACTAAGATCATTTCTTTGCTTCCAAGGATATATTATAATTTATACACTCTCGCCCCCAAGCTTACCCTGCACAAACAAACTTTGATTCCTCGTACTAAAGCTACATTTAAAAAAAAAAAAAGAAAAAAAAAATGAGGCTCTCTAGTCTCTGTTGTGAGTATTGTGTCCCACATTGAGAAATTATAAAGAAAAATAGTAGTTAATATATCTAAGTAGACCCAAGCCCATTAGCTTAAGCTTTTGGGCTAGAGTGATGTCTAAATATGTATATTAATGTATTCTTGGTAAAAACTCTTGACCGTTTATCTCCCTAACAATTGGTATCAGAGTCATAATTTATTTTCTAAAATGAATGTACGCGTCTGGTTTGGAGTTGCGGTTCATGGCTGCTCTGGAGCAACTCTTGTATGCGTAATACTCTTGAAAATATAAAAAAGACTTACAAATGATGGTAAAATTTTTTTAACCATTTATCTCCCTAACAGTCTCACCTTCTAAATAACCTCTACAAATTAAAAAGACATAGCACATCTTCGGTTAACCCTATCGTACCAACTTCTCCCCTGTTGGGAGGCTCTCTCTCTCCAGGCATAATCAATGAATGCGTGACAGGGATAGCCATTGTCGTGATATTATTGTACGTTGTTGTAGAAAAAAAAATACGGCGAAATTGTTGTACATTTTGATTCTTGCTTTTACGAAGAATAGGCACGTGAATATATCTATATATATATATATATAACATATTTTGGAATTTACTTTAAGTAGTTGATAACTGTTAGGAAGTAGTTAGTGGTTGTAAAACCAGCACGTAAGTTGGGATCGAGTAGGAAGATCCACCTGCGAAGCTGCGCTGCAAGTTGGTCGGTGAATGATTGGGGGGGGGGCGGGGAGCACCGTGTAGAGATACAGCTATTATTAAGTAACCATCAACACGTGGTTGGGTAATTTTTCGTACACACCAACTTGCACTGCTGCTTCATCTTTTTCTGCAATCTAATTGTTTAGCAGTGAAGGATGCTCTCACTCCGGTCCGTTGATGCCAACTATGAATAATTGTTGTTGATTTTGTTCCAAAGCGATGGATCCGTAGGTCCCACACGCTTGTACGGAATTGCTCCTCCTTCTTAAATAGTGTGTCCCACACGTACTATATACAATACCATATATTTATATATATTTATATATATTTACAACTAGGGCTTTACCGATCATGACCATACACAAAATATGGTCACATGCACTTGGATAGATGTAATGAAATTGCGGCTGCATGCATGAGATAGGTATTTGTTTTTATTACTTCTGACAGTGTTTGAGACCATTCGTAAATTTGATACAATTTAATATGAAATTAGTGAAACAAGATTTTTTATAATTAGGTTTAAGTCAATTTTGAATTAACTTACTTAACTCTTAGAGGTGACTTGCATAACCTGTATATATAAATTAGAGTCAATTTTTTTCTTTTAACAATTAAAAAACAAAATCCTAAAAAAGCTAAAAGTCAATTTTGAAATCAATTTGTCTTTGGCATTTGAATTCGAATAAGACAAGTGTTTAGTAAATGGTTTGTGCGAGTAAGATGTTTAGGTAATTAATTTAATGGCATAGGCCATTAATGGTATAGGCCAGAGAGTCCAAACTTCAACTCATATATATAAAAGAAATTTAAAGGCATGGTCAGATGTTTGAACTAATGACCTTCGTTTTGTAAGGCGTGATCCTTGACGGATTGAACTATTCTTTGGGGATAATGGCACGTATATTCTTTAAACACGTGAGAATAACATAATAAAAAAAAGTATGTAAAAAACACATGCTATTAAAAAAAAAACATATATTTTTCACATAATAGAAAACACGTCACTTTTTTAAAAGTTGGATATATTGTAGGAGTTCCTACAACTCAATTCTTTGGAAATTTGTGTCCAAACACAACTACCCTAGAGCAAACATCAGTAGTTCAAATGGTCAGCTCTTAATTATTTGCTAATGACATTGCTCTTACATAAGGATAAATAAGATTATTTGAGTGTCCCTCGCTCCATGTAACGATAATAACTACCTACCACAAGCTAGAATCTAGTAAGGAAATAGGGGAATCCATGGAAGAGAAGGGGGACAAAACACAAAATTGTGGAATATAGTTATATAGAGATCGATCCAAAATAAAGCTCAAGGAATTAATTAAGTAGCCACCCACAAGGGCTTGCAATCTAACAATCTCTTTTTCTCATGCTGACCACCTTCTTTGCACCTTGTTGGCCTCTCAAACTTTTCCATAATTCCCATTTCAGCCCCATCATTCACATAATTACCATCCATCTCTTGACCCATGTACAAAATATCACTCTCTCCTTCTTCTTCATCATCATCATCATCATCATCATCATCATCATCTTCTTCTTCTTCTTCTTCTTCGACTTGTGGGTTTTCTTCAGAGGTGTCATTTTCATGATCAAAGCCTTCTTCTTCATCGCTTGCTTCAATTTCTTCAATCTCAGATAGTTCTTCCGAGTCAACAGTACTTGGAGTACAATCTTTCAAAAAGCATATTCGAAGGCGGCCATGGCTTCGTTCAGCTCGAAAGTAAGTGTGTGTTGCTGGGGACTTGACAGCCTTGATTATTAGCCGCCCACCTTCACGGTGGGGCCTAACTCGAAGAGATTCCGAGCCGCTTATCGTTGTCAAGGGAGGTGGAAATTTATGAGGATTCGCTTTCTTAGCTCCAAAAAGTTGTCGTGGCGGCTTGGCTTGCTCCCTTGTCGGCAAATTCCCGCCCTTGGAGTCCGATGAAGGCAATGAAAAAATGCTGCCTTCGTTGATGTCGGTGCCCGTCTCGTTGCCCAAATTCTCAGTACACAATTCCAAGCTTTTCTCACTGAGCATGGCTGAAGACCGCTTAACAAGAGGATGGACATAGGTGTAGGTGTTTTCTTTCTCCATTGCGTCTGCGGGAACTTGTGCGCTAGCAGGGGAGATATCTTGGAGGAAACTCCAGCCACCCATTTCAGGTTTTGGGGAGCCATGATTAGCAAAGTAATTATAGGACTGAATGTGGCACGGGTCTTCAATTTCTTTGGTGTTGGGGCAAGATTGTAAGGCTAATTCAAGAGGTTGAGAGAGGTGTGGTGGTCTTGGTGAAGAAAGTTTGAGCCTCACTGTTCTTGGCTCGAGAAGATGGGGGTCTAGACATGACTCCAAACCTTGGCACTGGCACAGAATCGTTGCCATAACAATATCCTCTGCTATGAATTTATACAAGGCTAGAGATAATATTAATGGGAGGCAGAGGAAGAACAGAGGAATTGGTGTGCTAAATTACAAGGGGGAAAGGCCCTTGTTTTGTAAGGAGAGGCAGAGCAAAAACAGAGGAGTGGGGCTTTTGGATTCAGTGAAAGACTCTCGTATTGTAGGGAGAGCGATGGAGAAACAATGAGCGCATGACGGATAAGTGAAGGTGGGGTGTGAATTTGTAGTCCCCAAAAGCGCCTGAGCTATATTGTAGAGAGGGTGGGTACTGGGTAGGGGCCATTTTTACACCACTTGAATTATACAATTCTAAATACTACCTCACACTCCCATAGAGGATATAAAGAAATAAAAAAGCGGGAGCAGACGAATTTCCCCTGTTAAGTGTTTTTGTATTTAAAGACAATTTTCATATTTTTGATGAATTTCAACCTTCTCACCAAGATAAAAAAGGGGATTCCACATTAATATTCATATTATATGCCTTAATAGTCAGAACCAAGGGTTTTTTCAAAGGGAATAAAAAGAAGAAAGAACCTCAGCCCACGGCCTTTGAAATTTCTAGCAAGTCCGTTTACTCAATTGCACATTTTTCATGCCCCAAAGAAGGGAATTGACCAAATTTCATATCGTTTATCCTATGCAGACTAATGCAGTCGTGATCCTCACTAAAAACATAGCAGCCTGACAGCGAAGAGAAGGGTAATTTAGTCAAAAAAAAAAAAATTTGTAATAAGTAATTTAGTCAATTTTGAAGTGGGTGTTTTTCAAACATTAATGTTTGGTTTTATTAGCAGGGAGACTACTGCATGCTGCATGGAATAATGATTATGTTTGGGGAAAATATTTTGTCAGAGCGACAGAATCCAATGGCCCTTATTTCCGGCCATGAATTTCAAACAAAGCCGGTGCCATGAGTCCCACCCATAAGGCCTGCATTATGACATATTATCCCTGTCTCGCTCTATTCAAATATAATGATGATCACAGTTTATAATTTGATAAAATAATTAAAAATTCTCATTAATTTTATAATATTTCAAGCATTTTTTTTCAATCAGGACATGCCAGAAAAACTAGTATGGTTTGTTATTAATCAAATTTTTGAAAACAATTAATAAGTCAAACCTCTTATTGAAGAGTATGTGCTTTCTTTTTCTTTTTTTCTTAAACTTTTAATTAGACAGAATTCAATAATATCGGCTTGTTTTTCTTCTTTCTTCGTTTTTTTTTTTGACATCAAGAGTTGTTTTAATTTGCCTAATTTGGTGTGTGGCCTTTCACTTAACCCAAACTTTCTCTCAATTTGCCTAATTGTACGGATAGCTGGACAAGACATGTTAAAAAGCCCTCTGAAAAAGGTAAGAATTCAGTGATCCTCCAGTATCCACTAAGTCACCGTTTTGCCTGTCGGCTAGTGCTAGTCTATGAACCCTAGCCCCATCTCCCTTTTTAACGCCCAACAAAATTAAATGATAAAAAAATAATAAAAATAAAGGTATATTTTAGTAAAAATAGATAGAACTCGGGGCATTTAAACAAAACAGAAGAAATTTATAAGTTAAAAAGCTTAGAGTAATCACATTTGAGATGTCATGCATGTTCGAACATAACGAGACGAGTTTAAACGAAAACTAATTTTTGCATGTCACTTTGTTGAATTGGCTGCGTTTGAATGCAAAAAATTAATTCTTTCAAATGAAATGCCATCTTCATGCATATATTTGTATGATGTGTAGTTCAATTTAGTATATATTTATATATATCGCATTTCCTTTTTTTTTTTTGTCAGTAGGGCCTCATGAATATTGTATATATATATATATATATCGCATTTCCATTTTTTTTTGTCAGTAGGGCCTCATGAATATTGTAAAATAATGCAAATACCCGGTAGAACGTTACACACTCTCTCTCGGAAATGGTGAAAAGCTGAGAAACTACACGCAATTGCGTATCCTAATAAGCCATGTGGGGATACAACCAACGACAGACCCTAATTGCTTAAAGGACGACAAAGCTCATTAGCCTACAAAAGTTTGCCTTCAGATTTATTTTTTTGCTACTTTAAGGGCTTTGTCTTTGAGGTTCTCTGTGATTTTCTAAGTATAGAAATGCCCCAAGTGTAGCTTAATAAGATTCCACCAGAAGAGGAAAACAGAGCAGCTGGCATCAGCAATACACTGTACTATGCATTAGCTTTTGCACGTTGCCTTTCTGAGATTATCACACATGCATGAAAAAATCTGTCACCTTATTTTTACTCTGTTTTGTTCCTTTTCTTCAATAAAATAACGGTCGAAAGCTGAGGAGATCACAGGAAAAAACAGGGGACCTAACAGCTATCCGCAACTAGGCACCCTTGTAAATATATGCTTAGATAGTTTTGGGGGGCAAAACTAGTTTCAGCATGCAGTATATCTGTTAAAATATATGCAGACTTATCCACTAAATTCTATGTGTTTTTTAAGATAAGAAATAAGGTCACTTGATTTTTCTATCCTTAATTTTCGATCCCATTTTCAGTACATAGTGGACATGGACTTTCCTTGACCCTTGTGATCAGAAAATTAAGCTAAAGCGTATACAAAAAGCAAAACAATAATATCTTTATCAGAAGATTCTTCATAAGTCATAACCTGTCATTTTTTTCTACCTATTTTCCATTTTCCATAGATTCTATTGTCCAGCTGACAGAATTGGCCCTTCCTATTTTAATTTCAAAGATATGACGGAAGCAGATGTCTCATAATATTTGACACAAATGAACAGATATGAATAGTAGCCCCAACAATTTTAAAGAAATGATTGATTGTGAGATTATGTGAATTTAGACTATTTTTTTTTATATTTAACGAAATAAAAAATATTATCTATTAAAAAAATACATATTATCAATAAAAATTAAATATATTTTTATCAAATTTTACGCATATTTTATATTGTAAAAAAAATTTAAACTAAAAATATTATGTTTTAGTTTACTTACAAATAAGAGTCATTTCAAAAGTAAAAAAAAATAACATTTTAAAATAAAAACTGTTTTTTGTCTGTTCGTAAAATTTTCTATGACATGATAAAGGTGGGAATAAAAAGAAAGATAATTAATTGGATGGTTAATCACCATCAGGTCCTCCTGGTCAAAAATTGCAACCGGTTGTCAATAAAAATCAGCGGCAAATTCCATGTATCATGATTCCTGGAAAAGAATGACCATCTGCTCCTGTTCAATTTGATTCCTGGATCCTATCAAAAAAATTTCGTAGTTAAGATGATGAGCCACATGAGCAAATCTAGTTAATTGGGTTTATGTCCATCACATAGATTATGATAACTACTTGCCTCCTCTTATCTAAAATAAGACCTTATTCAATTATTTACTTGCATTTTGCAATTACTTTATGATAATTTATTCTACTAATCCTTAAGGCTGTTTGTCCAGTCTTTGGCGGGCTTGAGCCTGCCCCGTCATTCTCATTCTGTGATTGATTGATTGACCATCATAATCAGAGCCAATGTTATACAATGGGACTATGGGAGGAGAATTTTCTATACCAACAACAAAATACCATGATTTTTTGAGTTTAGCCTTTGTCTAAATTACCTTTTGTTGCAAATTTATTATTTAATTATTGTGATTCACATGTGGATCTCATAAATTTAATGGTAAATTTAATAATTATCATTTTTATGATCATTGTTTTCGTGTAGAATTTAATTTACGCAAAATGAAATCTAATTTAATCTGACCATTATTTTAATGAACAAACTTAGCCGATATGTTGGTTTTAAATTCAGACAAAAATTTACAAATTTAGTTACCCTTAGGTGTGCTACTAAGGTGACTTTTCTTTTTCTTTTTTTCTTCTCTTTTTTCTCTTAAGGGTGCGTTTAGGATTGCGATTTCGTAGACAATAAGTGCGATTTTAAACCAAATCGCAAAAACTGGATTGTTTGAGAACTGCGATTTTAAAAAATTGCGATTTGAAAACTCAGAAAATCTGCGATTTCAAATCGCAGGTAAGGAGGTGTTTTTTTGAAAACGTAGAATTTTAAAAGGCTAAACTGCGATTTTAAAGGCCAAACTGCGATTTTGCCAAACGCTTAACTGCGTTTTCAAAAATCATGTTTTCAAATCGCACTTTTTAAAATTGCTATTTTTAAAATCACACTTTTTGAAATCGCAATCTCAAATAAGCCCTAAGTCTCAATGTATTGGATTTCAATTATTTGTAATTTTTGTTTTTTTTTACCATGATGGGGGCTTTACTTAAAGAACCTTGACTACCCTTTTTACCTTAATTGGAGCCTTTAATTTTGCCTTTTGTTTTGTTTTTTTATTTTTTGTTTTTGTCTTTTTGTTTTTGTTTTTTGTATAAAAGGAAAGTTAATTATACCATTGCCATTTGGGGCCTTATTTCAATGGAGGCCCTAGGCAATCACCTAATTGGCCTAGCTAATGAGCTGGCCTTGCTACTTGGATTAAATATGAAAGAGTTTTTATGGCATTCACCTGTTCGAGTATGACTCAAATAGACTACCTACCTCATATAAATCTCATAAAAATTATTTCGCATTTATTATTCGGAACGCGGGTAATCGTAATGCCGACAGTACAAATCCAACAAATACAAATAAAGAATCTTATATATATATATATATATATAAACAACTTTTGGTAGCTCTAAATTAATGAGCATGCTCATCGGTCCCCTCGGTTAAAAAGCTTCTTTATCAGCAGTGATGAGCTGACTATAACTAGCGAATTGAGAGAGAGAATGAAAAGTTGCATCAGAATCCATCAAGCTAAGTTTATTAGATTAAGTAATGGAGAATCTTTAGCTAAGAGTACGTCATGTCCCCTTCGCCTTAAGTTAAGCCTAAAGTTAAGCCTTTAATATGATTTTTTCGCCATAATTCATATTATATCGAGACTTTGTTGAGAAAGACAAGAGAATCCACTTCATGGCTTACACAAGCGCTCTCACCGACATTTTTGACCATGTTAGTGATACCTTTTTCCTTCCACTGGCAACACTTTTTTTTTTTTAAATGTTTTTTTTTTTCCTTTTCCTTTTCCTTTTCAACTTAAAAATAATGAAACCCATGTAATCCATGCAATATGTCTTGCAATAAATAGTCATTGGTTGTGTGAATTACCAAAATTGAATGCATCGAGCCCATGAAAAAAAAAAAACCTTTAAAGGGGAAGTGTAAATGTTGGTGTCATAGACTTAGGTTAGCATTGGAGACCGTGACAAGACATTCAGCTTTAATCTCAACTGGCCTGCATGATTACTGCCGGTTTTACCACCATTATAATAATAAGAATTATTGTCTTTAATCTCACCTCTCTCTTGAGGTTAATTATTTGAGTGAAATTTGCAACTTAATTGTTCAATATTAAAAATAAGGATAATAATTTTCTCCAATTCAGGTTGGAGGAAATTTCATCCAACCCACACTGATACATGATAAGTGTCATCTATCAATATTAGATTCCTCAAAACTCAATAGTTATTAACTCTCATTCTACTACCTAAGAACCCAAACATTTTAAAAAGCCTTTTTTTAAATGTTGGGTTCCCTAATATTGAGGAACTCAATGTTGATAGATGACACTTGTCATATATCAGTGTGAGTTTGATGAAATTTCCTCCAACCTGGGTTGGAGGAAATTTCTGTCCTAAAAATAATGTGAAGCATTTGAACTGATGATTTAGTTGGTCGATTTTAAAGTTTTGACCTTTACACTCAGTAAGTCTTATGATGAGTACAAGGTGTTGCTAGACCGCAAAAATTAAAGCCAAATACCTCGTAAAAAAAAAAAAAATTAGTCCAAAAGGATTGAGATATCTTAATATTAGATTGTCCAAATTTTTGTGATTCGAGCAGTTTAAGAGATGATAGTTACATGGTTCATCTTAAGTTGTTCGAAATAGGTAGATTTTGCAACCCCTTTTCTTAAGCTATCCAAATTTTTAATAACTTGAATCGCAAATCCTGCTGATCTAATGAATACTTTTTGATGCTCTATTGATATAGAACCGTACTATTTGATGAAAGTGAACAAGCAAAGAGAATAATCTTCTTAATTTATAACCGACCATATAAAAAGGTTACGAGCAGTATATATATGACTATTTAAGAAGACATACCAACAAAGTTTCTCTTAAAGAAGATGCCTGGGACTCGAGTGGAAGAATCTCTCTGACGCTGCACTGAAGACCTTTGCTTATATCTTTCCCAAAACTTAAAAGACATTCTTCACCTTCTTATGGGTAAAGAGAGAGGACCCTGATTAAACTTGAAAAAAAGGAGGAGGAAGATATATATGCACTACTGAAATCAAAATTTGGATTCAATAACTTATCAATGTTATATGGAAAAATTACATTTATCTCTTCTAACTATCACCCTATTTGTAATACTATCTCATTGTTTTAATTTTTGCAATGTTCCTCCAATCTACTATTGGTGTTGCAATGTCTTCCTTTCGTGTTTAAAATGACAAAAATACCCTTTCTCGCTTTTGTTGTTTTCAGAATTTTTTGCTTTTTTGTTTTTTTTTTTTTAATCTTATACAAGATACTTTTGCTATTTTGGATACTAGAATAGGGACATTACAACCCTAATGATAGACTGTGAGGACATGGCAAAAATGGTAGTAGTTAGGGGAAGATAAATGTAGTTTTCCCATGTTATATAATATGAGACAAATTCAAGTAGTCAAATATGACATAAACAATATTGAAAATTTTGTGTGATTTGGTAGTGTGCCTATAACAATTGATGCATTATAAATACTAGCTCATAACCTGTGCTATGTGCGAAATTCTTTATTATAATTTAATTTTAAAACTTAATATAAAAACTTTAATTTTAGTTTAATCCATATAAATTAAAACAGGTTAAGACATTCTCATATGTGTAGTTTAAAATGAAAAATGTTAAGAAAAAAAATAGTAAGAAATTAGTAGGAATTTCTAATATTGAATTAAAATATTTAAATGAATTAAAATAACGACCTTTATTTTAGTAGGGGTTCTCTAATTTATATGGATTAAATTAAATTTAAAGGTCTTATATTTTAATTCATTTAAGAGAGCTTCTACTATAAGGATGAGCTGTAAATCTTACTTTTATAGCGTACAATGAGAGATTGATACATCATCTAAATATACCAAATACAATAGGTATAGATCCGGTAGGTCTTCTTAAATGGTGTTTTTGTCGATAAGTTTTCTTTTGTTCATAAGATATATTTGGTGTTTTTACTGACGAGTTAACTTCTTATTGGATGCTTTAAAAGATGGGTTTTACACCATATATTGACTTAAAGTATTCTCTATAAATTAAAACTTGTTAAAATCTTTGTTCCATAGTGGTAGTGTAAAATGAAATAAGCATAAAGAAAAAAAAAATAGCAAAAAGAAGACCTAGATCCTGATTATAAAAGCATTAATAGAAAATCAACAGAAATTTGTAATATTATTGGTGTGATACCTATTATATTTCAATAGAAATAAAGCTTATATAATTATAATCATTATAAAAACAAATACAGAGCAAAATAAACAAAATATGTTTTTTTATATAAATACAAAATAAAATAAAATCTTTCATTCAGCATTTAACGTATTAAATAATTATCACTTTAGTGTTTCAAAAGAGTTTTTGTTCCTTTTTTTTTTACAACAATAAAAAATGTCTCAAAATTTGAGTAAATCATACAAATGAAAAAAAAAATCTCACAAAACATTCAAATTAATTAAAACATAAGAACTTTGATTTTAATTTGATCTATATAAATTAAAACATGTTAAAATATTCATTCCCATAAGAATAGTTTAAACTGAAAATGAGTATAAAGAAAAAACAAATAGCAGAAAGAAAACTTCGATTCTAATAATCAAAGCATTAATAGAAAATTAGTAGGAATCTCTAATATTTTTGTTGTGATACTTATTATGTTTTAATACAAATAAAATCCATATAATTCAGAACATTCAAAAACAAAAAAAAAACAAAAAAAAAACAAAAACAAAAACAAAGAGCAAAATAATCAAATAAATCCAATTACATCAAGTTTAATGATTAATTATCGTTCGAAAGTATTTCTGTTCCTTTTCTACATTATAATAAAATAAATTTTTGTCTCATTTTGCTTTCAAAAGCAGGAAAAAAAAAATTAAAAAAAAAACACTTTAAAAATAATGACTAAAAATTCGGATAAGTCTCACAAACGAAAAAAAAAAAATCTCACAAAATATTTAAATTAATTAAAACATAAGACACTTTATTTTAGTTTAATCCATATAAATTAAATCATATTAAAATTTTTGTTCCCACATGAGTTAATTTAAAATGAAGAAAAAAGTATAAAGGAAAAAAAGAAAAAGCAAGAATTAAAACCTAGATTATAATTATCAAACCATCAATAGAAAATTAGCATGAATCTGTGATAAATAAATTATTACCTTCTTTTGCTTTCAAAATCACAAAAAGCACTTCCAAAAAATGCATGAAAATCTCAGTATGCCATAAAAATGAAAATGAAAAAAAACACACGCGCACACACACAAAACATTCAAATGAATTAAAAATAAGACATTTTATTTTAGTTTAATTCATTTAAATTAAAATATGTTAAAATCTTTGTTCTCATATGAATACTTTAAAATGAAAAGAAGTATTTTATGAATACAAAATAAAATAAAAATTTTTACTCAAAATTCAGTGTTTAATTATCTCTCTGGTGTTTTGAAAGAGTTTATATTTCTTTTATGCACAGCAACCAAATAAACACACTATAATCTTTCATTAGTCAACAAAAAATCTACCCAATTTATTATCTTAATTCTTAAGTTGCAATTTTTATCAAAGAAAAAACATATAAATAAACTTCAAATTGAAAAATAAATAAAATAAAAGATCTACAAATGCAGTGAATACCCAATCAAAATTTTTTTTGGAAATGATTGTGTTATTTTTATCAAATGCACAAAACAATAGTTTCATATCTATATATGGATAGCTAAAAAAAAATCATTTTTTTTTTTCATTAAACTGCAATAAACAATATAGAGTATGAGTATTGATAATCTAGATTAACAATGCAAAATACAAAAATCAAACAAAAATACACTATAATATTCTATTAGCCTACTAAAACTCCAAAATGAAAAATAAACAACTTATAAATACAGTTAACACACAATCACAATTTTCGGAGAGGGTTGTGCTATTCTTAATTTCTTATCAAAGGTATCAAACATTAGTTTAAGATATATATATTGATAGCTAAAAACACAAAAAAAAATTATCTTTTTTCTTAAACTGTAGTAAACGGGCCGGCATGAGTACTGCTAAAAGTCCATACAATTTATTATCTTACTTTTAAAGTTACAATTTTTATCAATGAACAAACATATAAATAGAGTACAATAATCGTTTTATATCTATATATTGATAGTTAAAAAATACCAAAAAAAGTATATTTTTGTTCAATTGCAACAAATGGCATAAAGTATGAGTATTGCTAGTCTATATTAACAATACCAAATAAAAAAGTCAAACAAAAATACACTATAATATTATATTAGCCCACTAAAAATTAAAAAATTAAATTAAACGACCTAAAATAAAATACAGTTGACATCCAAACATAATTTTTTGGAGAGAGTTGTGCTATTCTAATCAAAGGCACAAGAATTAGTTTCATATCTGTATATTAATAACTAAAAACACAAAAGTTTTATTTTTTTCCTTAAACTGCAACAAATGAGGGATACGAATATTGCTAATCCAGATTAACAATACAAAACACAAAAATCAATCAATTGTTAAACTGCAACAAACGGCATGAGTATGAGTATTGCTAACCCAGATTAACAATAAAAAATACAAAAGTAAAACATTCATTAAATTGCAACAAACGTCATGAGTATGAGTATTGTTAATCCAGATTAACAATACAAATACAAAAGTTCAACAAAAATACTCTAATTTTTGTTTAATTGTAACAAACGGCATAGAGTATGAGTATTGCTAATCTAGATTAATAATACAAAATACAAAAGTCAAACAAAAATACACTATAATAATCTATTTGCCCACTAAAAATTCAAAAATTAAAATTAAACAACCAATAAATAAAATAAAGTTGATGGAGAGAGTTGTGTTATCTTAATCAAAAGTACAAAACATTAGTTTCATATCTATATATTGATATCTAAAAATACAAAAATTTATCTTTTTTCTTAAACTGCAACAAATGAGTGGGTATGAATATTGTTAATCCAGATTAACAATATAAAACACAAAAGTCAAATAATCGTTAAACTGCAACAAACGGTATGAGTATGAGTATTGTTAATCCAGATTAACAATACAAAACACAAAAATTAAACAATCGTTAAACTACAACAAACGGCATAAGTATGTATTGGCATCTTTCTTTACTGGTTTCGTTCTCCATCTTGTTGAAACTACAGTTCTGGAAGCACCTTCCTAGCCGCCTATATAGTTGTCTAATTGCTAGGTCTAGAAAGGTTAGTTGGTTACGTGTTAGGCTCATAGGTCTTTAGGGCGTGTTGGTTCTTCGTTGTTGCTTCGCAAATTTGCCAATGAGCCCCAGCCATGGTACCACGTATCCTTTTGAACTGATTATCTTCTTCCTCTATTAACTTTCACATCTTCCAATAGGGGTGATTCCTACTCCTTAAGCCCATAAGCAGAAAGACTCGAGCTGTCAAATCTCCATGATTGGTGATATCTAGTTCCCACAAGACTGCCGATTCTCTGGCTTGACTAAGACTAATGTCCTCACTACAAAAAAAAAAAAAAAGGGCCAATTATTGACGGTTTTTTCTTAGACAGTCTAAAAACCGTCTAGGAAAAAAAAAAGTGATGATGCTTTTTTGGAAAACATCTGAAAATTAATAAATAAAGACGGTTTATTAAAAACCGTCTAAGAATCCTGGACGGTTTAGATAAACCGTCCAGGATTCATGGACAGTTTAGATAAACCGACCAAGATCATGGACGGTTTAGAAAAATCATCTATGAATCATGGACGATTTATCTAAACCGTCCATGAATCATGGACGGTTTTTCATGTCTTGTCTTAATTAACATATTATGTCGTCTGTACATTGCTATTTGTAATATATTATAAGGGTTTGATAGACAATTAATATGAATATTTTGTTGACTATGATTATTGTACATGCGCAGACTAACTTGTTTGCTTCAAGAGCTTCAAAAAGAGCAACCGAAAATGACTTACTTGAGGAGGTTCTTCAAGACATTTGACATTTTGTTTCGGTTTATGAAGTGAATTTTTAGACTATGAATTATGTAAATTGGATTTGGATTTGGATTATGTAATTTGGATTTGGATTTGGATTATGTAATAGGTAAATAGAATTACGTATGTATTTGGATTTGAATTATGTTGGATTTTGGATAGAATGTTGTTGTGAAGAATTGTATGTTGGGTTTTGTATTTGAATTGTGCAAATTTTGTATATGGATATTGAAATTAGCAGGTTTTGTATTTGTATATGGATATTGAAATTATTAATAGTAATATTTTTTAAAAAATTATTATTAATCTTGGACGGTTTTGGACAAAACCGTCCATGAATCCTGGACGGTTTTGCGCCAAACCGTCCATGATCCCTTCAAGACGGTTTTGGATAAAACCATCTATATTCTAGGACGGTTTAGTCAAAACCGTCCAGAAATGACATTCTCGACGCCTAATTCTGAACGGTTTTAAACCGTCCAGAAAAAAGCGTCCATAAGTCCTTATGGACGGTTTTTTAGCCAGTTCTGGACGGTTTTTGACCGTCCAGAACTGGCTAATTTTTTTGTAGTGCCTTTGTTCTTAGTCTTTGTCCCTTGACTTTGCTCGAATCTATTAGACATAAGATCATCTAGAAAGCAAGCACTGACTAACTGGCTGTGGACTCCAGATTAACAATACAAATCACAAAAGCCAAACAATCGTTAAACTGCAACAAACGGCCTGAGTATGAGATTTCTGATCCAAATTAACAATATAAAACACAAAAATACACTAATTTTTATCAAAGAAAAAATATACCCACATAATTCATAATACAAATTGAAAAAAAAAATGATTTGGATGATATAATGAAGTGGAGAGAGAGAGAGAGAGAGAAACATGATATTAAAGAGAGAGAAAAGTGGAGAAAGAAAAAAAAAAGAGAGAGAGATAGACATGAAGAGAAAAATAAGGGGAAAAAAAAAACCAAAGGACCGGTTCAATTATATTAATTGACTGGTTCAGTTCTAAAAAATTTGGGTTAAAAAATCGATTTTTTTCTTAAAAATTATGAGTTTACACCGCATGTCGCGATTTTAGAGCACTTCATTTGGTGATTAGGTTTATATATATATACCTTTTTTTAGGACGGTTACATAACTTTACTCTCTTCACCTCAAATATCACACTCCAAAAAATATCAATAATCATCTTACTATATGCGAGAGACATAATAACCATAGTGAAAGTTTTAGCTAAAGAAATATAAGAATATTAATTAAATGATTAATTTTACTATTTTTTTATGAATTAAGCTTAATTTTAACATGATATGAGATCAGAGCTCATGAGTTGAAACATTGTCTCGTATGAACTTAAACTTATATATATATATTCAACTTTTTTACAAACAATTTTTTTCATTTCATGCATGTTTTATAACACGGTAGATATATAGCAATTTCAATTAAGAGTAATTCCTAAAAGAACTAGGCATAAACTGGAATTTTTTCCCCATAACTTTTATTTCCTACGTAGACATGCATCACCTCTAAATAATTTTCATGAAAAAGTCTCTTTCAAAACAAACCTCAGCACATCTCTTACCCTTTTAAGGGCAGAGATGGTTCGAAACAATGTTGCTCCTTGGAGAATTGCTGACACCATGAATCATATTGAAGCTGAAGTAGGTCATTTTCTTCTTTTCAACTCCTAGCCAGAAAACAAGATTGCTGACTCTATCCAAGAGTGGCTTACACATCGATAGCATAAAGAATTTCCTTTTCATTTTAATATTATAAGTGAGATAGAGAGAGAGAGAGAGAGAGAGATGTTCCATGCATATATGCAATTCTAATTAATTTATTTTCATAGGGAATGAAGATTCAGGTAATTAACATGGCCGGCAGTCCTCAATGAAAAGTACAAACAGTCATATATATATATATATATACTGTTTGTAATATAATGTCACTTTCAATTGACGTAAAAAGAAGCAAATGAGAATAGAGCAAAAATTGCTTTGTGTAAACTTGTATTAATTCCTTCCCCTCCATTGAAGTTGATCTGGAATTTCAATAAGTTATTGAGAATGCCAATGGCCTAATTAAGATTGTGGTAGGTAATTACCTACCCATGAACTGTGTGAGCTGCTTCCCAATTAGAAGAAGTGTCATTGCTTATAGATATTTTCTTCCACCACAGAAAACATGAAGCATAAATGGATGCACGCGAGATGGGTACAAGTTAGCTGTTCAGCCGTCCAAAGATGGATGAATGCTGATTAGTGTTTGCATAAAAAATTCAAAACTTTTCCAAAGTAGTTTTCCAATCGTCATGGCAGATGGGACTAAAAGAAAAGGTAAAATAATATACCAATAGCAGTGGAGGCCAGGCTTTTGATGGGTTCGCAACCGGAAAAAACAGTAGCATTAATTTCAGAGCAATGCAATTGTTGCCACATAAATATTTATGATCAGCTCATTTTTCTGATTATGAGATATTTAAAATAATCAGAAATATGATCTGTCCATCATACTTATACAAATCGTAACATCATATCACTTAAAAACCAATATCTATGAACTAGTGCAGTTTATATCAAGAAGGATACTATATACTATATATATATATAGATATATAATCAATCAACCATAATATATAGTACATTAGGAGATGCAATAAAGAAGCAAGAATCAACATATTTGTTAAGATTAAATAGCACAAAGGCAAGAAAAGAGATCTTTGTTTTTTTTTTTTTCCTGTAGACTTCTTCTTGCAAGGATTGGGGAAACTTTTGCTGGGTCTCTCTCTCTCTGGGCCTTGAGCGGACGCTTTAGGCGGCTTACCAAATTGGTGCGTTTTGTGGAGTGCATTTGGGCCAGATAGATAGTGAGCCAGTTGGACACTATCTGTGTATTAGTTTTTTGAACCCATATGGCCATATATATATATAGATAGATAGATAGATAGATAGTGGTTTCATGCGGAGACAACACGTCTTCCTTTGTTGAATTGTTTGTTCATTTATTGATGTATGTTTTGTTTGTATATAGTGAACTGAAATCCAATATTTTTTAACTTAAGCTACCTACCAAAGTGGGTCAATAGCGAAAGGGGATTCTCTAGCTTGTGGATTTGTATAAAAAAGTAAAAATATTACATATATTTTTAAGTGTTTATTCTCTGACGTGACAGTAAAAATTATATTCAGATGTTATATATATATACTTTGATTTGTTATTTCATTTAATGATAATTGTCACCACCACTTCAAAAAATGAGCACTTGAATATATGTACCACTCCCCTAAAAAGAAACCAAGAATTTAGTTGTCCATAATTCTTTATGATAATGAAATCATGGTATTCTATTTGGAATAAGTCCATTTCATTTCTCTACGGTTTGTCAACATATCCCCGGGCTGCTCCATAACATACTCCAAGGAATATACACAAATACATGAAATAGGTAGGGGCACAATAGCAAAACTTACTTTTATTAGAGGCGATAATGACTTCCGATGCATTTGGGGTGGTCGTGACCACCCTTGGGGTGTCCGGGGGTGGTCTCGGCCACCCCTAAGAGTCGTCAGGGATGGCCGCAGCCACCCCCAGTGCTCATCAGGAGTAGTGTGTTACCCTCGTGTTCAATTGTGTATAGCTAATCATTAAGGTGTTGGGCCAACCCATTGAATTCCTAGATTTCAATTTTTTTTTTAAAAAAAATAATAACTTGAGTTAAAAAAAAAAAATTAATCAAATAGGGTTTTTTAGTAATATTGCTTTAATTTTAATTAGAACATATATGTTGTTACCAAATTAAAAAATATAAAAATTATTTCATTCCATTTTTCTTTATTTTTAATAATTATTATTTATTTTTCTAATGAAATACTTTACGAGGCCTACACATAACTTTCTTCTTGAAAGGATTGGGAAAACGTTTACCGGTCTCACTACCAAATTGGTGCATAGTGTGTTAGAGTGGAGGAGTGCATTTGGGCCAGATAGATAGGCTCCCTACCAAATTGGTGCGTAAAGTGTTAGAGTCGTGGAGTGCATTTGGGCCAAACAGATGGTGAGACTATTGGACACTATTTGTGTATTCGTTTTTTGAACCCATATATCTTGTGGTTTCATGTTTAATTGTTTGTTCATTAATTGATGTATGTTTTGTTTGTATGGATATGATTTCAATGCTTTAGTTTAAACTACAGTACATCTATTGTAAAAAAAAATAAAGGACTCAAATTTATTTTTACCTAACTTTGTTGTTTAAAAATACTAAAATAGACTTTCAGACATTGTACAACATATGTCTTCTTTTTGGTTCATTGACTTGACGCCGTTTGAGGAAGGAGAACATACATCTGCTATCAACCCCAGCGAAAATAGCAGCTCTCCGAGAAAGAGAAAGATGTCATTGCCCCAATCCCCCGACAAAGAAGCTCCTCGTCTCTGAAGGGAAAATACTGTTAGTTACAGTCAACGAAAAATCTTAATGAATAAGATGTAAGTGATAGACGTTAAAAGTTCAAGATATCAAAGTTAAAGAAAATAAAGTTTAGGAGAGCATGTCAAAACGACTTAAAGTTCTGGATAGTCTAACTAAAATTTTTCCTAGTTGTTATGGTGACGAAAGTATAAATGAACAACTTTAGTGTATAGTTTGAACTAAAAAGACAATTTAACTTAATTCTTTTACTACAATTATGAAATTTCTTATAATCTTTATCCTCCATTGAAGAATCAGATTTATTCATAAAGTTGGCAATTCCAAGGTTGCGTTCAAAGAATTTATCTAATGATACATTGTTAGGGGAGGGCAAAGTGGCATTCTTTGATACTTAAGTATTTTCTTTTACCAAAGAGAAAGTCCAATACAATGAAATAAGTTGCTCATGTCTTAACGGAAAGGAAACTTTTTATATTTTAGGTGGTTTAAATGTGAAAATGATTCAATCTTCAAAATCCATCTCTTTGCATGCATTAAGCTTTTGCCATTTTTTTTTTCTTTGAAATCAGCTTTTGACTTTTTGAAGTAAATGAACCGTAACTGCCAAAAGAAATATTTTACCAAAACCAGTGGATGTCAAAAATCCTAACTAATAAAAAAAGAAAATCTAGGACGTTTTATGAGTGAAGTAAATCATCACTCATAATATCATTTCCAAATAATGTAAGAATTAAGACTCCATTTTCTTTGTCTTCATCCTTATAAATACTCCTCTCTTAAATTTAGGCATTGTGCTTAATACGTCATTTTAGCGAGATTTGAAAAATTCATCCTCGAGTTTCAAAACAATGGTCAAAGCTCATTGGTACCATCTGCGTCCCTATTGCCGGGTATGACATTTTTAATAAACAAGTCGTGTATCCCCATGGGTTTGGATTTTTTCGATTTTTACTAGCATATTAGGTTGATTTCCTTTGTTTATTTTGTTAATACTTGGAAATTAAGCTCTTTTCTATACTTTTTTTATCCTTTCTTTTTGGATCTATATTATAAAGAGGTGATGCTCCTCTCTTGACTAGTAAAGTTTCCGAGTAATGCTAACAACTATATTATTATTTCATAACTGTCCTATAATACTATCGTGACAGTTATAATCGATCTTTAAATTAGTTTTTATTAAAAAGAAAAAAAAATCTAAAAATTAGTTAGAATTGTGACATTAAAATCGTGGAATAAAAATGTAGTATATAACATTATTATTGTTATTATTCCCCCTTTAACTTCTTTTTTTTTCGCCCTTTCTTTTTTGGCTTATTCTTGTAAGGATTGAAAAATTCTTAATCCCTCTCTCTCTCTCTTTCTGGGCCTTGACCCGCTTTGGAGAATGGACTCTAGGCCCACTGGATTGTCGTCCGCACACTCGCAGTTGACATTTGCTTTGATGAGATTTATATAGATTGGGGTGGACTGAATTTGGCTCTGGACTCCATATTTTGGCCATCAAGACATCGGCCCATTGTACGGTAAAAAAAACTTAAAGTACGTCATTCACAAGTAAAATAAATATAATATAATATTATTCTTAAACATTATCTTCAGACAAATCCTTTCTGCCATTAAGTAAATCCAGATCCAAAGTACATCCCACCCGCTTCACTTGCAAATCGGTGTCAAAATTAGAGCTTAAATCGTTACACGCAACGGACTTCAAGTTTATCCATATGAGAAAAACGTCATTTTACTGCTGAATCTTCTAAAATTAATCCATACGTTTTGTACGTAAGATGTTAGTACGGGTTGTTAGGAATTTAAGAAGTGACTTAAGGACTAAGGTAAAGCTTTAATCAATATTTATTTTATTTATATATAACCATATAATACAAAACTCAAATAAAAAAAAAAAATTTGCAATAATATTGAAAAGATAATTCTGAAAACTAGCACGTAAGTTGCCTCAACAAACACAAATCATTGCCCTAAGAATTTAATAACCTATCGCGAAAAAGAATTTGGAGCCTAATTATTAAATAAAAGTATTTTTTTTTTCAATTTTTTTTTACATGTGTCAATAAACAGACGCTAATTAATCTAATTAGACCGCATCGAGAAAACCTCGCCTTGATCTCAAGAAAAAAAATAAAATAAAAACGCACATGCATGTGTATCACGTATGTCAGTGGACAACATATTATGTATATGTTATATTGTTATTGTACATCACAATCTCCGTGGACGGTGGTACAAAAAGTAAAGGATTTTTTTTTTTTTTTTGTATTAAAAAAAAAAAGTAAAGGATCTGATTAACGAGTTTGGCCTGTTTTAGTGGAAAAAATTACCGTAGATTCTCTGCAAAAATAAATAGTAAAAATTGTATTATCAGTTTTTTTTTAAAAAAAAACTAAAATTCTCTCGAACCTTGCGATCTCTACCGCTTATTTTACAGTAGTGATTTCCAATAATATTTTTTGGCGAGCCAAAAAAAAAAAAAAAAAACATATTTTACAACCAATATACTATAATGTTTTGCTCGGAACAAAAATAAATACCGTAATGTTTTGGAATAAAAATAATAAAAAAAAGAAGTGCGACCATTTCAAAGCGTTCGCGACTTTCTCGCAAACCCCAAACTCCATTCAGTTGGTCCGGAGGGGGAGAGAGAGAGCGACGACTATGGCGATGCTATGGAGCATTGTCGGAGCCTTACTCCTTATGCTGCTTCTGACCGTCTTTCTTTTCATCGTCATCGCCTGCAAGCCATGGCGCTTCTTCTCCTCCTTCACCTCCCGCTTCCGCACCATCAAGGTACCTATTTTTGCTCACTATTTTTTCCCAGCCCCCCCCCCCCGTTTTTTTTTCTCTGGCAGCTACGGGGTTTTTAATCTCGTTATCTTTGTCTTCGCAATGCAATGCCCCGTTTGGCTGATGAGAAACCGTCTGAGAAGATTGGAGAATTTAGAGCTTTCGTAACTTTTTCGATTTGTTCTGCGTTTATGCATTTCGTTTTTATTCTCTCTTTTCGATTCCATTGGATTTGTATGAAAGAAACGCACCGTTTTAGGGTTTTATTTGTTGTGTGCTTGTTTCGAGATGCATAGATGGGTATCATAATTTTTTTGTTGCACAAGTGATGAGCGTGTCGTTGTGGGATTGAATGAAGGGTCTTATGGGTGAGGATTGATTTATGGCTTTTGGTTTTTTATTTCTTGTGTTAAAATTTTGGTGAAATCAGAGTTGAAGAATCTTTTGAATTCATCTTCTATGAATTTTTGGTTCGTGATGTTAGCTATTGTTATTTTTTGTGTGCTCATTTGGGTTTGTGTTGTGTTGGAAATATCAGTTCGGATTGATGTTTGAGCAACTCATGCCAATTGAACCGTTCCATTCATTTAATCTCTTACTTGATTGCACCTTGGAGTAGGGCTGTAGGAGAATTTGAAGTTGTTCAAAATTGCAAGCTTTTAATGGCTCTCTTAGTTTTGTGTAATGGAATTTAAAGTAGCATTCTTTGTCTTTGTCTTTGTTGATTATGTGAATGAGTTCATTGTGTCAAATTTTACTATAGTTTTATATACAATATGTTTTTTTTTTCTTGGTTGGTAAAGGACATTGCAGCTTATATTATTTCGTTGTATTTTTGAGATTTATATTAGACACCCATCAATGATGTAAATACAAGTAATGGATTTTTGAGTTCTACCCTTTATTGATTGCTTAGTGAATTTTATACTATAGGATAGAAAAACTCACCTCAATGTCAAAGACAAGTAACTTAGTCTTCAGCTCAGAGATCAATGGATAATAGAGAAACTAGGGAAAGTAGTTATGATTTTTTCCCCCTAAACCTCTCATGCTGTTCACTCATTGTGATTACTTCTTTTGTAGGTTGGTGACCTAGATAGGCCCCTTGTTTCGGATGATGCGGATCTCATCCGAAACCAAATCAATGAATTGCCAAGGGATTATGATCTAGAGGGGGCGTGTCCTCAGAATGAAGGGCATTTCCGCTTACCCCGGAATTATGGACTTGTTCACAAACAGAGGTTTCCCACTGTACCTCCGCATATAACTCAAGGTCTTCAATGTTATCTTCTATATTTCTCTATTAACAATATTAACTTAGTAGTTATGCTTTAGTTCCTCTTCTAGGTCTAAGTCCTAAGGAAAAGAAAAATTTTATTCTTCACTCTTTCCAGGTGATAGCTTGGTTCTAGAAGTAATATCTGATTCTCCTGAAGATCTTTTGGTTGGTCAGACGCTTAAGCGTCCTTTGGCACCAGACGACTTAGTGGAAGTTCTAAAACATGGTAGACAGAGTTCAGAAGATGATAGATTTCAAGAGTTTGTGCACAATGATATTCTCGATCAAAGTAATTTCTTATCTCTTTCGCTTGTATGAAGAAGTTAATTTTCTATATCTCCTCTAATTAGCTGAGTATGAAAAACATGTCATCATACATTGCTGTTAGAATTGCAGGAAGCTGCCTCACCCTGGAGGTTATATCTGGTACATCTCGTGGGCTTCGTTGTTCTGTACAGTCAATAAATACCTCTAAGCTTCCACTGACCCTTGGAAGAGTTTCTCCAAGTGATTTAGTATTGAAGGATTCAGAGGTGTCAGGGAAGCATGCGATGATAAACTGGAATTTGAATGTAAACCTTCATAATAAATATATACCACTTTGGAATCCATTATGCTTCTGGGCTGTATATATGGTGCTAATTATTTTATACTTGCACTATTGTTTTCAGAAGATGAAGTGGGAGCTTGTAGATATGGGTAGCCTCAATGGAACGCTCTTAAATTCACGGCCGATCAACCATCCAGATTCTGGAAGTAGACATTGGGGTGACCCAATTGAGCTTGCAAGTGGAGACATAATAACTCTTGGCACTACCTCACAATTATATGTAAGTTAGTGTACCTCTGTATCAAGTTTCAATTTTAGTTGCCATTTCTGATTCTACAAAACAGTGACGGGTTTTCTAGATAAATATATCTATGTTTTCATTTAACTGGACAGTACATTAACGAAGAGAATTGATATGCTGTTTTGGTTTATTGAATATTTTCTAGGGTCAAGGAGTTCTTGTATTAGGAAACATATTTTGATAAGGTTTTTCGGTATTATGTGCATTTTAATTTTTTAATCTACATGGTCTTTAGTATGCTATACTGTTTTCTTGCTAACAGTTTGCCTATTTGTAGAAATAGATGAATGTCATTGTCTTAATATTTATAGTAGGGACTTTCCAAATTGAAGGACCCCTTGAGAGTGGCTTTCTTTGCTTGGTCAGTCGCTTTAGGTAAGATCTTTACTTTGGACAACTTGAGAAAGAGGCAGACCATTGTAGTAAATTGGTGTTGCATGTGCAAGAAGAGTGGAGAAATCGTTGACCACCGTCTACTTCATTACGAGATAGCTAATGCCTTGCAGAACCCTTGGTTTCTTTGGTTTAGCGTGGGTTATGCCCAGTCGTGTGATAAATCTTTTTGCTTGTTGGAGATGACAATGTGGTAGTCCTCAAAGTGAAGTTGTTTGGAAGATAATCCCACTTACTTGATGTGGTGTATCTGAAGAGAAAGAAATGATTGAAACTTTGAAAATAGTGAAAGGACGGTGGTGGAGTTAAAGGCCTTCTTTTTCTATGCTTTATACCAATGGATGGCTGCCTATATGAGTGTTTTATATTTCTAGTTTTCCTGACCTTATTTTTTTTAAAAAAAAATATATGTATCATTAAAAAAAAAAAAAGAACACTGAGGTAAAATTGAAATCATTCTTTGAGCTTACTATTTTAAGAAAAAATAGTAGTTTTCTGATTAATCAGAAAAAATAGTCTAGCTACTGACGTGATTTGGGATATTCATGTATTTAAAAAATAAAAGAAAAGGACATGATTGCAGAAATGTACTCTTGTAGATGATGGCTTGACTGAACACTGTTTAGTTTTATACTATAGTATGCTAAATTGCTCATATGATGATACCGTGAATGAGGAAATTCAGTTTTTCAATCTTTGAAGTATAGCTAATGCTTTGTTTTGTTATTTGTAAAATGCAATTAATGCCATAATTGCTACTTATTTTGATCAGTATTTGATATATCCTGTGTCAGGTTCGCATTACAGCTCAAACTGAGTGTCAGATTCCCTTTGGAGTTGGTGTGGCATCAGATCCAATGGCTTTGCGTAGAGGAGGAAAGAAGCTTCCGATGGAAGATGTGTGCTACTGTCAATGGCCTCTTCCTGGGACGGACCAGGTTTTGGAGTTATTGTGTTTATTTTAATGAAGATCCTTTGTACATACTCCTCAAATAATTACACTCACCTTGATTCCTACCTTGCAGTTTGGTTTGTTTGGGATCTGTGATGGACATGGTGGAGCAGGGGCTGCCAAATATGCTAGCAAGTTAGTTCTCAACTTAAATGTGCTATCATGCTGTGGTTTCCAGACTTTGTCTTCCGCCTATTAAAATTGGATCATTATAAGATTGTAGAATGGAATTTCTATATGCTTTTGGGACATTTTGGTCTACCCTACAAGTTATGGTTTTAAGTTAATATTCATGCTTTGCGTTTGTCATCTGCTAAAGAAATAATTGAATAAATATAATGCTCCTTTTTAACTAAAACTTCTCTTTAATATTGACGTGATTATGGGAACCCCAAGAACTTGTTTGCATTTGGCTCATCCCTTGGGGAATTTCTTCAGCAATGAGGAACATGTATTAGGGTATATGTGTGACTCTCTTAGAGTATGGATTAGGACGAAAGAAAAGAGTATTGGTAATTTTTCCAATATCAGCAATCAGTATTGGTAAATAGTATAAAATGAAAGAACTCCATTTACTATCTAAAAAGGGTCTATCATATTGTTCTCTGTATCAAATCCTATGGTTCTATGGTGTAAATCCAATTGTCACAATTTTCAATTTTGGATGAGAAAAAAATTCCCTAATGCTCATGTTGTAATTTATGTCAAATAGGAATTATCTTGCCCTGATTCAACCAGTTAATACCTGTTTGAATCACTGTAGAATTAATTGGTTGACCCTTTTAATTGATCTTTTTTAAGTATTCACACACATGCACATACGCATGTACATATAAATATGCATTTGTACACGTATGCCCAAATGCCTGCAGAATTGTGTTTCCTAAATATCTTTTTGAACTTGGGCAAAAAATTTGCAAACAACAGCAACTGATTTGATACTCCAACAATAGGTGGTTGGTCAAATTAGGTTGGGTTCAAATTTGACTATTTTGTAGATTGTGATTCTCAAACAACTCTTTGCCCTTACACATGAACCCATTTGAGATGCTATTCTTCATTTTGTTTTTAGATTATTCTGTCCCTGCTCTTGCTTTTCCATAATGTGCATCAAGCTGCTTTGGTGTTTTTGTCCTTGGTTGTTGTCCAATACTTTAGTAATCGCTATTATTTAATGTTCTGCTCCAGAATTCTACCTGAGATGGTTGCTGCCACTTTGTCGGATTCTCTAAAAAGGGAGAGGGTTTTATCACTATGTGACGCTTCAGATGTTTTGAGGGATGCATTTTCCCAGACAGAAGCATGCATGAATCATTGTTATGAGGTATGCTGGTTTCTTGTTCTCTTGTAGTCAAATGCGTTTTTCCTTCTTCTGTGTGACTTCACCTTTTGTATGCTCTTATTTGTAACTTGTTATTGAAATGGTAGATGTGTTCATCTCAAAATGATTTGTTTTATTTGTTAGTATCAAATTCTAGTAACATCTCTAGTGTTTACTGGCTACAAATAGGACAGCTTTTGGATCGTAGGGCTGGGGTCCTTGTATCTACATTGAAATTGAATGACTCGTACCTCAATATCCATTATAACTCTCCAGAATTGTTTACAATGATTTATTAGTTTGAACGTCATGGCTGTCTTCATTCTTGGAATTTGGTAGTCTACACCATCAATAAAGCAATGGTTGGGGAGCATAGTAGAAACAACTTCTAGATTTTTTTTGTTTGGGTGGGGCGAGGATCCACAACACTTGGTGACAACATGTTACCTAGTTGGACTGACTAAAACTATTCTTCTAAAACCATGATCAAGGATGCAGGAGTTACACTACTCCATTGGAGATAGCTTCTGCCATGATGTTCAGGTCCTGACAGTCTTGCTACACGGCAAGAATGGTTTTTGCTGTGGTCCCCAAAATTCTCATTTACTCGCTCCCATAATCAATACACTACAATTCGTGCTTGGAGGTGAGCCACATTGGGTCTGGCAAGAAGGTGCTTCAGAAGCGAAGGAGGTGCTCTCCAATTTTGTTGTGGACTATCCTTTTGAGGAGGTCCTCTCCTCCAAGTCGTGCTCTCTGTTGGCTAACCCAGAGTGGGCTTTTGCTGCCAAGGGGAGTAAGCGGGTTCCTCTGCCAGACTTACTTTTCCCCCAAAGAGGCGGGTCCCTCAAAAGGTATTGATTTTTTTAAGTTGATTGGCGTGGTTGTGGGGGGAGTGGGTAGGTGTGACACCCTTGTTACTTGACCTTTTCTGGAGGTGAATATGTTCTAGGAGGAGGAGCCCACTCTGTTGAACTTTTTGTCCAGCAGGTACAAATAAGTAAAAAAACAGGGTTTTTGCCTTCAACCTGGATTCTGTAGAAAGTGAAATAGATTCGCCATTTTTTGGGGCTTTCATGCGAGGGATTTGATGAGGAGCTCCTGGCCTTGTTTGTGGCCATTGAAGTGAGTAATTTTGAGCAGGTGTTGGGTTCTTGTTCGAATTTGGGAAAGAAAAAGGTAATAGAGAACTAAGGAGGCTATCATGTTCTATTAATTATGATGTGAACAATGGTAATGCTAGCTGTGGTTGGGGCAATGGGAGGGCTGCAAGTGGTTTTTTATGAAGCCCAAGTTGCTATCTTGTAATTTGAGAGGATTGAATGAGGGTGACAAGCGGTTAAGAACAGAAATCTTCTTAGGCAGGGGAAGGCAAACATTAGTTGTTTGCAGGAAACTAAACTGGAGCTCATTTCCAGCAGTGTTGTGTGAAGCTTGTGGGGTTGTCAACATGTGGATTGGCATTACTCAGGTTCTAGAGGGGCCTCTGGTGGAATCTTGCTTATATGGGATAGGAGGGTTGTGGAGAAGATTGAAGAGTGTGTGGGGGAATTTTTTTTGTTGCCTTTTCATTTAGAGATGTAGAAGATGGCTTTGTTTGGGCTTTTGTAGGGGTTTATGGGCCTAATTCTAATATTGTTAGAAGGTCTTTATGGGAGGAGTTAGCTGGCATGATTAGTTGGTGGAATATGCTGCTGTGCATTAGTGGTGATTTCAATGTCACCCGTTTTCATAGTAAAAGATCGGGTGAAGCTCGTTCTTGTCTTGCTATGATGGAGTTTTCAGATTTTTATTTTGGAGCAGGACCTTATGGATCTTTTCCTTGTAAGGGGCTCTTTTACATGGTCTAATTCAAGTATTGATAGATTTCTTGTTTCATCATAATAGGATGCTAATTATCCTAATTTATTCCATAAAAGGTTGCATAGATTGTGCTTAGATCATTGATTGTGGTGGTATTTGGTGGTTAAAGGCTGAAAGTTTTGTGGATAAGGTGAGGCAATGGCAGTTGTCCTATCGCTTTCAAGGCTTTCCTAGCTTCATTTTGGCTAGTAAGCTTAAGGCCTTGAAAGCTGGTTTAATTTGGAATGAGTAGGTGTTTGGTAACGTAGAGTTCCATTAAAAAAAGATCTTTTGGAAAAGTTGTGTGTTCTTGATGGGTTGGAGGAAGAGAGAGCTTTAGTTGTTGAAAGAGAAGTTGAGGAAAAACTTGGTTATCAGTGAGCTGGAAAAAGCTACTTTATTGGAGGAGATAAGTTGGAGACAAAGGTTAAGGGTTCTTTGGCTAAAAGTGGATGATAAATGCATAAAGTTTTTTCATCGAGTGGCCAACTCGAATAAGAGGAACAAAACAATTGAATTATTGTCAGTAAACGACTCAGTTTCTTCTTTCGACTCTATAGATGGGGAAGAGGCCATTTGGTTAGAGCATTCGATTGAGGAGAGGGAAGTCCTAAAGGTGGTGAAAGGTATGAATAGTGATAAGGCTCCAAGTCTTAATGGCTTTTCTATGGCTTTCTTCCAAGTTTGCTGGGATGTGATCAAGGCAGACATTATGGGTGTTACATGACTTTCATGCTAGCAATAAGTTTGAAAAAAGCCTTAGTGCCACGCTCTCATTTGGGATGTGATCAAGGCAGACATTATGGGTGTTACATGACTTTCATGCTAGTAATAAGTTTGAAAAAAGTCTTAATGCCACGCTCTCATTTTGAAGAAATCTAGGGCTATTGATCCTAAGGACTTTCGGCCTATTAATCTTGTGATTAGAGTTTATAGATTATTGCCAACAAGTTGTAGAAGGGTAGTGGAGAAGATTACTTCAAAGCTCCAGAACGCCTTTGTTAAAGGTAGGCAAATCCTTGATTTTGTGCTCATAGCAAATGAATGTCTGGATAGTAGGATTAGAGCTGGTGAACTAGCGGTGCTTTGCAAGCTGGATATTGATAAGGTCTATGATGATGTCAATTGGGAGTTTTTACTGTATTTGTTGAAGAGGTGCGGATTTGGGGGGAAATGGCGCTCTTGGATGGCACATTATATCTCTTCGGTGCGCTTCTCTGTTTTGGTGAATGACAATCCGTCTGGTTTCTTCAGTAGTTTCCGTGGTTTGAGATAGGGAGAACCTTTGTCTCTTTTTTATTGGTTATTGTCGTGAAGGCCTTAAGTAAGATGCTTTCTGCAACTGTCATGAGGGTTTTTCTCTCTGGATTTTCTTTGGGGTCTAGGCACTCTGGTGTGGTTAATATATCACACATGTTGTTTACAAACGACACTTTGGTTTTTTGTGGGTTCGCCTTCGCTATCTATGTGCTTTACTCTTATGTTTTGAAGTTTTCTTCGGTTTGAAGGTTAACATGACTAAGTCGAAGTTGGTTCTTGTGGGTAATGTTGATAATGTGAATGGTTTGACTGGCATTTTGGGTTGCGGGGGTTCTTCTTTGCCTTTGAAGTATCTTGGTCTTCCATTAGGAGCCTCCTATGAGGCCAAGTCTATTTGGGACGGTGCTATTGAAAAGATAGAGCATCGGTTAGTTAGTTGGAAAATGATGTAGGGTTACCTTTATAAAGAGCATCCTTACCAATTTATCTACATACTCCATGTCTCAATTTTTTATTCCCGCTGGTGTTGCAAATTGCATAGAGAAGCTCTATTGAGACTTCTTTTGGGTGGGATAGGTGAAGAATTCAAATTTTTTTTAGTTAGCTGGTCCCAATCTTTAGCGGTTTGGGTTATCTTGGGTGATGCCTCTTCATGTGATAGACCTGTTTGCCAGCTGGTGGACTGGTGGTCGCTCCCGGAGTGCGGTTGTGTGGAAAATGGTGCCTTCTTGCCTCATGTGGTGTCTCTGAGGGAACGAAATGATCGTAACTTCGAGGACCAAGAAAGATCGATTTGAGGAGCTCAAGTCTTTCTTTCTTCACACCTCTCTTTTTTGGACAGCTGCTTACCTAGCTCCTCTAGTGATTAGCTTTAATGATTTTCTTGTATATTTTTCTTCCCTTCTTAGGCGTCCTTTGTATACTTCCTGTGTGCCAGGACTGCGCTTTTGCGCTATTTATAAAATTGACTCTTACTTATCAAAAAAAAAAAAAAAAAAAAGGTTTTCTCTCCGATCTGTGAGGGAGGGTTAGTGTTCGGAATTTGAGGATGTTCAATTGTGCTCTTTTAGAGAAATAATTGTGTCACTATGTGCATGACAAAGAGGCATGATGGAGAGTTGTTATAGATGCTAAATGGCAGTTCATAGGGTGAGTAGTGTTTTATTGAACCCCCTAGGCCGTTTGGGATGCAGTTATGAAAGAATATTATGAGGGGATGGAGGATGTTTTCTAGTTATACCAGATCTGAGCTGGGAGATAGCTCTAAGATTAAATTCTGGCACAATATGTGGTATGGAGAGAAAGCCCTTAAGGATTTTTATTTTTTTCGGGATTTATTTAGTGTTGTTTGTGTGAAGGATGCTTCCGTAGCAGTTCATTTGGAGCTTTCTAGGGGTTTCCTTCAATGGAACATAAGCTTTATTAGAGCGGCTCACAATTGGGAGGTGGATGTCTTTGCATCGTTCTTCAATTTGTTGTATTCCAATATAGTGAGATGTGAAGGTGAAGACAAACTTTAGTGGGTCCCATAAAAAAAGGATGTTCGTTGTTAGCTTCTTCTACAGTGCCTTCATATGGAATGATGGCATTCTTTTTCCCAAGAAGAGTATTTGGCAGACAAAGGTTCTTTTGAATGTAGCTTTGGTTGGCGGCCCTACAAAAGATCCTTATCATGGACAACCTTAGGAAATGGCATTGTAGTTAATAGGTGTTGTATGTGCAAGAGGAATGTGGAGTCTATGAATCTTCTTGTACTCCATTGTGAGGTTGCTTGTGCCTTATAAAATGCTTTTTTCAGTCGCTTTGGGTTGTTCTGGGTTATGCTTAGTCGGGTAGTTTACTTGTTTGCTTGTTGGTAGACTAGTGGTAACACTCGTAGTGTTACTCTGTGGAAGATGGTTCCTTCTTGCCTTTGGAGGGAAATGAATGATTGAATCTTTGAGGACCACGAGAGGATGTTGGAGGAGTTTAAGTTCTTTAATTCTCTTTATATTTGGACAGCTACGTTTGTAGCTCTTTTGGAGATTAGTTTTCATGATTTCCTTGTTCTATTTTCTCATTTTTTTGGAGATTAGTTTTCATGATATCCTTGTATTTTTTCTCCTTCTAACTACGTGTTTTTTCTTGTATACTTTCTTTGTACTTGGGTTGTGTCTTTTGCTTTTAATGATATTTCGATTACATATAAAAAAATAAAAAATAAAAATCAATACACTACAACCGCCCTCGTAATAATAGACTTTTGCTTTAATGACTGGTTTTTAGGTGTTTGAAGTAATGTTGTCAGTTTAACAATATCCAAGGGAAGTTGCGTCCATCACACTTGCTTAGAAGTTGGTAAGTAGTTAGAAAAAATTGTGCCTGTCTTGAGAGAGAGGGAAAGGGAAGGGGGGGGAGGGAGCCGGGGGGGGCGCTTACTCGTGCTTCTGGGATTTGTGCATATGGATGCTCCTAAATACTTACAAACTTATTCACTAGATGAGAGAGCTCTAGGCATGTACATGCTCACAGACTATGTTATTGATATATAGGAGAAATGGAGAATTGCTTCCTCAGTATTCACAGCTCTTGCTAGCTTGGTGAATTCTTGAGTTGAGATGCTTTAGGGGTGTTATGGGCTAACTAGTACCAGACTAACCTGAACAGATAAAAGACAAAAAAGTGCCTTTTTAATAGATTTAAATGCTGTTTACTTGTCTCTTTTATGTTGTTTCGTATTTTATTTTTGTAATCGATGTTTAATCATAGTGGGAACTTGGACCATGGAAGTAATTATTAACAGCACGATGAAATGCGAGTTCTTCCTATTGATACTTTTGGTATTATTGTTCGACTGTTTTGAGTATCCTAACTTTTTTTTCATGACAAGAACTGATGTGAAAAGGGTTATTCTGTTGTCCTTTTAAATATGTCTTTTTCTTGCATAGAAAAAAAAAATGTCTTGTTAATAATTTAAGGCTGTGATTTGCACATTATGATAATCAATTCTGCGCAGGGTTGTACTGCAACGGTTCTTCTGGTATGGGCTGATGGTGATGAAAATTTCTTTGTGCAATGTGCAAATGTTGGGGATTCAGCTTGTGTTATGAAGTATGTGTTCATGTTGTCATTCTTTCATCCATATGATCGTTAGGATAATATAGCATCAAAACTTGTGTGCTAGTGTATTGGATGGGGTATTTGGTAGGCAAGCAGGAAACTTGAGGGTTCTCAGCTCTGACCTTCTAAAGAATAGTCATTGTGGCTACTGCGGTTTTTGCTATTCTTATGATAGCTTACAAGTAGCATCTTATGTATCCATTCACTCAAATGAATTTTGTTTGATTTGAATGTGGCGGAATATAACAGGATATTGGTGGTTATCAATTTTACATCCTTATCATTGCATATGTTATTATTGTAGTATTTATCTTCTTATATTACAGCAACTCCAGGGTCCACACGTATACATGATGATGTGGCACTGCAGTTTCCCTTTGTTGTGGCTTTGTCATATTGTGTTCCTATTTTCACCTCTTGATTTTTTATTTTTCCAGGTAGTTTTGAACATCTAGTATTATATATATGGTTCTTGACTAAAAGAACTATGTTTCTTTTATATGGTATCATATATGGTACTTTTATATGGCTCCTAAAAGAACTGGGTTCTTCACTCAAAAATCATATAAAATAATTTTATTCTGTTCTTGTGGTTTTGTTATATTGTGTTCTAGGGTCCACACATATTCCTTGTGACTGTATATATCGTAATCACAAGTAGATGTGATTTTGTTGTGGCAGTGTTTATGGGAAGCAGATTAAGATGACTGAAGACCATAGGATAACCAGTTATTCTGAAAGACTCCGAATTAAAGAAACAGGAGAACCACTGAAAGATGGGGAAACACGTCTCTGTGGTAATGGCAAAATGACTTCAAATTTTTCATACAGTGTTAAATAATGGTTAATTGCTCACTTTTTTTTTCTTCCCTAGTGCAGGTTTGAACCTTGCTCGGATGCTTGGAGACAAATTTCTTAAACAGCAGGATTCCCGCTTTAGTTCAGAGCCTTATATAAGTCAAGTTGTACAAATTGATCGAGCAAGTGGGGCATTTGCACTATTGGCAAGGTGATTTTGCTTCTGATCATTGTCTTTGTAATTATTTTGTAATGCATCAGTTTCAGCAATAATTGTTTTTATAACAATTTTTATATCTAGATCTTGATTCAGCTCATGTTAACTGATCCAACTGATGGGCCTTATTTTGGATATCTAAGTTTCATTTGAGAGTTACCATCACATAGCTGTTTTCATTCTCTTGAATGGGTCCCTTTATTATTTAGAAATACTTGACTATAAGAAATTCAAGAATATTTATATTTTGCTTTCTCAATTATATACTATTTAGTATTTTTATTTATTTATTTATTTCGTATTATGACATTTAATAAATGTAACTCTGTATCCTGCAAAAATCACAGTGATGGGTTTTGGGATGTCATTAGTGTGAAGAAGGCAACACAACTAGTCCTTCAGGTATTACATGATTTGAAGTTTCTTTTGATCTCTCTGAGGGTTTATTTTATTTTATTAATATTTGATCTTTGTCATTCTCTCTCCCAAGTCATTTTAATATGTCTCCAAATTTCTGAGCTTGACAGACAAGGGAGAGACACTCGACGGATGAGGATTCAGCAGAGAAGACTGCTAATTTTTTGTTGAGTGAGGCTAGAACACTGCGAACAAAGGATAACACCTCTATAATTTTCTTAGATTTTGACACCACTAGAATCTCATGTAAAGTTGACTCTTGATTTCAATAAAAAAAGTTTTAGTTATACGAATGAGTATATTTGCTCTGTTGTTTTTTGGAAATGACCATCACTTTTCCTCTTCTTCCAAACGATACCACCCAAATTATGGATGTATATTTGGCCGATTCCTTGGTACAAGTAGAGTAAGAAGCTGCTTCAAGATGTATGGTGCAGATGGGCGGGCGTTAGGAAGAAAGTGTGAGAGATCTCTGAAAGCTTGAACCTAGAATGGTGGCTTCTAAGCAGTGTCTTTGTGCTGTAAAGATTTTGGTGTCATGAGTTAAGAAGAGGTATGTATCTCCATTCTCAGATTATGGTGTTCTCAGGGACAGGGACAGGGACTAACAACCATATAAGGGATGGGAGTAAATTTTCCATCTATTTCCTGACCAACGGAAAAATCAGTTTATATGTTACTAATAATTGAAACAAGAATAGTTATGTTCACTTGTGTAAACCAATTCCAAGGCTTTGGGTGGTTTTTATTGGCTATCTATATAAGTACATGCCCTGTTGAGGGCGATATCAGTGTAAATAAGTTGCATTTTAGAATTTAAAGTACCTTCGTCCATCGTGTAAAACTATGCCCCGGTGTTTTAGTTTTAATGCAAATCAATGGTTGAAGTGTTTTTAATTTGAGTGCCCAACTTCCCTCCATTGAACACTGAACCGACCTAACCTCACCAGTCCCATTAATTCATAACCAATCTCAATTACAATGTACGGTTGAAGGGATTGGTTTGGTTTGTAAAGGGTCACTCGCACGTTTTGGTCAATGGGAGGACATGAGTTTGAATCTCCGTTTAAGTACCTTAGTCAGGAGATTCATGCCAAACCTAAAAGAAAAATTGATTGGAGGATTTTAGCTTTTAATTCTAATTTTTTGCAAATATAAGTCGGTCTATATTTTATGGGAATGAATGTCATATAGATCGACATGTAATGGTTTATATTTTAGTTGCTGATGTGATAAGTGTATCAATTTGTAAATGACTTACAAAAAAGTTGTAACACCAATTTATAAAGAGTAATGTCGCTCTTTAAACTCATTTAACAATGGCTTATATGACATGGTTTAAGTGTTTTTTTTTTTCAATATTAGCCACTTTAAACAAAAAAGAAGAAGAAGAAGGAAAAGCTACTTAAAATAGACATCAATTGGTGAAAAATAAGTGTGATAAATAGATGCGAACAATAGCATTACTTTTTTATAAGTGACTTGTAATAAATAAAGAGAAATGTTATACATTCTCACTCCCACATTTTCAAGTGACATTCACTGAAGTAGTAGTGAAAATCACTATTAAATCCAAAATTTAATAATGATTTTCGTTGTCAAGCCAAAAAGTGTGCACTTGGGAGTGTATGTAATATTTTTCAATACATAAAAGTTATATCGTTATTTTGTAAATGATTTTAATAAAAAGTTGTAATAGCCTAGTTGCTTTGACCCATTGCTTTTGTCTATCTGGTGTGCATTCAAACTTTAGAGAAAAATACAAAATTAGTCGGTCAATTGATTACACTGATTTGCAATAAGTTCAATGTGGTATAAAAATATGTTTAGAGTTCATTGTAGTATGCAAAATAACAAATAAGTCCCTGCACTCAACTTTCGTCTAAATTTTTGATGGAACCATCAAATCAACATTAGCACTAATACAATTAGTATAAATGTATGATAAATTTTTGAGTAAATGTGCAATTTGAAATCACTGCCTCACTTTTTAATTTTTGTACTAACGGTCTACAATAAATATAGACAAAAAATTCATGGAGGGATTTATTTAAAATAATCGAAAACACAAATATCTAATTTTTAAAATTAAAAACTAAAAAAGTAATTTCAAATTGCACGTTTACCCGGTGTTTTATCATATCCCCTCATTTATTATTATTATTATTTTATACAACAGCTTATTGCATATCGGTATACGTCAATTGATTTTGCAATTTTTTTTTCCCCAAAACTTTAACTTCCAACCTTTTTATTACGGTAACGCTAAAACCTTGTACCCTGGAAGCTCACATGGAAATGGCGAAGAAGAAAAAGAGAGGCGAGGCAGAATCGGAACCAGAACTAGAAGCACAGAATGCAGAAAAGCCCGAACCACAAAACGAAGTCGAGCTCGTAAACGGCGAGTCCCATAAGAAGCAGAAGAAAAAGAAGAAAAAGCACAAACCGCACGACGAAGCAAAGGAAGTACCCACAGTCAGCATAGCCGTCTCCGGTTCCATCATCGACAACGCCCAGTCTCTCGAGCTCGCCACCCGAGTACATCTTTCCCTTCTCACTCTATATTAATTTTTCTTTTTGTTTGAATTTCTCTTTATTTTCTTCTCGGCATCCAAACGGAGCGTTGTTTTGAATTTTTTACTTTCGCAGTTAGCTGGACAGATTGCACGTGCCTCTACCATTTTCCGAATAGACGAGGTCTGTTGCTGTTCCTTATTAACTTTGCCATTCTCATTGCTTAAATGATGTATTAGATTATATATATATTTTTAATTACGTGATTAAATTTGTTAATTATGTAAAAACGCAAGTATTTCAGTGACTAAATAACTTGATAATTCATAGGTATCTTACTTTACTAACTTGTCTTGTATAAACAGGTGGTAGTATTTGATAATAAGAGTGTTTCAGTGAACGATCACGGTGTTACGGCATTGGATTGTACAGATGAGAATGAAAGCGGTGCAGCTTTTCTTACAAGGATTTTACGCTATCTTGAGACACCGCAATATCTAAGAAGAGCTCTTTTCCCAAAGCACAACAGTTTAAGATTCGTGGTACCGACTCACATTCGCTAAAATTCATTGAATTTGATTGTGGGCAGTGAGTGTATTTATTTTGTTGGATTTTTTGGTTCATAGTTGGCTAAAGTTGCTTGTATCTTGCATTTTGACAGGGATTGTTGCCTCCACTTGATGCTCCGCACCATCTGCGGAAGCATGAGTGGGCTCCATATCGAGAAGGTATGCCTATATAGTAACAAATTGAACAAATTTGATGTGGGGTAGTTGAATTTTCTGTGATTGATACTAAGCTTTAGCTTTCGATGCCTAGAAGTAGCCTCATTTCTTGAGGATTCTATACTGCTACTTTAGAACATCTTCAACGTCAATGCGGGATTGCAGAGGTAAAAATACATTGAGTACCATACCTAGATAGTCTGAAATATGAAAAATTTTGAATAGGAGTCTGGTTGAAGAACCTAAGAGAACGATGAATTTTTTAAATAACTTGGATTTAAGTAGGAAAAATTAATTTGGAATTGTTAATTTGGCGGAAAATGTGGCTTAAGATGGATGGAATTGGTGGTTACAATTCTTGACTGTTACTTAAGATGAATTTATTTGGATAGTTGAATTGGTATGCGTAACAAACAGCAGGAATCACAAACACGAGAAAGAAAATATTTGCCCTTATGAAGGGAACATCATGTATTACAGGATTCTGTTGAATGAATTTTTTTTGTCTAGATTATTGATAGCTAGCACAAAATTACTGACAATGTTAGTTTTAATGATTATGTTTCTCTGTGTTAGTCCTGTGCCCAAATTTTTAGTATCTTGTGTTAACTTTATAGGTGTTACACTAAAAGAAAGATCTCCAGATTCGGGAACACTCGTTGATGTGGGTTTAAGTAAGGTACAATAGAATTCTTCAAATCTAAAGCTGTTCTTACCATTTTTATTAACTAAAAGTTTCTTCCCCCTCTCCCTTTCTTCTTTTTCTCTAAAGATGTATAGTTCTTTTCTTTCATGTTGAGCATATCAAGTAGTTTGATATCAACAAAATAGTTTGTATGGACAGATAACTCATGCCATATTGTTGATGTCCACTTATTTATTTATGGACAGTCTTAAAGTACCTGGATGTCACTTGACTTATGTGACTCACCTGATGGCAAATAACTATGAACTCGTTAATTTATTATCATGCCAAAGGAATTCAGCAGTGATAAACAAATGTTGAACTCCAATGATTTTCAATTATTCAGTTCTATGATCCTGTAACCTTAGTCTTTGTCGGTATCTAATTCCTGGAGATCAGTTGTAAATTATAGTTTACTTGAAATTCAATATAGTCTTGTAAATTAGACCATGGTTCTCTCTCTCTCTCTCTCTGTTTGTGGAGTTTGATTTATGATGAGGGACTAATCAAGAGGGTCTGTAGGTGTATGTGTGCTGTGTCTCATTTAGTTTTTTGCTGGATTATCCATTGTCATTGGGCTGCCGACAAGGTAGTGGGATTCTGACTTGAAATAATTCACCCAGAGTTTTTGATGTAGTCCATCATGTTAAATTTTCTCCCCTTTAGATCTTGTTGATCTATGCTTATGTTGTCATTATAAACACGATAGGTTATGCTTGTTAGTATGTATGCAAACTTACTTATCAAAAAATGTATGCGATGCAGTAATTGTAAAACATAATATTACTTCTTTGTAATAATTGGCAAGTGAGGATATTTGTGCTTTCTTCTATTACCCATGCCATGTGTACTCTGCACTTGATGATTGGATAAATTCTGTTCTCCCCACCCCAACAGTAAAAAAAAAAAAAAATTGAAGGATAAATAACAGCACAACAAAAATTTTGGTTTAGTGATTCACTGGTGTCAATGAGCTCTAACTCAAATTGTACCTTGTCCCCTTGTAAGAATTGGGAGGAGGGTGAGGTTCAAGACCCATTGGGTGCATTTGTAACTTACCAATAAAGTAAAAGAGAAATTTATTGTTTCACTGGTAACTTGTGCAGAATTTTGTTATTGATCAAGTACTGGAACCTGGAGTGAGAGTTACTGTAGCTATGGGAACCAACCGCAATCTGGATACTGGTAATGAATAGAAGGATCTTTTTGTTTTCTGGATTTTTTTTGCCTCGTCTAAGTTGTGTCTTACACATTATTTGTTTGCTGATACATGTGGGCACTTATTATTGCTCAATTGATACATTGTGCATATCTCAACTTTTGCCTTCATCTTTGCAATCCCCTTTGATTCTTTTGAGCATTAAATTATAGTTAAGTTGGTTTGACATACATTTTGTTCATCCAACCTGTTGTGGCATCAGGATAAAGTATTGGTCATGTGTTCCATATGCCATTGCATTGAAGTGATTTCTTTTTCTTTTTGTGAAATTCCATTTTTATTATGCCCCTCTTGCGTCCATATGCAATCTTCCTGTAACTGGAAAAAAGTTGTGCATAATGGGGTTTATGATTCAACAATTGGATTTATTTAGATATACCACGTGAAGTTGTCTCGCCCTCCAAGCCTAGGGAAGAAGCAGGAATGTACTGGGGCTATAAAGTGCGATATGCTTCTAATATGAGTTCGGTATTGAAGGATTGCCCATACAAGGTATTCATTCTTTGATGCTGATTATTTTCTTTTTCTTTTTCTCCTTTCGATTTGACCCATTGATTGTTTCTCGGTAAACCATTCATTAAAGGCCCTCTATAAACTAATGTTATATTAATCATAGGGTGGCTATGACCATTTGATTGGTACTTCAGAGCATGGACTGACTGTTAATTCATCAGATCTGACCATACCTGCCTTCAGGTATGTTTTTGTTTGATGTCTTGATCACAAGTAAGATTGTTTTTGTCAGATGCTGTGAGCATAACTTCCTTTGGATAGATGTTCTCTAGTGACTGGAGCCAATGTTTCTCTTTACTGCTTAATTAGTGTACTGCATCATGATGTCAATGCCACAAAATTTCAGCAACGTAAAAGTTGATAATCTCTGATCTCTATCTAAGCTTTTAAGTGCGAAAAAGAGAATTGTTGAGAACTAGAAGAGATTTGTACATGTCTCTGGGCCTTGACTACAATATGTTTCATAATAAGGATGGAAAATGGGTAGAAAGGAGATGGCCTTTCCCTATTCTTGTTTGATGTGTTGGAAGGAACAGGAAGGAGACTGTAAAGCTGAACTTGTTTTTTGGTATTAGTAGTTTTTTTCGGCCAAAATGATCACAATCTAGTATATTGGAAGTTTACAAGAAAGTTGTATAAAGAATTAATCTCTGGAATCATACAATCAATAAAATCATAAGCAGAATCACAAGATGGTTTTATCCTTGTGATTCTGCTTTCATCCCTCTTCTTTTTCTCTCCCTACTTTTATCCTTTGACCTAAAAATAAAGATGGTTTGTGTCCTTTCTATCCTTCCATTTATCCTTTACCCAATGAAGAAGTTAGTTAATCGCACACCAAGCCCCGAATTGATACTGCCTGCAAGGTAGGGAGAAAAGAAAGGTCAAAGTGACCTGCCAATGGTCTTGCATAGGGTCACTATGATGCTTAAGTCAATAAGTGGCTCTGAGAAGGAAAGTAAGCGGAGAGAGTAAAAGTGTTTGGCTAGAAGAATGAGCATACCTCTCCATGATCCGGCCCCTTTCTTTTTAAGGAGTGTTTCCCACGCATAATCAGTTGAGGGAGAGGCTTGGGGGCTAACAAAATTTGATTTTGTGGCCCTCACTCTTTTAGTTCATGCTTTCGTCATGTAACAGAATGCCAGTATTTCAGGTGGCAAGGGCTAGGATACTGTGGACGTAACTTCTATTTATGCCTCGTGTGCCCATTTATCCAAGTTAAACCCGGTTTGGCCGATCTAATTGAGTTAGGTCTGGCTGGCGTAGATTAGCTCAAGCTGGGTCGGCCTAATATAGATGAAGTTCAGCCGGCTTGTTGGCTTCGTTGCTAGTGGGCCTGGCTTAGGGTTGTATCAAAGGTGGGCCGGTTTGCCACCAAACATAGTGTTGAGGGGATAAAGTTCGGGGTGGGAATGAGGTAATGCTCATGTTCAAATCTTAGAGATCAATAAAATATATTTGGAGAAATATCCTATTGAAAGGCATTTCCCATATGAACTATCTAGTTTGAGGAGTGATGTGTTCTCTTGTGTTCGAAGATAAGGGACGTTGGTTCCTTTTTCTTTTCTTTTTTTCCCATTTGTAAGGACTATTGGGGATAGGTGCTATGTGGTTGGCAAGGACGAGTGCTGTGTAGGTTCATGACAGGTTACAAGAAAAAAGTAAGGTTGTTGGTGAGTTGGGGAAGTCAGGTGGAGCGTGGTAACATTTTGAAAGTTTGGATGTTGGCTCCATTGTGTTTAATGTGGTGAATTTGGAGAGTGGAATGTTCGGAGTTTTATACACTTGAATAGTAGCATATCATAGCTTGCTTCTTCTTTCTCTTTCTTTTTTCTTTTTTTTCTTTTTTTCTAGTTTTTTCTTATTTTTTGAATTTTTGTTCATCTTTTTCTTTTGATTGAGGGGCTTTCTTGTGTATTAGGGTTGGGCTCCTCTGCACTTTTTTAATGAGATTGAATTACTTGTAAAAAAAGAAAAAGAAGAAAGTAAGTGTCAGTCTCTCAGTTTTTCACGGACACTTGAGTTACTATGCTATATTGGCTTTTTGATTTTCCAATTTAATTAGGTGGGCTGACTGGGTCTTCTCAAAGAATTGGTTTGGAAACTATAGAAGAGTGAGAAAATTACAATGACACATTTTTTGCCATTGAATGATCTGACTGGAAAAGTGAGGGGCAATCAGTAGTGTCTATTTTTTAGTTTTATTTATAGGGGTGCATCAATATAACCACATAAAAAAGTGGCCTGCTTGCTGAGTAGTGCCTCTTTGCTCTTCTGGTGAGCCTACCTTCCTCCCCTCCTCCTCCCCTTCTCCTCCCCCCTCCCCCCCACCCTCACAACACACACACACACAAGGTTCTTTTTCTTCCTTTATCTCCTCTTCTGTTCTTACAATCTTTCGTTTCTCCCTGATGCCCCTTTCTTTTTCTTCTTTCCTCTTTGATCCTTTTTCTTTCTCTGCTTTCTTCTTTTTTCTCTTCTTCTGCTTTTGCTTCTTCTCCTCCTTTTCTGTTTCTTCTTCTGCCCCACCTTTTTTTTTCCCTCCTCCTTCTGCTACTTCTATTCTTTTCTTCCTCTTTTCCTCCTTCTAGTGGTTGTCCGACCTCCGCCACCCACCACCCTCCCTTCCTCTCCTTTTTCACCCATTCCCTCAGGTACTCTCTGACATTACACCCACTTTTCCTGCACACCTTTCTTTTGCTCCCTCCTCTTGCCACGTACGTCTTATCTCCTCTCCTCCTTAAGTACCTCCTGCATGCCGGTCTTTTCTTCCCACATGCCTTTCTTTTCCCCCTTTCCCCTCTTGCCATGTCTACCTTTATCTTCTCTCTTCCTTTAATTACCCCTATCATCCATTATTTTCTTCTTTTTTTGTTTTTCTTGTTTCTTTTCTTCTCATTTTCCTCTACATGGGTGACTGCAAGACTTACACCTCTTGTTGTGACTTGGGTTTGTGTTTTGCTTTTCTACACGCCTCTCCTGCAGCAGTCCTTTTTAATGGCCCCAGTCCAGTTGCTTCCAGTACTAGCTTTTCTGTTGAGGCACTTAAGTTCTTGCTTGCTTCAGCAGATCAACTGAGGATGTTGTCTGTTCGGCTTCTGCATTCAAACCATCGTTCATGGCGATCATTTTCTTGGCTGAGTGAAGAAATTATTGGATTAGACTGGTTTCTTATGGCCAATTTCCAGTTATTTTTGCTTTCGTTTGGTGCTGTATCCTCATCTTGCTTAGAAAAAAAAAATTGTTGGGGTACATCATATTTCTTTGGTGTATGTTTAAGTTTGTAGTATTCTTAACTTCCTAGTATTTACACCTTTAGTTAGAAACCTAATTTTAGGTATAAGGTAATTTGATATCATGTATACATCATTATAACATATACTTTCATTTACTCGTGAGGCTTGTTAATCTGATGTATGTATAACTTCATAGGCATCTATTGATTGCTTTTGGTGGGCTTGCTGGGTTGGAAGAGGGCATCGAAGAAGACAATAACTTAAAGGTATGTTTCTATGCAAAAATATTTTCCTTGGACACTTATCTGGTTTCAAAAAAAATTTTGGAAACCGCTCCCATCACATGTTTCCAGAAAATGCCAATAGATTTTGGTAACACTGTTTTCAGTTGTATCTTTCTTGGAAAGAAGCTGCAAAACAGAAAATGGAAAGTGGAGAACATCATTTGATGTATTTCATGCTTCCAACTGAGATTTTTATACTCGTTTCTTGCAACTTGAAAAAATAGAATTATTCTCCCTATGCATTTGTTCTGTTCTTGTATGTATATTTCTAGTAAGCATGTACCTGACTTATGGTTGATTTAGCATGATAAAAGGGATGAGCATTTGGTTCGTAGATTTAGTAATGGTGGAGTTTCGGACTTGGAAGTCTTCATAATTCTATCATTTTATTAGATGGCTGGAGCCAGAAATTGTAATTGCTAGTTAAACAACCAAAAGGAGGGGAAAAAAGAAGTGAATACCGAATACTGTTAATGTTAGTTTCTTCCTTCCCTTTTGGTTTCAGGGGAAAGATGTGCGTAAGGTATTTCATTCGTACTTGAACACATGTCCAAATCAGGGGAGTCGAACGATTCGAACAGAGGTACTCGTATATTCTCCATTTGCCAGGTTCCCTTCTTTTTTTTTCTAAAGAAAAAATAAAATTCTTATCTAATTCCTCATTATCGTGATCAATTTGCATCTTTATGGACAGGAAGCAATTTTTATATCTCTTCAGTATTTCCAAGAGCCAATAACCCGAGCATTGGCATAGAGTGGAACTTTAAACTTTACAAAAGTCAACTAACGGCTAAATATTCAGAATTTTGGTAATTGTGGTCTTAGTTGGTGAGAGCCCTCAATTTAGTCACCCATCCTCCAGAATCTGAATCTGCTTGCAGACAGTAGGAAATATAACATTACAAATTATACATTAGAGGAATGATCCCCGTTTGTCTTGTTTCAATTTTAGCCAAACTAGGCTCAAGCCTTGGAAATCGAGGCCCCTTGTTTGAGGGGTTTTTTTTTTTGAACGAATTTTAAATGACAATATGTTCTCTGGTTTAAGCTTTACAGGAATGCTGAGTTTCGGCGACTTATTTTCTCAATTTATTTTCCGACATAAAATTGCTGGCTTAAGAACACTTTCGGATTCCTGTTATCAGGCTATGCAAAAGACTTTCCTGGTCACCCATGTTGGCAAGGAAAATAATGTGCACATTTTTGCCTCATTACCAAGTGGGTGACACCTACGTGTGGATAGCCCAATACGGGGCCAATCGATGCAAAAATATGTCTAATGCTACTACAACCAAAATTATGACTAAAAATTTCTGACAGTTTTTTATACAAGAAGGGCGATGCAAGTAACTCTTGGAAGGAATTACATGTGGAGAAGATCGGGATGCATCACATAAAAATAAAAAATAACAATAAAAATAAAAATAAAAATATAAGAAGGATAGCTTCACTTACCTTCCGAATTGTCGGCCCTTTGTTTAATGTTTTCCTTCCATTATGATTTTTTGTTAAATCATAACTTAGAGGGTGTAAAATTATCAAAATACCCTCTATTTTGTTTTCCTTTTTAATTTTTTTTTTTTAAAAAAATAACAATAGTTTGGCTGACCCTTGGGCCACAAGACCCACCGTCGTGGGTCAACAGACTCATGACAATGGTGGGGTTACAACCATACGTCACAGTGGGTATGGCTGTGGCCCAACGTGGGTCACCTTCTAAGCCACAGCCGGGGGTCATGTGTGACTCCTTTTTTTTTTTTTTCATTTTTTATTATTTTTATTTGTAATTAGGGGTAAATTTGGAATTTTGTAGAAATTTTAAGCGTGTAAAGGTCATTTTACCCCTTTTGCCGTCTGATTTAACTTCAAACCTTGACCGAAGGAGACATTACAAGTAATTGAAAGTTCAATATACTAAATTGAAAGATTTTGAACTTGGGGAGAAACATTGCAAAATGAATGACAATTCATGAGATAAGTGAAGTTATCTCAAGCCCTATTATTCATTCTTCTTGTCTTTTTCTTTTTCTTTTCTTTTGTAGTTCTGTTATTCATTTTTGTACAAGAAAAAGATTGGTGAATTTTTCCTTCGATTCAAAATTCGATGCAGTTTTACTAGAATTGCTTGGAGGAATTCCTTCTGGCCTTTGGACTCTCTAGCTTGGGCAAATTTTGAAATGGCTGACTGGATCAAAGGTCTTCTATCCCCCACAAATTCCTTCGGCATTCACCCAAGTGACTCCCACCTCTTCCAAATTTTTGCAGCAGTTTTGTGTGACCTTCTTTGGTTACAGAACAAAAGCGATTCACTTAGGATCCATCCCCAATCCTTTGGACCTAGCTATCTCTATTAAGAAGACAGCATCAGACCACTTCAACGCCTGGAAGGTTCCTTTTACTGCCTTCTTGGAAAAATGGTCCCCTCCTCCAGCAGGGTCCTTCACCATCAATTTCGACACTGCAATTAAAGACTCCTTCTCTGTTCAAGCAGCAATTTGTAGGGATTCTGGTGAACATATTCTCAAGGCTATTTCTCAAGTTAGCCCCCACTGTGATCCAAATTTTGGAGAAGCCTTAGCTGCTAGGTTGGCTGTCTCTCTGGCAAATTCACTTAAGCTCAGCTGCTTTATATTAGAAGGTGACTCTCTAGTGGTTATTATGGCTCTTCAATATCCTTCTATTGTCCAAGATTGGAAAATAGCCGATATCATCTCCGACACTCTTCGCTCCTGGAAAGCTAGGAAAATACACAGAAGTACAAACTTCTGTGCCCATCATGTGGCTTATTGGGCCGCAGCCCGTACTCATACAAGCTGCATTCTCACTTATTTTCCTTCTCCCCATTGTAGTGGACTTACTCCACCTCCCCTCTGTAGTAGGCTTTCTACTCCTACTTGTATTGCTGTTTTATAGTTCCCTATGATGTATTTACAAAAAAAAAAAAAAAAAAAAAATCGATATGTCTTAAGATTGGCAATTTTGGACACATTTTGTTAATCTGATATGAACCCAACATGAAATTAATGAGTTAGGGTTGATGGGTCTGATTCGTTTAATTAAATTGGTTAGGTTGTGATTGATCTATATAATCTTATATCTATACGGTATACCTCTACACAACTCGAACTCGACACACAATATAAGGATTGATAATTTTGTATATGACCCATGAACCCGACACAAACTTAACATATAATTAGTGGGTTATGGTTAAGGGGTCTGATCTGTTTTAATTAAATTGATCGGGTTATAATTGACCTATATAGTTTTATATATCTGCTTTGACATGACCCAAACCTAACACGAACATAAATTGCCACCCCTAATATGTCAACAAAGTCGTCCTACTATAATCCTTAGTTTTATGCATCTTTCTAGCCATAAGAGAGAATTAACGAATTTGTGCAATATTGGAGATGAAAATAATGATCTACCGTGTAATGCTTTTAGGTTCTCCAAAATCACCTACAAAAGTTGATTGAAGGAAAAAGGATGTGAGTTCTAGTTACGTTATGATCAACAATTTAATTACAATTCAGAGTTTTGACCTTTTTTTTTTTGAGATATATCCGAAAAACAAGGACAATGGATCAAGGTAGGTTTCTCTCACTTTTAAGCTCCGTTTAATTTGCAGAATAAATTTCTAAAATAGAATGATTATTCTTATAAAATAACTATTATTTTATTTGGTAAGAGCTTATTTTTTAGAATATATAGTTATTCCTAACAGAATAATTATTTCCTTTCGGAGAAGAATATTAATTCCTCTAAAAAATGAGATGAATAGTTATTCATTGAGGAATTGTCAACATTTCCCCAAAAAAAACAAATTAAAAAAAAAAAGTAAAAACCTTGAATTTTAGTAGGTGACCGACCACCATTGAAAATGAAGAGAAGTGTGAATTATAATAACTATGAGAAGCAGCCTATTTAATAATTAAATGTACACAAAGATTAGCTTTCTTAGAAAATTTGTTAGCATACCAAGAAGAAAAATAAATAAGCTTTAAAATAACTTCATCAACAATAGAACTACAGGGCCAACCAGAACACAAGGAAGAGTTATTAATGGCCGTGATAACTACAAGAGAGTCACTTTCGAACGAAACCATGAAATGAGAGAGAGCAAGAGCATAATCAACTACTAATGTGCCCACAAGAGCATCTTCGTAAAGTAATTGATTGATGAGAAATGATATTTAGTAGACTCCTGTATAATTGTCATATAATTAAATAACATGTTGATAAAAATCAATCCTTAGATCAATNATATATATATATATATTTTTTTTTTTATAACTGCCGATTCAAGACTAAATAGACTTACTCTTGTTTGATTTGTAAAGGTTATAGTTATTATCTCAATGGAAAATAAACAATTTTTGAAATGTTGTAACAATATACTAGACCTTCCATTAGTTAAGTTTTTTTTTTTTCTTCTTTTTTACTTTCACATAAATTTTCAAGATTTAAATGGTGAAAAGAGAAATGCTTCCTAGCATTCTCAAAAATTATTTTTTAATATTATTGTCCTATGTGGCAAGCCCATATCCATTGAATCATTTTACATATTAAAAAAACAAAATTATCCAATGGATGTGGGCTTTTCACATGAATAAGAATGTTAAAAAATGACTTTTAAGAATACTAAGAAGCATTTTTCTAGTGAAAATGTACTAAAACATTTTATTTACTCAGTTGTCATCATATTATTGCTAAGTATTTAAAACTATTTCAAGGGTATTAGATTTTTTTTAAGCATTTTATTGTTCTATCGGCCATTAAAAGCCATCATTATTAATATCCCATAATGAATTTGTCCCATGCTTTAATTTTTTTTTAAAAAAAATAATGAGGCACCTTGGTGGTGCGCCAAAGGACCCAGCCGGCACTTCAAAATTTCCACGGGGATAATTCCGTTATTTTATAAAACTAAAGCCGTGTTTGGCCAAAACAAAATGATAAAAGAGACCCTTCCTAACCACACGCCCCCTATTCTTCTCCTTATTGAGGAAGCGCCGAAGAAAGAGAGGGTTCTTTTATTTTTCCGAAGGCAAAATCAAAAAATAGCGAATTATTGAGTGTGTGTGAGAGTCTGTGTTTGTTACTCTAAAGCTTTTTAATCCCATAATATTTAATTTCAAATATCCGTTACAAAAGCGAGGCTCCCGCCACGGCCGAGCCATGGCTCAGCTGGAGAGGCAGACCCAGCAGCCCACCCTGGAGCCCTCGACGGTTCACGAGGCCAAGTCTCTGATCTGCGCTCTCAACCTCGTCTCCCGCAACCTCCCCCTCCCTCCCGACCTCCACGATGCCGTTTCCTCCATCTGCTTCTCCCCCGAAGACTCCGCCATCAATGCCTCCCCGACCGGTGCCGCCGGCGGCGGCGGCGGCGGCTCGGTCCAGAAGGCGGTTCCCGAGAAGAGTATGGTATAATTCTCTGCGATGGCCTTCTCTTGCTTTTGGCTCTGTTTGGGTAATTTGAAGCAGTTTCTGGGGTTAGGGTTGGGATTTGTGCATTTTGTGTTAGTTAGGGCTTTTTTCCTCTTTTGAAATTCTTGCCTGTATTTCCTATTTTGTGTGTTTGTGTGTGTTCTTAGTCTATAATTCAATTTTTTGACTAAGGGGATTAGTGAGATTGGGTTTCTCTAGGGTTGAAGGGTGGTTGTGATTGTTTGTGGGTGGTCTTGTGTTTTTGTTTTTTTTTTTTAACCGTTTATTACGTCTTAGTTGACTTGTCTGTCTTTGGAGATTTTGTAGTTTGATGTTACTCCATGTTTATCCACTAAATTCTAGAATTGTTGCAATAGAAATTGTGCAATTTTTTTTTTCTCTTTCAATTTGTTGTCTATTTTTGCTTTCCTGAAATTCACTTTTTGTTCTTGTATTCTTGGGGTTATTTTTTTGTTGAGTGATAAAACTTTTTTCTTACAGTATTGATTTGGTATTATTATGCAGGGAGATCATGGCAGTTACAGAGGAGATCTGTTGGCCGAGTTTGAGGATGCGCTATTGGAGCAACGCCTGAATTGTGTATCGGGTGTTGGATTGAAAGTATCAAGGGAAAGTCGTTTTCAGAGTCCCATTCAGCATCGATTGGCTGAGCTTGAAGGTGACTAAATTTTATAAAGAACGTTCACCTTGGGTATCATATTTTTGGTGTATGTGAGCACCTCCCCCCCCAACCCATGCCAACAGTAAAATAGAAATCATGATTGATAACTTTCAGTGGTACTTTTTATTTTTAATGTAGAATTGATAGATTTGTTTTGAATTGTCGAATAGCATTCGTGTAGCATTTGTATGCTTGAAAATGTTAAATATCTAGGAAAGAATAGATTTGGCAAGTTTCATTAGTTAATTTATTGGTTATCGTTTATGATTATTTTCCTATGCTCTTGACCATATTCTGGAGAAGATGTTGAAATTTAAGATTTAGGTTCAATAAGACCCTGGAATGTAGGATTAGGTGATAAGATGGTTGGGTTTTGTCTGGCCGGGGTGGGGACATTCTTTATGAAAATAAACATGGTGGTGGTTATTGGTTAAAATTTTGGATGCTGCCTGGATATTTTTCACATAGTTTTACCACCATAAGATTCCATTTTTTGATCTACATAACCGGTAATGTACTTATTGGAAAATGCTCGAAAGTCTTTCTCTAAGATATTGATAGAATTAACTGCTTTGAGATCCCCTCCTTCAAAGTGGTTCTGTTGTGTATTTATACAAATTAATTGTTATTAATATCAAGTAATTGTCTAGCCAATTTTTCAGAGTGGATCACTTATGAATTAATGTTTTGAATCAGAGTTGCCTTCAAATAAAGGCGAGGACCTGCAGACAAAGTGCTTGCTTGAACTCTATGGGCTAAAGGTAAACTAGATACAATAAATTATGACAATTACTTAACAGAGCATAGCAGTTACGTGAAATAAAGGTAAGGCAGCATTTGGTTGTACTTCCTTAAATGATTCTTTTCTCAAGCAACCTGTTTTTTGGTGATTGGAAAGATCAATTTGTCTTGTGTCTTTTCCAGAAACAAGAAAGACAAACATTCTGATTCTGAGAATTGTTTCATGGAGAAATTTGTGAACTGTTGCCTGTGAAGCATAACCAAATGTGGCCTCTTATAATGAGTCAATCATTTACACATAAATTCCTATGTTGCTTATTGGCAGTTTACTGATATATGCTGGTAAAGGAGTTCTAGTAATTGTAATAATATGAATGTGTTCATCTGTTTTTTACTTCTGATACCAAGGGATGACATAGGTTCTGTCCTTGTTGGTGACTACTTTTTTCTCTAGCAGCTGGCAGAGTTGCAAAGCAAGGTTCGGTCTCATGTGAGTACAGAGTACTGGCTCCGTGTAAACTGTGCAGAACCTGACAAACAATTATTTGACTGGGGCATGATGCGACTGCGTCGTCCACTTTATGGTGTGGGAGATGCTTTTGCCATGGATGCCGATGATCAGTTCAGGAAGAAACGGGATGCTGAGGTCATTTATTAATTTATGCATTACTTGTTTGAGCTATTTATTCATACTCAGAATACAGAAATTGGGAATCTGGGGTTTCTAGGTTTTATAGTATCTTTAGAGAGCAGCTTCAAATCCTGGGATATGCTTACACTCTCTATTTGAGGGATCCCAGCTATGAGGTCGCTGACTTCATTTTGATTTATCTGATAATTTTAGCCACCTAGTGTCTGAAATTAAGACAAAAAGAAAACTAAAACGAAAAAAGTCAATGAATACTGTATGAAAGTGATAACAGGTTATAATTATTATACCTTGTCAAGTTTTGCCTTGAGAGACTCCTAGAAAGGGCCACTAATCAGCTAGTCTGATCTTCATGTGTTTAAGGTATAAGTTTATAGACAAGATATATAGATCGTTTTCTTTTCCTGGGAGACAAGGTATATAGATCAGAAGATCCAAAATATGGATCATCAAAGTGGAAGAACGAAGTACTGTGTACCTAGATGCTGCTGACATAGTTAAAACCTTTCATGCAGAGATTGTCAAGGTTAGAAGAGGAGCAGAAAAATCAAATGGAAACTAGAAAAAGAAAATTTTTTGCTGAAGTACTCAATGCAGTTCGTGAATTCCAATTGCAAATTCAAGCATCTATGAAACGCCGGAAACAAAGGAATGATGGGGTCCAGGTATGCTGTCTTCTTCTATTCGTCCATTTTTACATTTCATGCATATTTAAAATGGGAAATGGAAACAGAAAATGGGGAGATGGAAGTCAGAAATGCTGCTGTAAAATTATATGGAAACTTACAGGGAAAACTAATGGGAAAGTTTGATTGATTAAGTAAGAGTCATCTAGAAAATGTCCAGGAAATTGGTGGATATGTTAGATGACAATCGTGGACCTAGTTAGATCTGTTAATAAAACATTGTTGGGAAAGGTTTGAGGCAATATAAAAAGAAAAAAAATATGTTGATTATGGTAAGCATGCTTTCCATGGGTTTCGGGAACTACTCGAAGGACTTTGAACTTCAAAATAATGCTTTATGAGCCTTAGTTCTTCCATGCAACTTTAATATTTGCTTTGTTGCCAGGGGTTTTTGTCCTTCATTCAGAATAGCATTTCAGGGAAACATTTCCCCAGATATCAAATGGAAAAAATATACTCAGAACTTTGTTTTAATGGTATACTTGGCAACCTGATAATGAGTATAACTGAATGATGTAGACCATACGCAGGATCTGTTTCATGTAATAACCTCAAAGAAGTTACAGGATAATTTATATATCAATCTGATGAGGAAATTGCCCCTCTCTCTCTCTCTCTCTATGAAGAATGCTAGGAAGAAACAAGTTACTACAATCTTCTGAAATTCTCATCAGAAGGCAATAATTGGTTTTTTTTTTTTACAAATAATAAGTCAATCTCATTAAAAGCGTGAGGCGCTCTTACGTACACAAAAAGTATTCAGAAGAAACACCTAATTAGGGAAAGCAAAACGAACAAGGAAGTCACTATTACTAAGCTACATAGGAGAAATAAATGCTGCCATCCATAAATATAATGGTTCATAAAACAAAGATAAAATATCTCCCAGTGGCCTCTCCCTATTTTCAAAGTTTTTATCATTCTTTTCCCTCCACAAACACCAAAAGAGGCACATAGGCACCATTTTCCACATCACTGCAATAATTGTTTTACTTATAACTATAAATTTATTGTTAATTGAGTAATCAGTTACCACTTAAAGCAAAGCTTGTAAGGAACATTAAAGTGTATAATATTGCCACTGTAGCTTCTGGTAAAGGTACCATTAATAGGTATTTTAACAGGCTTGGCATGGAAGGCAAAGGCAACGTGCTACACGGTTAGAGAAATTGAGGTTTCAAGCCTTGAAGGCTGATGATCAAGAAGCATACATGAGAATGGTGAAAGAGAGCAAGAATGAACGATTGACAATGCTTTTGGAAGAAACGAATAAACTTCTTGCAAACTTGGGAGCTGCTGTTCAGCGTCAGAAAGACGCCAAAGATTCAGATGGGATAGAGTCCTATAAAGACTCAGAAGCTGATTCGCCTGAATTGGATGCTTCAAAGAATGGAACTCCTCAGGATTTACTTCCTGAGGAAGAGTTGGACATCATTGATCCTAATCATAGTGCTGAAACTAGTGATTTACTTGAAGGTCAGCGGCAATATAACTCAGCCATCCATGCAATTCAGGAAAAGGTAATGATTCTATGTTTGAGAACCCCCTCCCCCTCTCTTTCTCCATTTAATCCATATTGCACATTAATTACTGGTTGCAATCTGAATGCTGAACAAGGGCGTTGTATAGTTTACAAGAATAGCACAATGTCATGTGGTACTTGTGCAAAGTTGAGGTCTATATTACTCCCTTCTAGTGAGGGGATTGAACCTTCGTTGACAGTTCTCCTTAAGTCTCCAATGGCCCATATTGTTAGTCCAAATATTTGATCTTATCAAACTTCTATGGTTAATTTTGTATGTTTCTGCAATTTTATTATTTTTCTAAAATCAATGTTGATTTGATTGGTAGGAATAATTTTTGAACAGGTTCCATTGTAGGGGGCCAAGTAGTCCCTGCGTGGTGCTATTTTAAGTGTGGCCTTCATGACATATATTGTCTGAATGTCCCTTTTCTTTTCTTTTTCTTTTTTTTTTTTGTTGTGTGCGCGCGCGTATGAATGTGTTAACTCCTAAGAGCACTAACAACAACTCCCCTTAAATTCTATTCTCTTCTCTAGTGTAGGAAAAACTGTTAAAAAACTCAAAAAAACATTTGCAGCAGCTTCTCTTAATGTTCCTTAAACTACAGAAACACCAAAGGAACCAAAAGTGGTTCTCTTCATCTAGGGAACCAAAAGTGGTTTACTTAACATTATTTTAATATATAAAAGGCTTTCTCGTTCATCTCTTTTTCCTCTAGTATTTATTTTAAATAATTTTTAAATAACTTTCTCTTTTCCTAACATTTAATTTTAAGAATATTTAAATGGAATAAGGAAATGATAAGTGAAGCTGCTGTGGAGCTTATTTAAATAGGGAAACAAAAAGTAGTTTGGTTCCCTACATTGAAGAAAAATCTAAGGGAAGTTGTTTCTAGTGCTCTAAGTTAAGCATTAGCAATAGTTTGAAGATTGCTTTTTTTTTTTTGATAAGTTTGTCTGAAGATTGCTAAATTCTTGATAAGTGCTTCAATTCATTTGAGAATGCTTGATGTTGCGGAAATAGTGACTACAGAGTCCATCCAATTTCCTTTTCTGTTTCTTTGTTGCTAATCGTATAAAACTCAGATTCACTTTTTAAAAAAAAAAAAAACACTGGAAATGTCATTTATAATGGGATCAGAAAATCTAACAGAGTCTAAATTCTACAGGTAACAGAGCAGCCATCCATGCTTCAAGGTGGAGAATTAAGACCGTACCAGTTAGAGGGGCTTCAGTGGATGCTTTCCTTGTTTAATAACAACTTGAATGGAATTTTGGCTGATGAGATGGGGTTGGGAAAGACAATACAAACCATTTCGTTAATAGCACATCTCCTGGAGTACAAGGGTGTGACTGGGCCCCACTTGATAGTGGCTCCAAAGGCTGTATTACCAAATTGGATTTATGAATTCTCGATGTGGGCTCCTAGGTATGCAGGAAGCATTCTTTGAAACCAACATCTCTCTCTCTCTCTCTTTGTGCGTGCACGCTTTCTCTCTCTGCATCTCTGTGTAAGATTTACTTTTAAATCATCCCTCAATTTTCTTTGTGGTCCAGTATTGGAGCTGTTCTTTATGATGGACGTCTAGATGAGAGAAAGATAATGCGGGAAGATTTATTAGGGGAGGGAAAGTTTAATGTGTTGATCACACACTACGATCTTATCATGAGAGATAAGGCATTTTTGAAGAAAATTCACTGGTACTACATGATTGTTGATGAAGGGCATCGGTTGAAGAATCATGAGAGTGTTCTTGCACGGACTCTTGTCTCAGGGTATGATTGCCCTTGCTTCTAGCAATGTTTTAATATGTACAATTTATATCAATTCTATTTTTATCCTATTGTTAAATATAAGTGATGCCCCCAAACGGGGTTGAACCATTGACCTCAAAGACCACTGTCATTTTGGGGAGAGGAGATGTCATTTTGTCCAAAGACCACTGACATGAATCTATGTTTGTCCTATGAATTTTCTTTCACTGATTTTTCTATATTAAATTATGGTATGACCTGTGGGATGGCTGTTTACTTGTGAACTTGCTTCTTCTTGCATGCTTTTCAGGCGGAGATACTCTATTTATTTAAATCTTGTCTTTTGGAAATACTTCACCTTTGAAAACCAAATTTCAGTTTCACTGCTATGTAAACTGTAAAAGCCTAGTCATGTCAAAGCCTTTTGAGTTTAAGGTGCAAAGTGGCATCTATTTTATGACTTTTACATGTGAAGAAACATAATGGAAAAAGATCAGCTTTTGCTCACAGACCACATAAAAATTATGGTGTTGATATATGATTTGTAGCACACATCTGTCATAATTAGTTTAATTAGTTGGACAATTATTTTACTATGCATAATTTTGGATCTACAATTATGAATTCAGAAGTTATTTGGATAGAAAGGAATGCACACACTTATGAGGGGAGTGAGATACCGGTAGTGAGATTGAAGCTTTTGTTGTTAAGGTCTCTTTATGAATGGACAGTGGCTATTAGTTGAGACTCTTTTTTCGAACTTGTTGTAGTTTTTAGTTCTTTTGAATTTGAGATGTTAGCTTTTACTTTTGGATATTTCTCTTGTATTCTTACGTTTACCAGGTTTGTGCCCCTTATAGCACTTTTTAAATGAAATTTATCACTTATAAAGAAATATAGATGTATTTGGGCTGAAAATTATTGCAATCCTTTTTTTTTATATAAGTAAGAGACAATATATTAAAAGCGCAAAAGCGCAGTCCTGGCACACAGGAAGTATACAAGGGACCGCCTAAGAAGGGGAAGAAAAATATACAAGAAATTCATTAAAGCTTATCACTAAGGGGGCTAGATAAGCTGCTGTAAAAAAAAAAAAAGAGTGTGAAAAAAGAAAGACTTAAGCTCTTCAATCGTTCTTTCTTGGTCCTCGAAATTACGATTATTTCGTTCCCTCCAAAGACACCACATGAGGCAAGAGGGCACCATCTTCCACACAACAGCACTCTGGGAGCGCCCACCAGTCCACCAGCTGGCGAACAAATCAGTCACCTGAAAAGGCATAACCCAAGATAACCCAAAGTGGCTAAAGATGGTATTCATAAAGCGCTAGCAGCCTCACAATGAAGAAGAAAATGATCTACAAACTCCCCATGCCTTTTACACATACAACATCAATCGATCACGATGACATGTCTTTTTCTCAGGTTGTCCATAGTAAGAATCTTCCCAAGAGCCGCTGTCCAAACAAAGAAAGCTACTTTCACAGGAGCTTTGGTCCTCCAAATGCTCTTCCAAGGAAATGGGTGAATATCGTTACACGCAAGGACCCTATAGAAGGATCTAACATCAAACTTTCCTTTGTGGGAAGGAATCCACCAAAGCTTGTCTTCCCCCTCCCTTCTCCCCCGAAGGGAGTATAAAAGAGTGAAGAAGGAAGCCACTGTAGCCAACTCCCAATCATGAGCCGCACGGATAAAGTTAACATCCCAATGATGAGAACCACTAGAGAGGTCTAAAAGATCAGCCACAAAAGCATACTTCTCGCGGGCTATATCATATAAGACCGGGAAGGCCACTCTAAGGGGCAAGTCACCGCACCATACATCATCCCAAAATCTGATCTTGGACCCATTTTTCAACTCAAATCTGGTATGACTACAGAGCTCACTCCACCCCCTCCTAATATTCTTCCATAATCCCACTCCATGCGGCCCAGTGGGAACACGAGAGCACCACCCTCCCCTCACACTCCCGAATTTAACATCCACAGCAATTCTCCACCAAGCCTCTCTCTGATGAGCATAACGCCACAACCACTTCCCTAAAAGGGCCCTATTGAATGTCCTTAAATTCCGAATCCCCAAACCTCCCTCAGAAATAGGAGAGCAAACCTTAGACCAATTAACAAGGTGAAATTTGAATTCATTACCTAATCCACCCCTTAAAAAATCACGGTAAAGCTTCTCAATACGATTGGCCACACTGGCAGGGATAAGGAACAAGGACAACAAGTAAGTAGGTAGATTTGAGAGAGTACTCTTTATAAGGGTAATTCTGCCCTCCTTAGACAAGTACATCCGTTTCCAACTAGCCAAACGGCGCTCGATCTTCTCAACGGCGCTCAATTATTGCAATCCTTGTTCTTATATTTTGTGGGTTTTACTCCCAAGTGAAATCCACCTGGAATCACAATTTGAATTTCACAGATTTGACTGGATTTAACTGTATTTTACACTAGGCGACCATAATCTTTTAATCTAATAAACATGAATGTTGTATGGCTGAGGACTGAATCGACCATATAGGTCAAAGAATCTACCTTGAACCATTAGGCCAATTATCTTATGCTTTGCATTATATCTATCACTTTTGATCACATAAATTTACATATGCCATACAAATTCATATATGTTGGTTCTAAAATATGCAATTCATTAGAAGTTGCTGCTTTTACGCTTTCAGTCTTAGCTCTGGTATAATAGCTATGCTGTTTGAAATTTTTATAGCAATTGTTATGATTATTTTGGTATCAGAATGATTGTGATTGATTTTCTCAAGTTGTTCGTTAGCTATTTTGGATAGACTTTATTGAGTTTTTATATAGAAGTCAAAAGTGAGAAAGGCTTCTTTAAGTGAACTTTTACTTGTATGCAGCTATCAGATACGACGGAGGCTTCTGTTAACTGGTACCCCTATACAGAATAGTTTGCAGGAATTGTGGGCCCTGCTTAATTTTCTTCTGCCACACATTTTCAATTCAGTTCAGAATTTCGAGGAGTGGTTTAATGCACCCTTTGCAGATAAGGGTGATGTTTCTCTGTCAGATGAGGAAGAGCTACTGATCATTCGTCGTCTGCATCAGGTGGGTATTGTCTCCTAATTTGAGTATTCTATTATTCTTTCTTGACTTATTTGTTGATATATTTCCTTGATTCTTAGGTTATAAGGCCATTCATATTGAGGAGGAAAAAAGATGAGGTGGAGAAATTCCTTCCTGGGAAATCACAGGTCATTTTGAAATGTGATACATCAGCTTGGCAGAAAGCATATTATCAACAAATTACAGATGTGGGAAGAGTTGGCCTGGATAATGGTTTGTTGCTTCTGTACCTGCATGCCATGCATCTGTATTTGCCACCCTATAGTTAAAATATATAACCCCCNCCCCCCCAAAAAAAAAAAAAAAAATCAAAACAACAATCCTATATTTCTCATATGCTTCTGATTTGGAAAAGTTCTCAATTTGGTAGGCATGCTCAAAGTTTCTATATATTTGTTATTCCGCTATTAGTACCTGAATCAGGGGTCATGTATTTTGCATTGTTAAAATCTTGGGTGTAAAGTACATTTTTGCTGGTTTGATTTATGAGAATGACCACTTCAAGCAAAAATTCAACAATGAGTAATGGCCTTTTTTTCTTCTCTTTTTTACTACTAAAACCTCTTGTAGTTTTTGGCTTTCAAAAGCATGTATGTTTTTTTATCAAAATGTTAACTACATGTTAACTTCATAGTTACCATCTTGTTTCAAGAAGCAAACCACAATTTATTATTGCCATCCAGAGGCTTAAAAGCTCCCGATATTGTATTTTATCTTGAAAACTGCAACTTTCTTAGAAAGAACTGCGGAGTATTTGTATTTTACTTTTGGTATCAATGTATTTTACTTATCTTCCATATTTTTTTATTCATCTCTTTCTTCTGAAAGTATAAGTTTAAAGTTTAAATTGTGTAGAAGTCGCCGCCAGTTCACTAAAAGAAAACAATTTGCAGGTACCGGGAAATCAAAGGGTCTACAGAATCTGACAATGCAGCTCAGAAAATGTTGTAACCACCCATACCTTTTTGTCGCGGCAAATTATAATATGTGGCACAAGGAGGAAATAGTCAGAGCTTCTGGGAAATTTGAACTTCTTGATCGTTTACTGCCAAAACTCCACAGAGGCGGGCATAGAGTTCTGCTTTTCTCACAAATGACTCGTCTCCTTGACATTGTTGAAATTTATCTGCAACTTCACGATTATAATTATCTTAGACTGGATGGTAACACCAAAACTGAGTTTAGGGGGTCTCTAGTAGACCAATTCAATGCCCCAGACTCTCCTTACTTCATGTTTCTCTTGAGCACTCGTGCTGGAGGTCTTGGTTTGAACTTACAAACAGCAGATACTGTAATACTTTTTGACATTGACTGGAACCCTCAAAATGATCAACAGGCAGAAGATCGGGCCCATCGTATAGGACAGAAAAAGGAAGTTAGGGTATTTGTGTTGATTACTGTTGGATCAGTTGAAGAGGCTATCTTGGAGCGTGCAAAACAGAAGATGGGCATTGATGAAAAGGTCATCCAGGCGGGACTTTTCAATACAACTTCCACAGGTTTGTTAATTAAGTTTCATAAAATATCATTACTTGCTCCGTCCCAAAATATAAGTCTTTTTTCCCTTTGGAACATCAAAAAACAAATATCCACTTTCTAAAAGTGGAAGGACCTATTTGTTTGTTTTTGTATGCTCTACAGTTACCTTTTTAGAAAACCAAGCAAGTTTCTCATTGAAGGCATGCTTACTCTAAATAAAGTGTAGGTTATTTAAGGAAGATTGCCATACTTGGTTCTTTTTCCTTAATATTCATGCATTTTAGAACCAATTACAGAGGGAATATTTATTCACATAGAAAATGATTCTTTTTCTTTTCTTCTTCTTCTTCTTCTTCTTCTTCTTCTTATTATTATTATTTGTCATTCTCTGCTTTAGAATATTCAGTGAGAAACTGGGTGGGCATCACTGGCCCAAAAATTGCCACCTATTCCGTGAATACCATTCCTATGTTCTGGTGAAAAATTTATGGCTTAGGATGCCATGTAGTGCTGGATGTAAGTGTCTCTGTGCATGTCAAACCACAACCATTAATAGAAGCGAAGTAGACTACCTCGTAGGTGTCAGCTAACCTGCCTATACCAGGTAACAAGATATTTGGGATGGGAGAGGACTACCTCCCCTTGTGAAAGTAGAGAGTGAGACTACCTCAGGCATTATCTCAAACTTGCTACCCGTCTGTTAAGTTTTGCTACAGACGGGTCTGTTGCCTGCTTAATCTTCATGTTTTGATCATTCTCTCATGAGGTCCTTTTTCCTACTGAAGACTGTTGACATTGCGAATTTTTATGTGTACAGCTCAGGACAGCAGGCAGATGTTAGAGGAGATCATGCGTAGAGGTACAAGTTCACTTGGGACAGATGTTCCAAGTGAGAGAGAAATCAACCGCCTCGCTGCCCGTTCTGACGAGGAATTCTGGATGTTTGAGAAAATGGATGAGGAGAGAAGACAGAAGGAAAAATACAGATGTCGTCTTATGGAAGAACATGAAGTACCTGAGTGGGCATATTCTGCTCCTGAAATCAAGGAAGATGAGACAGGTGATAATGGCACCATCACTGGAAAGCGGAGAAGAAAGGAGGTGGTTTATGCTGATACTCTGAGTGATTTACAATGGATGAAGGCTGTGGAAAGTGGAGAAGACATGTCAAGGCTTTCTGGCAAAAGAAAGAGAAGGGATCATCTTGCATCCGAGGCAACTGCATCAGTTCGAAATAATGCAGGTTCAGAGGAAAAGGTATCAGAGTTGGCGAATGAAAACAAGCCTATGACAAGTGAGGGAACAAGTGAAGATACCTCCCCAGCCCCAAAGGGACCCAAGTCTGAGGGGGAAAATACTGAGAAACAGGAATATCAGGGTGTTGGAGGTAGTAACTGGAGTGGGAATATGTTTACATGGAGTAGTACACATAAGAAAAAGAGATCAAGCTTTGTTGTCCAGAGCGCACCATCTGATTCTAGAGGGCAGAATTCCAATGGAAGAGGAAATGGATGGGCTTGATGAATATTGAATAACATGGATATAAGATATCCAGATCAACACTTGTATTTTAGCTGCTGGTGTTTATTACATAAGGGGCCCAAGCTCAGGCTATGACGGTGGGCTCAGTCACTCCACAACTTGCAGTCATTCGGGAGTTTTGGACATGTCACATAGCAGCAGCAACGCCAAGTTATCCCAATTAATGGAATCTACTTTTACTTTTATTTCTCCATTGTTTTGCATAGCCAACCCAAGAGAGACCGTCTGAAACAGTGTGCAGATAGGGTAGGATATTGGTAGCGTAGCGTAGAGGGCTTAATTGCCCGTTAGGGGAATATAAAAGACTAAAGAAAGGACCTCGGAGCTTGTTGCAAATCCATTAATGAGTGCTCCACTCTTTTGCGGTTGTGCCCATCCAAGTATGTCTTAAAGAAGTATCTGATAAATGTGATGATTAGAACATATCTTCGAAGCTTTATAATTTGGTTTTATTTTTATTATATGCATTCAAATTTCAAGGTACTTGAAATTCCTAAGAAATCTCTCCAAATAGTTGAAAATAATGTCATGTAAGAATCTTTCTTTTTTTCTTTTTCGTTTTTTTTTTAAAAAAAAGGGGAGAGGACAAAGTTCTTCTCTTGAAATTTGGGGGAGAGAAGTGTTTTGTGAGGCCCAACCCCTCCCCTCCACTCGTGAAAATATAAAATTTCTATGAGCACGAGTATCCCATTATAAAATCAGTTAGTGATTTTCATTGATTTGAACAATATCTATGTGGGAGAAGAGAGGCATCTTTTGAAAAAGAGCTCTGCTGAGACTAATGCGTCCGCTGTGGCATGCAAAAGAACTTAAAGCAGGCATAATTTTTTTTTTTTGTTGTCGTCGTATTTCAGGACCTCATAATGTCCTGAAAAATATTAATTAAGAGGCCCAAAAAAAGCAGCAACCTGGCAGTTACGAATTAATCTAAAAAGAGAAAAACTCCCCAAGTCGACAAATAGAGCAAAATCCGTTCCATTAGATGAATAACCTAGGAAAGTACCTAACAGACATACATAACAAAATGAGAAGGAAAACATGGAACACTAAATGATGCCATCTATCATCCCTCTGATCTAAATATTGCCACAGCCTCCTGCTAACCCAGACAATTAGATTCAAAAGAACAGTCAAACCCAAAATGTTGTAAATGTGTCCTACAATTATTAATGTTCCATAAGGCTACTCTCACAGAACCCACACCTTGCATCAGTGAGACTCTAATCCTCTGAGCCGACTTCAAGGTTCTTCAGTTTTGATTCGAGTTCACCCTCATTACCTTCATCTTCTCCACTTTCTTCAGCATTTTCCTCTCCTTCTGGGTCATTCTCATCCAAGGACCCAAGCATGTCAGGAGATTTCTTGAATATATCCTTGACCTCGTCGATGCCTTCACCAGAGATGAAATTCCCATCGATGTTCAGCAACATAAACTCAGGCTTCTGAACCACAGTCTGAGCTAAAACCCGAGCCCCAGCCCTTCTTATCAAGTTGCAACTCAAATCAACTTCCTTTAACTGGGCATGACCTTCTAATGCCTTACTGATCTGGATAGCACCTTCATCCTTAAGTTCATTCTCAGCTAAGTTCAACTTGGTAAGAAGTTTCTGTGCAGCAATACAAGCAGCAATTACAGGAGCAGCTTCAGCTGTTATGTCATTTCCAGCCATCTCCAAGACTTCAAGTGAAGGAGCTGTTTCCTTGAGAACATTGGCTATAGCAATTGAACCCTCATCTTCCAAGTTCAGGTAGCTCAGGTATACCTCAGATAAATCTTCATGATTGGAAAGAGCTTTACTCAGACCTACTCCTCCTTCCACACCAAACATGTTGTCCCGGAGGTCAAGCTTCTTCAAATGGGTACAAGTCTTGAGTGCTTCCGATAAGGTAATTCCCCCTTCAGTGCCTATCCTTGTAGAAGAGCAACGAAAGTCCTCCAACAAAGGAGAACGCTTTACAACCTCAGAGATAGCAAGCGCTCCTTGATCTCCTGTCATATTATTGTGAAATTGAAGGACTCTTAGCTTCTCTGTCGAGGGAATCAACTCACAAACCGCTTGAGCAGCTTCCTCAGATATGCCATCATTCATTAAATAGAGCTCCTCCAAGCAAGTCTGTGATTTCAGGAGTGCCCCAAATGCTCTAACACCCTTCTCACCCAAGGCATTGTTTGAGAGGTTTAGAGACTTCAAGACACTACCTTCCAGTGCAGCTGAGAATATATTCATGACTTCAAGAGCTTCTACCTCTGGTCTCCCTGCAATGAAATCTGACAGATCTACTTCTTTCAACTGATCCTTAAGGGAAACCAGAATTGGCTCAGCAACACGGGCTGCACCTAAACCAAAGCTTCTATTGCTGAAGCATATTTTAGTGTAAGAGTTTCCTGGCTCCTTCAGTGGCCTTAAAAGTTCCTCAGCCTCATCTGCCTCAATAAAGGCTCGTTGGCCTTTGGATATATCAAAGAAGGTTTCACGAGGTGCACTAATATTCTCAGATGCCACTACCTCTTTGTCTACCTTTCTTTTAGGGCCTGTTTTAAGAACTTCCAGGAGGAGCTTGCTACATTCCTTAGCATAAAGCTGAACTGCAGAACCACCATCACCATCTGGCTCTTCTTCATAGTTTTTGTTTGCAGTGGCAAAAGCCACATCCTCAATTTGTTTTGCATTCTCCTCAGCCTCTTCCTTGCTTAGACCGCCATACTTCTGGGTAAATATTGATTTACTGGTAAGGTTGTTCGTCATCCGCTCCACCAACATTTGCCTTGTGTTTAGGCTAGGAGGCCATAGTTTAATTGAAAATTGTCTGTGCTCAGAATTCAATGTTGTGGCATCCATTGCAACAAAACCTACAAATGCAGGTCACAAGTATGTTAACTGTTTTCAAAGACTACTGAAAATAGCTATTAGCAGATGATAGATGTATGAACGGTTAAAAATAAAATCTTCAAAAATTAAATGATAAGTGTGATATTACTGTCCAGCTGGTATCAAATACTTAGTATATTGTACTCGTAATGGGGATAGAACATTAGCCAACTCCTAATATGCTAAAAACACCTCTAGTCATCATGCAAGAAAAAAGATAACCTATTAATCATTACTAATGAAAAATATTTTGGGTAAATATAAAGTTATTCCCTGAGTAATTGTGTAATTTCAATTTTCTCCCTATTTCTAAATCCGACTTTTAACTCAAAAGTTTTTCGAATTTTTCATTTCACTCATTCATCCAAAATTGTCTAAAATTGCTGACGTGGCATTAACCCTGTTAATGCTACGTCAACATTTTGCCACATCAATTAAAGAAATAATTTCTATTTTATAAAAAAAATAAAAAAAAAAAAAGAAAAAAAAAAGGGAGGGGTGGCAGAGACACTGTGCAACTCCGTAAGGGAAGCGTCGCAGCGCAAGCCACCCCCTGTGCTTGTTTAGGGTGGCTGCCCCCCTCCCTTGCGGAGGGTGCAGGGGTGGCTCCACCACCCCACCCCTCCCATTTTTGTTTTTGTTTTTTAGATTTTAACTTTTTGTAGTAAAATAGAAAATTCTGTTTTTTTAACTGAGGTGGAAAAATAATAACTTGGCATTAATGGAGTTAAATGTCACATTAGCAGTTTTAGACGATTTTGAACAGAAAGAGTGAAATGAAAAATTTGAAAAACAAGGAGTTAAAAGTTGTATTTAAAAACTCAGGGAGCAAATTGAAATGACACGATTACTTAGGGATTAAATTTTAAATTTACTCAAATATTTAAAAGATGCTATGGTCCAAGCTCAAAACATTTGGAGGGCAAGAAAAGAGAAACATTACTTACAATATAAACTACCGGGGGGAACATAAAAGAATAGTTTGGGAAGAAACAACGCAGAACAATATTGTTAAAAAATAGGAGTCAGATTTCTAACATATATGAATATACATCCATACTTACAGAATCGAAGGGATCATTAAAGAAGTAACTTAAACAATAACATTTCCTATGAAATGAAACATTTTCCGATTTTCTTGGAGGGCCATGAAAAGACACCAACAATAAAGTTCAGAAAAGTAAATAAACAAAGACACAAATGTTTACATGTTTGTACATGAAGCATACACATAAGAATTTTTCATGCGTATATCTATGTATGAAGATAAATATTATGTTTTCCCTAAGAGTTTCTGATGATGCAGAATATCCATGACTAATAAAGAAAGCCATTCTCTCCAGGGAAAGAGTTTCCGCTGACAGTAACATTACCATGTCAATGCCTGATGGGGAGAAGATACATAAGCTAATAGCACAAATAAAATGAAAACACTAGAATTGTAGATTGCTTACAGAAGCAGAAGAAAGAATCTCTCACAGAAATATCTCGACTTAAAACGAACGTACAACCAGCAAACAGCAATCATTATACACTGCGCTTCTATTTTCACATTAATGATAATTTGCATCATCTATGCGACCTCAAGACAATTGAGTAGCTAATAAGGTGAAGTCATCAAAAATCACAGAACAAGATAGAAAAAAACAAAAAACAAAAAAGACTAATACTGACTGGAAAAATGGCTGTAGCCCCAGCATACAACATTAAATTTCCGGAAGAGTTGTTCAAAGTACAAGACTCAGCGCTGAAGTAAGAAAAAGAAAATGTGTTGGTATCTCTAAACTTGCTGAACAATGTAGCTTATCAAACTGTCCCTGATGATAAAAAGAATCAACAAATTGGAAACTTAGACAAACAATAGTATCAGAAAAGATATCCTCCACACAATAACGGTTCTCAACTTAACCCAAAATAAAAAATTCCTTCCACAAAGTTGTAACTAGAAGGACTTCAGACACATTTTTATCCTATGTCTCTAGTTTTTCATTTCAATATCCTATGTCTCTTCCATCCCACTAAAACGACGTTCTTATATTTATTGTCCATCCTCTCATCCCCAACTTGCTTCAAAAGAATCATAAGTATGCAATTACTTACAGGAATACACTTTTCGAACTAAACTCGTATTGTAACTCTTATTACCCAGAAACGGGATTTGTCAAATGACCTAAACAATCGAATCATCAATCATGTAAAATAGAAAAAAATAAAAACAAATAAAATAAAGAAGGTAAATATAACAAGGAAAAGATAACCAATAAAGCAAACCAAGCCAAAATTTTTATATTATTCCTCAAAGAACCTACACAAGATCTTAGATAAGTAGTGGCATTAACAGTACCAAATATGAAACAACCTAGTAACCACGGAAACAGTCTTAATATCCATCTTTCACACAAATTGTTATAGATCTGAGGCGTAATGAGACTTTACCCACTTGTTCAAAAGAAAAATGAATTCAAACCCAGAGAGAATTTAACAAACCCAGAAAAAGAAATTGATTGCAATGACTATATTAACAAAAAAAAAAAAAAAACATGGAAAGCGGCAGAGATTCTCAATAACACAATGGAACCCTAGAATTGCAGACCCAAGAGATGTATGAAAAAATCTAAGGATAAAAGAAAAGGTACCGTTTTTCCCCTTTTGGGTAATTTTGGCTTGAGAGATTGTACTTGGTGGTTTTAATTTTGATTAAAACGGTTCACTGGAACAGAGACAAATTATATAGTGAGAGAGAGCGAGTGACTGAAAGTGTGGAGGGAAACTGAAAGTGAATAGAGCGAAATGGCTATGGGGTTTTCTTTGATGGGCGATGTGTCCCCTTTTTAAGAGGCTGTTTGGGAAGCAAGATAATACAAAGAAATGTGAAGTTGTACCAGGCTGCGACTGAATTGGTGAAGTCTTGTTTGGCATCTTTGGAACTTTACTCTTATAGGGCCTGTTTGGCGTTTGAATGTTTTATTTTTTTTTCATTAGGATGGGCCGACCACATTGTACCATTGCTTTGTCCGGCCTCTAAGATCAAGTGTGATTGTGCTGTAGGGTCATATTCAATGTCAATTCTAAAAATGATTGAGCTTATTAGATCCATCTAAACGTGACAATTATATAATTTACGAAAAAATATTAGTTTAATAAATTGAATTGAAATATATATATATTGAAGACAAACTGTCCTAGTTGGTTTTTTCACCTTATTTTTGCAATTGTAACATAAGGGATGAATGAAAGGGCGAGGAAAAAAGAGAGTGGAGATTTTAAGCATTAAAATGAATTTAATTATTTACTTTTAAAAGTAAAAGGAAATTTCCCCATACTTGTCTTTCACAGCGATGAGGTTATGGGCAAAATAAAAAGAAAAAATACTTCTAAAAATTAAGGTTAGATTTACATTTCTGAAAATTGAAAGTCCCATAAAGTTTAAAAATCTCTAACCGTGACAGGTAAGGAGTACAAAGAATCTATGTGAGAAATTCAGTCTCGTCCTTTTTTTTTTATTTCTTACTTACGTAACACCAAAAACGAAAAAAAGAAAAAGAAAGGAAGGAAGGAAAAAAAAAAAAAAAAAACTCAACTCAATATTTCTTGGAGTTTATGTAGGAGCGCTAAAAGAAAAACGATAGAAATCCTTTCCTTATTCATCTTTGTACTTATTATTAGATTTGTAAGACTTACATATAAAAAGTAATGCTAAATGTCATTCCATGTTTTACATTGTATCTTTTTAAAATTGATGTGACTTTTAAAATTACTATTAGATCAAAATTTAAAAGTGATATATTACAAATTTAATAGTAATTTTAAAAGTTATATTAATTTTAAGAAGACACAAAAAATATAGAAGGGTGTCTAACATTACTTTATGCATGAATCTCACAAATTTAACGATAATTTTTTTTTTTAACAAAAAAAAAAAAATGATGAATAAAAGTTCTCAGGGTGAAATGAGACAGCCAACCATAAATTGCACATGATCATGCGGCAAGGGCGCAATCATTTTTGAATGTGCACCAAAAGTTTAGGTAGCTTTTGTCAGCTGACGGACCCCTCCACACCGATATCACCTACACTATCTAGATAGGGGCAGTGATTGGCAACATCCTGGGATGTTGCTACAGTGCAACATCCCAGGACACATGAACAGTGATTTTACTGTTCATGTGTCCTGAGATGTTGCACTGTAGCAACATCCCACGATGTTGTTTATAATTATCCTCCTAAGATAGAAAGATGCCTAGCTTTGTCATCTTTAATATCCTGCACTCCTTTAGGTCCTTTTGAACGGTTCCGATGCGTTTTGATTTGATTAAAGAAAGTGAAGACAATGGGTTGAGAACTTTACCAGGTGGAGTTCATTGATTGGGTACACGTAATATTCCATTAGGATAAGGTACTAAGATTGTGAAGCTACATATCTGACAGTCAACGAAGATGAGGAATGAGAATGATGAGGAAAATGAGAAAGCAGGCCTCTGTCAGGGGAGGACAATAATTTCCTCTAATTTAAATTAAAGGATATTTCATTCAATTCACACTGATACATGATAAGTGTCATCTATTAACATTAAAATTCCTCAAAACTCAATAGTTATTAACTCTTATTCTACTACCTAAGAATCCAAACATTTTAATTTTTTTTTTTTTAAATGTTGGGTTTCCCAACATTAAAGAACTCAATGTTGATAGATAACACTTGTCATATATCAGTGTAGGTTAGATGAAATATCCTTCAACCTAAATCGAAAGAAATTTGTATACCAGAAATATTTCTGAACGACTGAACTTGCACTATTGTTGTCTATTGAGTCTGCTTTAGGGAATATTTTACACCAGTTAGGTGTTTGTGTGTATGGGCCTCGCATTAAAGTACTCTTTTTGCAAGAACAAAGCAGGCGTACACAGTCCGACGAGGAGCAACTACGGGGCAGGCCCACAACACAGTTATTAGTACTACCTTCCACTCAATCGATGGACGATGGTTGGGACTTGGGAGGTTCATGAAGGATGTAAGACAGTAATAGCATAAAAATTGGAATATCAATCCGCGTTAAAACCCCCTTTCTTTCAGAGAAAAATAAAAAAATCCTTTGTTGTAAGCGTCTTTCAAACGGAAGCTCAAGCAAAAATTAAATAAATAAAAGTAACTTTCAAAAGAAAGAAATGAACCCATCTTAAAAATACGATTTAAACCTAAATGCAAAACTCGAGTCCAGCTCTCCTCCCATTTGAAATGCTTCAGTTTCCTCTCATTATTTTACGAAAAATGCTACATGTCTATCTTTTTTATTTCTCTTGGTACATTTTCAATTTTTTATTCTTTTTTTTTTTTTTTAATTTTTTTGCAAATAAAAAAAAGAGGTCTATCACTTTTACAAAAAAAATAATAAAATAAAAAATAAAAAAGACAATATAGATCAAGATGGACAAAAAATATGAATATGTAGCATTTTTCTCATTTTATGGATGTAAAACACATGTATATGTAAAGAGATTCATATCTTTAGCAATTTGTTGCAATTCATATTGTAAATATGAAAGAGCTTTTATAAGAACTATTTGTCCAAAAAGGTGGGTGGGCTGTCCAAAACTTACTCAGATAGGTAAATCCCAAGAGAACCCTCTTCCATCAATCCGAACAATAAAATTGCTAAAAATCTCTGTCATATATACTATTGGGTATATTATGACATCTTCATATAAGCATTCACTTCAAAAATCGGACAAATGGTAGTTGAGTTGAACTAGTCCCACGGAGTAAATAAAATTTGTTTGTAATTTAAACTTGAACATACTTGAATGAATTTCAGATAGAATCATATCAGATATTGTATGAATTTCATTACAAATAGAAACTAGACCCATCGATCGACTTAAGCTAATTAACCAAAACTCACGTGTTTTTTTTTCTCAAATGAATGAGGAAAAAAGGGTTATAAGGGGGATCATTTCTACTCTTGATCCGGATGAAAGAGAGAATAGAAAATTCAATGGGAATGCTTCCGAGCATAAGGTGGAAAACGGCTCATTGAGTTAAACTATGTGCTCTAAAGTAGAGGGGGAATTCAACAATCTGACGTGTGGACCAAAAAGAGGCAATGAAGGTGGCAGCGCATGCTACACGCATGCCAACGTGGGGTGTGGTGAGCATGCATTGTCAACAAAATCTGTGGACACCCGTGGAGGTAAAAGAGAGGCATGTGAGCAGTGCAGAGGGGAAGAACATGATAGATTTGGATTCCCAGTTGCAATCAAATGAGGAAGAAAAAAGAATAAAAAGGGTAAGAGGTAAGCATGGAGGAAGGGAGGAGAGGAAATGACAAGCTCTTTGGGTTTTTCTTTTTTGATACATGATCAGCGAGGTTTTGTTTAGGTGGAAATAGTGTTAGATATGGGCTTATTTCAATTAGAAAATAATTGGATTCCAAACTCTTTGGGTTTTTATACACACGTGTCTTTCAATTAGAAAATAATGGGAGCAAATGGGAGCAATGAAAAAGGGGGGGAGAGGGGGAGCCAGACCCCAATATCTGCCTTTGAACATCAGAGGAAATTAATTTCTTTAGCATCTCGTACTCGGGCAAACCATCATGAAAGCAACAATTGGGAGAAGGATAGTAGCAAGCACTCATTCCAGTGCAAATTCACAAGAGTTCAAGGGTTCTAATTATGATGTAAAGTTGGCTGCAATTGCAATCGCAAACTAGCATGATAAAATCTCATTACATGTAGTTCACAAAAGCAAGTAATGACATGGTGCTTGGACATGAAACTAGCATAACACACTCGTGCTTGGACAGGAATCGACCAAAATAATCAAGCACATACAACCTTCGCATCTTGAAGAATTAACACAACCAAAAAGTACTTAAAAGAACAAAAAATAACACTGGGTTTGATGCATAAAGCTCATCCAGTATGTGGCATATATGTCAGATTTATTGGCAATCCAAGTTTATTCATAATTTTCATTTTTACTTTGAAGTAGGTTATGCATCTAAGCAAAATTTAGATGGACAACATAGCACTATGCTGAGCAAATTTTAGAAAAGATTTAAACATTGAACAGTAACAGTTCATATACTAGCAAATCAATTATGAAACTAACAATCAAAGCATTCATGCAACTACAATTACTGGTTCAGGTGCAGATACTTGTACTTTCAAGTTTGCAAGATCCCAGATAACTAAGAGTTCCTAACTCCCAATGAACCACATCTGCACGACCTCAAATAACTTATAGCAAAATTTCTACTTCAAATTCATAACAAAAATAAGTGTTTATAATACAGAAACAAGCAAGCCTTGTCCAGAGCGTCAAGGATCCTCTATGAGCCATTTCATAGTTAGGATTTAATGCTGTTACATCTAATGGTATAAATGACATGGCTTGAATGACGTGTCAAAATATTTATCATGTGGCATCATATACACTATTAGATCCAACATTAAAACGTTAGCGTTAAGGATCCTATTCCTGTCCAGAGTAGCTCATCTCTCCACCAACCCATAAGCCTAATCAGATGCTTTGCCTTTTGAAGCCAAAATAAACAGGGTGGATGTTTTTTAGTCCTTAGAGAAATTAGATCTGACAACAGTCGGATGCAGGGTCATACCTCAATTCTTATGTTCTGGCATAAAATGTCACTAACAGTGCTCAACTTACAAACAAACAGACCACACAAAATCCAACCATTTTTTCTCCATGTTTAGAATACAGGCCGCATAAACAATTTGGATTAAATATAGAGCAAGCAATGAGTCCTTATGCCAAGCACTCAAGGTCAACAAAATGAATTATCATTTCATTACAACCAATCAGTTCGATCTAGGGCCATACAAGCTATATCCCGACACGAAACTGTCCCTAAACGCTAAAGTATTCACGTTAACAATATCATAAAGCTAACACAAACGTCCTTTATCTGCATTTAGAAACAAGTTAATTTAAATCAACAGGCTAACCATACAACAAACAAAGTAATGTTAACAACCTAACTCCAACCCTTGAACTCAAAACAACTATAAACCATAAAACACGTAATCATTATCAAAATACTAACCAAGAGCAACCAATTCACGAATTATAAGACTATCAATAACATCCCAATACTTCAATAACAGCGAATACAAAATCCATTCCAAAATTTCAAACCCGTAATAATAATAATGATTATCATAATCTCCCTAAAAAAAAAAACGATCAGAAACAAAAAGACAGACAGACAGAGATAGTCGTAGAAAAGCAAAGCATACGAAATCAACGGTAGGACTTCTGGAACCTGGCCCTGGCGCCGCGACCACCGAACTTCTTGGGCTCGCAGCGGCGAGGGTCGGCGACGAGGAGGGTGCGGTCGTAGCGGACAAGGATGTCCTTGATCTCCTTCTTGCTCTGCTCGTCCACGTACTTCTGGTAGAAGGCCACCAGGGCCTTCGCGATGCTCTGCCTGATGGCGTAGATCTGCGACGTGTGTCCCCCGCCCTTCACGCGGATCCGCATGTCCACGCCCGCGAAACGTTGCCGTCCCAGCAGCAGGATTGGCTCATAAGCCTTGAACCTCAGGATCTCCGGCTCCACCAGTTCGATCGGACACCCGTTGATCTTTATCAGTCCTCGCCCGCGCTTGCAGTGCGTCACCGCCACTGCGGTCTTCTTGCGTCCGAAGCACTGAACCGACTCCGCTGGCCCTGGTGCCGCCATTGTTGCTGCTAGCCTCTGCGTGAGTGGGTGTTTATTTAGGTGGTGTTCTGCTTGGAACCCTAGGGAGAGGCTTTGAGGACTGCGGAGAACGGTGCAATGGGGTATTTTAGGGTTTGGTGGTAGGGTTTTGGTGCGCGGGGATTTGGAGTCGATGGACGGCTGTGATTGGTTGTGGAAGTTCGTGATAGGGTAACTGGCTGCCACATGGGATGTCCGTGATGCTGGAGTTATATATATGACACACGGTCGTAAATAGGGTGAAATTTGATTCCATCCAATTGAATGAATTGAAGACTAATATTGTAACATCCATTATAATTCTCATTCTTAAAAGTCTAATGTTATTGTATATATCATACAAATATTTTCAAAAATTGATGTAGTAAAGTCTAATAGTTATTAAAATTTTTAACAAGAGCCTAATGGCTACTAAATCTTGTCACACTAATTTTGTGGGATATTTCTTTAGTATGTAACATTACTTTTCTTATTCTTATGATATATACCATACTTATTTGTTTTTTTTTTTTCAAAAGAAATGCTATATATTATATTTTTATCTTACAACTATTTCATAATGTTAATGTGACAGTTTCAACAAACCTTTAGATTTTGTTTAAAAATGATTAATCTAAGTATTGGTTTAGACTGTCATATCAGTATTGTGAGATAAAAATATAATTTATAACATTAGTCTTTTCTCAAATACTAATATATTTTTAAATGAAATAATTATTACTTTGGTACATCAATATTTCTCAAAACTATAACACTACAAAATATGTATTAAGATGATAGATGCTAATATCATACTATTTCCAGTATTTATTGTGAACACAGTTATTAGGATTTGAAAATTTTTAAAGTGAGATGTTGTTTAAGAATTCTAAAATATCTTTATCCCTTAAATTATGAGTAATACTATATATATAATAAGAGCTGATTCAAGAATGTATTGATAGTACTATCAACGAGTAATGTTACATATTCAACTTCTAATCGCTTATACTACTTTTATTTTACTGGGCTGATATGACACTGCTCATTAAACATTGGATCAACCTCTATTAAAAAAGGACAAAATTCAAGGGCTGATGAGCATTGCCACACCAGCCGAGTAGAATTAGAATGTGATGAAAGTTAAATATTTAAAATTACTCAATATCAATATAAGAAGATAATTGTGAAATAATGATGTGATATATAATATTATTCTTAAAGAAAATGTTTATATTTCTACTCCATGCATTTAACTTTATCCAACTCATAAGTAAATTTTTATTTATTTTATTTTAAAATAAGACAAATTGAATAAGATTGAATGATTGCGTAGGACACCAAACATCTCCCTATTATTGAACTATTACAAGTTTAAAGCTCTTCTGAGTGTAGCTGCCATGGAATGTTTGACTAGCAGACTAGGGGTCTTTGGGCTGAGGCATTGAAATTTTTAGAGGCATGTGCTTATTATCTTCAGGCTTTGGACGTAACAACTGGGCCTTTGGCGGGGGAATCCTTTGATCTTGCTTCCTTTGAGCCTTTGGATTTCAAATCTGGGTTGGGCTGAGAGTGATTCCCAAAGGCGACCATTAAGGGATATTTGTGGGATCAGAAAGATGGAGATTTCTGTTTATTTTTTTTACAACACAAAATAAAGTTTTTGTAAATTTTTGTATGGATTGCAAACCTATGACTTCTCCTCTACATGGATATACTTAGCATTAAGAATTGCATGAAAAAGAAAAATTCCCTTTCTCTTATTTCTTTTTAATTTTTATTCAAAAAAGTCAAAAACATCAATAAACAATTTTTCTCGCAAAACACTAAAAAATTTAAAACTATTTTCATATATATGTTACATCAAAACATTTTTTTCAACAAAAACACAAAAAAAAAAAAACATATTCTAAAAAACATTATCAAACACCAGCGGACCATATCTCAAGTTATGGCCTTTGATCTAGTCTTCTCAAACTCCTAATCATTTGTACCAATTAACTTCTTTCCATTTCTTGATTGTTAGCGTAAAGTAGAATGAATGGTAAGGTGTTTAGGTGACTTGACTATTTCTTAATAGCAATTTCAGTTTTAACAACTTATTTTTATATATATATTAAGAACAATTTAAGACTTTCATATATAAAAGTTGGTTGCTAATTAACAATTTGTAGAAAATCACATGATAAAAACGATCGAGGAGCAAATTAACTAGGAGGTTTTGAAACAACGAAGATTAGAGTGTAACCCAAGGGATGTTTTTTGTAATCTTTTTAATTAACCACTCTTTCCTTTATAAAAGAAAAAGAAGTATTAGTATATATTAATTGCAATATATTTTATTATATTTACTGCTAAAAAACAAGTAAGAGTAGCTTTCAGAAACAAGTAGCCGCATATGTAATTAATGCAAAATAATTAATTTATAGCAAAAGGTTTTAGATGATATATAAAAGAGCAACGCTTTGATCCCACCCGGTATAATGCTCTTTATTTAATAGGTTGATTATTCCTAACTAATCATAGTACAAAGGAAGCCGACCAATCATACGTTAATTTTCAAAAATATTGGGCAGTTGATGAGCGTTTTTTTTTTAATTTGTAATGGACAATAACACGTCCTCAACAAACTTCTGCAGGCCGGGCCCAACTCAGAAGACGGTGATTACTACTCTGGGAACAGAGAATTAGCACTACCAATTGGAATGGTCTTTAATATATAATTCTATCAACTTTTTCTTGACAAGAAAAAAAGTTGACGAACTTATCAGAAATCTGAACCCAACGATAAATCAACTAACCGCAAGCCATTGTTTATATGAGTACTTTTAGGTTATTATAATTTATAACTTAATAAATCTTACTGCTTAATTTTTTTACGTTCATATTATATCACGCACGTGGCAATTATGTAAACTGCTTACATGAGTAAATAAATGATTGTAATGAAGTTGCGGTACCCGTAACATTTTCCTTTTGAGATACGGATCTCATGACCTCTTGATCATCTCAATCAAATTAATAGCAAATAATAAAACTGAAACAATATTTAAAGAAGAAAGTGGAAAACAACAAGAAGCATCCATTCTTATTATAATCGGAATCCCCAACATCACTCCTTCGCACACACACATAAGAACAATTTGTTACACGCACAGCTAATGCATGCACCAAACTGCTTATTTTACAAATGACAATCATGATGGAATTTATTTATTTATTTTTAATGAATATTAATATGCCTTTCAAGCATCACAAAGCATGAATTATTACTTGAGGAGAAAAGAAGCCAAGCTTTTGATCAAATTCTTAGCATTCTCAGTTCCAAAATGGATAATCTGGAAGGCGTGACCCTCTCCCTCCACTTCAATCAGTTCCATTAATTCTCCTTCCCACCCACTTTCTTTCACCGCATTATAGTAAAAAACACCCCGATCCCTGAGCCGATCCTTTTCAGCGACCGTCACGAGCAACCGAGAACACCCAAGTCCGGCCAAGCTCGGTGCTGCCGGACCGATTGGATTCATCAGCGGATTATCCGTATCGTCGATCGGGTGCTCCGGGATATATATAGTCCCAAAGCAAACACGGCAATGACTTCTCATGTTCTACACTAGACTCTGATCCTATTGGCTTCGAACCAAAGAATAAAGGGTGGGTGAAAAAAGCTCCTAGCACGTTCTCAGCCCCGGCTCGCATGGTTATATTATGCGCAATGTTGGCTCCCGCACTGTCACCGCCAGTAAAAACTCGTTTAAAGTCGCCGTGATTTGCCAGCCATGGCTCTTTATCGACCCTGTTGTCGATCGAGTGCGCTGCAACCCATTGAAAGGCAGCCCAGCTGTCTTCGTAAGCAATAGGAAGAGAGTGCTCTGGAGCTAGCCTATATTCGACTGATACAGCAAGAACTTGGCCTTGAGAAACCAAACTGTTGAGGTAATGCCGATGGTCGGAGGAAAAGGCGGATTCGACACAAAAGGCTCCGCCGTGGAAGTAGACCAAGATGGGAAATTTTTGGTCTGGTTGGGTGAGTTTTGGGATGAAAAGCCTGGCCGAGATGGGGGGTTTTTGGGAAATGGTGATGTCTTTTGATGACACTCCTGTTTCTGGGTCTTCAGGCGTGGGAGGTACAATTGGGGAGCCCAATAGCCGCTCAACTGAACTGTCATTGTAGACCCAGAAGAATGGGAGAAACTCGGCAGTCACCTTCTTGTCAATGGAGGCCATGTTTGTGGGGGAAAAGAAATGGGATGCTTGTTGAGCTTCAAGTTCTTTTCTTATTATAGCCCAAGAGCGCACAAAGCTTAACTGGCCGGCATTTCCTACCCACCAGTCTCCTTCCATTTTTGACTTTGTTGTAATTTTACCTTCTTTTTTACTCCTTTCTTATACCAAGTAAACCATCAATCAATTAAGGGTATGCTTTATATACGAAATGACAATTTTATTAAAAAATAAATTAATTTTATTAAAAGTGTAAGAAGTTGGTTTAATAGAATAACTTTGATATTAAAATATAAATTGAGAAATAGCTTTTGAACATTCTCTTTTTACTTTATTTTTTAGAGAAATAATTATTCCTCAATTTAAGGAAATAGACATTCTTTCATTAATTAGCAATAAGAATGACTATTTCAAGGCTATTTCATTCTCTCACCTTTTTCTTTTATTATTTTTTATTTATTTATTTTATTTTATGAATGATATGAATGAGTAAATTTTATTAATCAAACAATTCATTACAAAGAGAAAACACAACTACAAACAACACAAACAAGACAATCAGCTATTAAGCTAGCACCCTATCAAGGATACCCCAATTTTTACATAAGAAAAGATTTTCTCTACTTTTAACATATTTACACTTATAAAAAATCTGAGTGCGGATCTCCCAACAAATCTGTAGAAGAATCTTCTCTTTTGAGAGTAAACACACACCATGACAAATGATATTTCTCTTCCTCAAAATAGCATAAATTGGAGAGCTTAGGCAAAGTCAAGCTAGAACAGACCACTTTCTATTTTCAATGAAAGTTATTTATTTATTTTTAATGTAATAGTTATTTTGCGTAACATATATAACCTAAGTATTATGTTTGAGATAAATTTTAGAGTTAAACGTCTTTTTAGTATTTGATTTTAATGACTTTATTGTTATCCGCCTAAGTTTTAATTGGCATTGTAAATGCTACCTCACTTATAACTAAGAACAGATATAATACCTCTGTTCAATTTTCACTCATGAATTGATTGAAGTTCATGTCATTGCCTTTCAAAAATAGACACGTGTCCCTATGTCTAATTAAAAATTTTAATTTTTTTTTTAAAAAAACTAAAATACTATAAAACTAAAAATATTAAAAAAANATTTTCTCAAGCATCTTGAGAAGCAATGCTTACAAAGGCTCAAGTAGCTTTTTTATAGAAGTAAGGGGTGAAAAATGTTTGCTCATATTCAGTGTGGGACAAATTCTTTTTTTTTTCTTTTTTCTCCTCTCTCTCTCTCAAGACGAGCTTCCTGTAGCAAGGAGCATGAACCTCCCTGCATGAAGGGAGTTTCATGCTCCATGCAGCACTTGCTACAGGGAGCTTGTATCTTTAGAGAGAGAAGAGAAGAAAAAAAAGAAATGAGAGAAGAAAGAAAGAAAAAAAAATGAATATGAATTTGTCTATATATATAAACCAGTTATTCGGTTACTCGGTTAATAACCGGTTTTTTAAAATTAATAATTGCAACCGCAACCGGCTTAGCCGATTGGTTATCCAGTTGGGGTTATTTCCAGTGTCTCGGTTTGTCCGATTATTCGGTTATTTTCGATTATCAAGTTATAAATGGTTAATAACCGTCCCGTTTGTACACTCCTACCAAGGACTATGTAGGTGATTCAACCGCCCTCAAACCTGTCATGGGGTGGTTGGAGCCATTCCTCTTTTTTTTTATTCTTTTTTTTTTTTAAAATTTTTTTATGACCTTTTTTAATGTTTTTAATATTTTTAGTTTTCTAGCTTTGTAGTTTTCTATTTTTTCTATTTTTTATTTTTATTTTTAATGAGGCATAGGTACATGTGTGTGTTTTTTAAGGTCATTGACATTGTCTTTCCTCAATTTTATGGAAGGAAGTACAATATTTATTTTTAGTTATAGGAGAAATACCATTTATAATATGAACTGAAATTTAAATGAATAAAAATAAAGTCATTAAAATCCAAATACTAACAATACATTTAGTCCTAAATTTTTAAAAAGTTAACCACATCAGCTCAGCATAGTCCTTTACAGTAAAATATATATAAAAAATATTTAAAAAGAAATATAATATATATATAAAAGGAAAACGCCGGGCACCCCCTTTAACCATGTGTGTATTATGAATCTGTAAATGTATTCAATTACTTGTCATGAATTCTCAGTCTTCCACAAACAGGGAAATCAAGTGAATGCTTTCTCATTGAACGGAACAAGTGAACAACATTTCCTCTCATAGATGCAAAAGAAGCGACGAAAGACCGGTAAGACTGGTAAGCTAGACTGGTAAGACTGGAAAGACTGCAGTGACTTGTAAATTCTGCCAGTTAAATCATTTTAAGTTCAAAAGAAAATATTGACGAGCACATAAAATTTCAAAATTCTCGTTGTACGATAGATTTTGAAGTGATGGGTGCCTAGACAACAGTTTAGTGAATGGAAAGATTGTGCTATGTGAGATTACTCTGATGAGATGCTGAGGCCAATAGAGTGGGTGCACTTGGATCGACCTTGAAAAATGACCAACCAGATGATTATTCTGATTTCGTCCCATTGAATCCATCTGATGCATTTGGCCAATGGAGTGACAAGTGACCATCCCTGTTTTTTTTTTTTTTTTTTAAATTCTAAGTGATACATGTCACGCTGATGATACTGATATAACACATTAACGAATTCTGTCAATTTTTTTAATTGCATATCTAATTTGTTTTTTTGTTTTTTGTTTTTTTCACATGTATTCTTACTAAAGAGTCGGGTTGTGGGTGCAAAAAAAAAAAAGTCGCGTTATGCTTATTCTAATTTTCACTGTTTAAACAAATTGTCAACGATTTATAATTCGTTCCTATTTTCATTGAATTCTAAATTTTTCTTCCCACAAGTCATGAGAAATTTTATAAAATATATTTGTTGACATATTTCTACTGGAGATGAATATATTGATTAGTGGAATATAGAAGTCAGACAAAATGATTGCTAGTGGGATTATCCCACTATACATACAATTGTGGATTCATCCCAAAACCTAATTTTAATTTTCACTGAAACTCATATTCCTAAATAAACTCTTCATCCAAGACCCAGTAATCCTATCAATGCTAGCTATTGGAGATAAGACTGATAAAACGCAAGAACCTGATAATGATAAAGATCAACTCAAGCTCAACATCACAGCCACTTCTACTTAATCTTCAGTTTACGTTGTATTATTTGAATTCAAATTCATTCATATTGTGAAGTGATAAACCAAACACAATTATAAATACAAAGCACTGCACTACAATTTGAGTAGGCAGTAACACACAAATACACTTTATTATATTATACTAGCCAATCCCTCATCATATGCAACCTAGTTTCGTCGAATTCCCAACTCACCAAGTCAGCATAGCACAAAGCGCGTTAGAATTCAAACAGAGCTTTGAGATTGTAAGGTGCAGTAGCATTGGGAGTTCCGCTCCACATTAGCTTAGCGAATTGCTGGTTTGCCCTTTCGGACGGATGAGCAGAGTCAAAGAACACATATTCACTAGCATTCCCACATAATTCATACCTCTTCACGGACCTCTTTCCTCCACAACTACTTATTCCTCTGTATGGACCGTTTCCACAGCATGCAATCCTCCCTTCCTTGAACCCTTCACAACATAGTTATAGCAAAGATGCCATTAGTCTATATCATTGGGATATAAAAGAAAAGAAAACATATACCAATGATAAAGTTTATTCGGTACAATTTAAATGGGCATGACATACCATATTTTGAAGGGTTATTTATTCTTTCACTAAAAGCAGTGTACCCATTAGCTATTGAATATCTAAATCCATTGAGTTGGCACTCTAGCTTCTTGAGGACTTCAGAAAAAGCTTTATTATGCAGTTTTGCTAGTTCTGTAATTTCCTCTTCACATGCACCAGTATTTCCCCATTTTGGGGTTCTCTTGCATGGGAAACAACCAAATGGCGGCATGCTCAGAAACCCGAACTTCCTTCCTCCTTTCTTATATATTTCCTAGCACATAAGATAAGGTTATAACCAGATGGCTGGAAAGGGGAAAGAATAAAATTAAAAGAGAGAATTTGTAACAGTTTTGCTGAATGGTGCTAATGTTTATTACTTTGATCACAATTGTCACATTGCCGATCACCATATTTACATATTCTTCTCGAGAAATGGGTTGAAGCACGCTGGAGTTAAGGACCGCATAATCGTTTGCTCCAATGCTTATTAAATAAACTGCTCTACCCAATAACGTCTTGGCTTCTGCGTCGCCTAGTTCTTCCCTAAACAACCTCGGCAAGTTCTTGAAAAAACTTAGTTGAGTTTTTAGGTCTGTCACCTGGAAAAAAAAATATGTATTTCAGAAAATATAATTAAAGCAAGGAGCCATTGCTAATGTGAAAGATCACATACAAATCCATGGCGAGTTTCAACAAGAGCACCAGCTCCTGCTGACGCAAAGTTTGCCCCATCAGTATAACGATGATAACCAGGATGTAGATACGGTTTAATTAATGGCAACTTTGCATACTCAGCTGTAACAAAGCTTTAGCAGTCAATTTAGCAATAATTAGGATCTAAAAGAAAATGAGATGCAGCAATATCTTACCAATGAAATCTGGGATTAGACGGCCATCAGAAAATCTACCGGTGGGGTAATTAAAGAAGGTTTTACCGTACGGACTAAAATTTGCCTGGTTATCGGTAGTAGTGTTGATATAGTTATTGTTTCCAGCATCGAATAGCGAATCCCCAAATATGAATAAGGCAACATGTTTTTCTGGCAGGCATATCTTTCCGTGGCAGTGGGTTGGAGCGAGAAGGGTTGCAAACAAAACTAAAAAACAGAAATTGAACATTAAACTCGCCATGTTAACTAGATGTTCAAAAACTCTTCTTTACTCACAGCTTCCACTCAAATGGAACAAACAGAAGGATACAAGAATGGAAAGAGAAAAATGGTTGGTAGTAGATCTGTGAAACAGAGGCAGCTAATTAAACATAGATAGTGAATCGCAAAAGCGGTACAAAAGGGGCCTCCTCTGTTCTTTCTTTGGGTGTACCGAAAGCAAACAGAGAGAAAATAAGAGAAAACAATTGGGTCTGGGTCTGTGAGCAGAGAAAAGTTGAAGACCCAACAAGAGTGCTCAGTCTTGAAATGTGAGAGAGAGGTTCAGAAGCGGTGGGTGGACATTAAACTTCTCTTGGTGACTCTGTTTCGTCTGTTTCAGGGTGAGAGAGAGAGAGATAGGCAAATGAGACTCTGCTCTAAAAGGCTATAAATCTTTAAGGCCATTTTTAAAAATTATTAGCTATATTTAGAATTTGATTTTACATCTCTTTTGTCTCTTAAGGTTCTTTAAGGAAATGACTTGTGCAGCTACGCAAAGCCATTGCCATTTACATTGAAGGTGTCACATAACTACATGAGCATCATACGGTCATCGGATGGTGACTGATAAAACAAGAAGATGCACATTGAATAGGCCATTTATTAATTTCCTTTAACCTACATGGCTACTACGAAAGCAGGCTCACATGTAATGGAAAAGCTGTCGATAATGCTTGATTTGTCCTAAATGCAGATTAAGGATAACGTGCAGCCGAAATGGTGCTGCGAAGGACTTGAATTCAGGTGTGTTTGGGAAATGTTTTCAAGAGGAGAAATGACAAAAAGTGAGAAAGTAAAATAAGTTTAAAATTTTTTGTTATTGAAAAGTGAACAAAAATTTGTTGATGTGTGGAAAAAAGTTCAGTATTTTTGATAGCTCTGAAACCAAGTATGAACCCGATTTGATGCTGCATTCGAAGGACTCGTAGCTGTCAAACCACAGTATGATCCCGAAATGTTGCTGGAAGTGCGAATGACTTGTAGCTGTCAAACCACAGTATGATCCCGAAGAGAGCAACTTCTATACGGTCTTGGCATAAACCAAGGCTTTTGTGCCTTCTAATAAGAGAGTGACACATCAGCTTAAAACAAAAAAATAAAATGCTATCAAAACACCAGATCTCTTCTATCTTTCAACTCTTTTGAGAGACAAATAGCCACCGTTAGAGCAGCCCAAGCCGGACATTGGATGCCGGACCCTGCCGCCGCCGCCGCTACCACCACCACCGCCTAGAAAAGCCCCACCGCACAGAAAAACCTCCACTGCCCAGAACAACCCCACAACTAGGCCGAACCCTACGCCGCCCATGCCTGAAGCCGCCCAAGCTCTGAGAATCCGCCCAAGCCGCCCAAACCTCTCCCTCACTCCCACCCTTCTCCCTACATACGGCGGCCTCACTGCTAGGAAACATGGCAGCCATGAGAGGGCGCCACGTCGCCACCTAATAGCGCGGCCAGATCTAGCTAGCGACTGCGCGCTGCGGCTAGATCTAGCCGCGCGCAACAACCTTCTCTTGCCTCTTCGCCGGAGGTTTCAAAGGAGGAGATGGCGGTGGGGTTTGGCACGATCAGACGTGGGCGGCATATCCCGGTGTGGTTAGTGGCTCCTGACGTGGATAGCGGCACGAAGAACGACTTGTTGATGGAGGTGATCACGTTCTTTATCGGAGATTTTAGAGGGGGCAATGGGGTTCGGCGCGATCGGCTCCCGACGTGGACGGCAGCTCCTGGTGTTGGTGGTGGATCTTAGCGTGGGCGGAGACACCCGGCGTGGACGGCGGCATGGGTGGTGGTGTGAGCAGTGGGTGGGCGGTGGGTCAAATGGAGAAGAGAAGTTTCTTTTCTTTTCTTTTTGTTTGAGAAGGGAAGAGAAGGTTTAATCGGGTGTTTTAGTGTTTTTTGATTTGGTGTAATATACTTATATGTCGATTGCTTATTGGTGGGCACAAATGGCATAATTTGTGCCATGACCTTATTGAAGTTATTCTCGATCCCGAAATGTTGATGACTTGTAGCTGTCAAACCACAGTATGGTCCCGAAATGTTGCTGGAAGTGCGAATGACTTGTAGCTGTCAAACCACAGTGTGAACTCAAAATGTGAGATTCATACATAAAATCTACAGATCTAATAATAATTTTAAAAAGTATATAAAAAAAAACCATAAAAAGAAAGGTATCATTGTAAGAAAATCTCATATATGGTATGACCTATATGTCACATGTGTATATAGTTTATTATCTTTAATAATAAAGATTACGGTATATGGTAATTTATTCCACAATATGCTAATTAAGGTTATGAAATCAACTGTAATTGTAAATTGATCTAATTACAATTAAATTGATTTTATATCAAATCAATTTATTCCTTGATGAGAAGAATAATTGAAGTATATAATTAATTGACGGTCCCTAACCTAGCCTATAAATACATAGCCTGTGTATTCCATCAATAAGAATTAAGGTTGGGAATAGGTCAGAAACTACCTCGTTATAATATTTTATTTCAAATTGCTAGAGGCTGTTGGTTCTACTGTTGTGAGAATTTTTTTTTTCTTGACTTTAGCAAAGATGGCAGGAAGTATTTATAATCTTAATTTTCGCTGCTATATGTTATTAGCATTTGATTATTTAAAGTTATATCTAACATGTGGTATCAGAATCTTTTTTAGGCTATTTTGCTCAGTATTAAGTTTGTTATTATTCTTAATATGCCTGAATATGTATTATTTTTATTTGTTCATATTTTGGAGTGTTTTGTACCAAGGTTTGAAGCAAACCCATTGTGAAACTGTAAGGGGTTTGAAGCAAACCCACTGTGCAAACTCACATTTGGAGCCGTCGACCCGTCAAGAAAACCCATAAGGAGTGAAACCCATCGCAAGGAGCGATGTCATTGTCGCATAAGGAGAGGCCACTGGCCTCTACACGTTCCTATGACCGGCCCCGTGACAGCTGCGGCAGCCCTTGCGGGTTTTGGGTGAACGACATGGCTTGCTGGGCGGTGGCTTTTCGTGGCCGCCGCATGAAGTGATCGGCAGGGTTTGGGCTGAACGGTAGTTCTGTACGCCGCATAAGGTTGAGCGGCAGCCCTGGTTGCTGCCAGCGGCGTTTTGCTGCATGTAGTGAGCGGCGGCCCATACGGGCCTCCTGCGATGGACAATAGCAGTAGTCCTATATGGGCTGCCTTTGGGCTGGGCGAAACGATGATCCCGCTCTGGTCGCTGCGGTCGTTTGGCCATTGAGCGGCGGCCCTAGTGGCTGGCGCTGAGGTTTAGAATAATGGGTCAAGGGTTTTGGATTTCCTGGTAGGGTTTCTAATCCAAGACCCAATCTAGTAAAAAAAAAATAATAATTGGATCATTAAGTGGGCTGATCCGCTTGGGCCAACCCAATATAGTAGCCGATCCAAAAGAGCATTGGCCTGACGTGAAAGTGGACTAACCCAATTTTAAGACTCTATCCGGATTGCAAAAAAAGAAAAAGAAAAAAGGGAGCCTTTTTGGGTGCATGTGGATTTCGAACTTAGGTTCTCCAATAAAGATTAGTCTAAGACCATCATGTTATGCTTCAATTTATGTTTTAGTGCTATAGTTTTATTTAATTTATAATTGACACTGTTCTGAAGCTATAACTATTTGATGCTTATCCTATGAATGTTTTTTTTTTTAATATAAATATTTTATGAAAGTATTATGCTATGAGATATTTTGTGATCAACATATAGATGAAGTTTTCTGATGCTCTTATAAAATAGTGAAAATCAAAGTGACTTAGGAATAGCCACAACATCCCAAGTCATGATGATAATCACATGAAGAAAATTTTGTAAAACTTCATAAAGGTTAATATTGTTTAGTATATATTATTGTGTGATGCTTAGACATGAGAATAATTAATTGAGCCATAAGTGTTGGTGATTGTTTGTGGTACTATTCCAAAATGCAATATCTAGGAAACTTTTGTTTAAGAAAAGTCTTGAAATTTAAAAGTGTCCGATGTGACCCCTCACTTACTTGAGAACTTAACTGATTGTGTTTTGAGAATATTGTTTACCCCACCTTCATATTGGTTTGTTTATTATTCTTGGTAGATGTTAATGAAGTAGTAATTATCATAATATTTTTGAGAAAGCCACAACATCCTGATTTTATAATGATAATTGCATCAAGAATATATACGTGAACTTCATAAGAAAAATTAATATCGTGTTATAATTAATTCATAAATTTAATTGCTAATCCCCACATGGACGTTTTTATTTTTATGATTTAATAAGAATAAGATAGTAAATTTAACATTAAAAATAAAATTTCTCTTGTTTGCCCACAGGTACAGAGAATTTTGTTTATTAATGTTTAAATTTATTAGTCCTATTAATAAAGAATAAATTTCATACGTGATGTAACCTTTGCCTACAGGTAGAGTCTATGACCTAGCCTGTGTATTCTATCAATACGGCTTAAGATTGAGAATAGGTCAGGAGATATCTTTCTATAATATTTTATTTCAGATTGCTAAAGCCTGTTTCGGTTCTACTGTTGTGAGATTTTTTTTTTTTCTTGACTTAAACAAAATAGCTGGAGGTATTATAATATTTAATTTCCGCTACTATATGTTATTAGCATTTGATTATTTAAAGTTATATCTAACAATCATTTCTCATTCTCATATATATATATATATATATATAATGTATATATATATATATATATTAATGAGAAAGATGCAGGGCATCCGCTGTAACCATGCGTTTATCATGTATCTGTAAATGTATTCAATTATTTGTTATGAATTCTCGATCTTCCACAAACAGGGAAATCCAGTGAATGCTTTCTCATTGAACGGAACAACATTTCCTCTCATAGATGCAAAAGAAGCGACGAAAGGCTGGAAGGACTGCGGTGACTTACAAATTCCGCCATTTAAATAATTTTAACTTTAAAAGAAAATATTGACGAGCATATAAAATTTCAAAATTCTCGTTGTACGGTAGATTTTGCAGTGATCATGGTTGCCTAGACAGCAGTTCACTGAATGAAAAGATTGTGCTATGTGAGATTACTCTGATGGAGATTCTCAGGCCAGTAGAGCTGGTGCACTTGGATCGACCTTGAAAAACGAACAACCTGATGATTATTCTGATTTCGTATCTCATGAAATCCATTTGATGCATTTGGCCAATGGAGTCACAAGTGACCACCTGGTTTTTTTTTCTTTGATATTTTAGGAATTATTTTTAAATGTGACACAGGTCATATTGATGCTGATGTAACACATCAATCAATTATGTCAATTATAGAATAATGCTACATTTTTAATTTTTTTTGTCTAATTTTATTCAATTTTATATACGTGACTTTTTTGTTTTTTAAAAAAGTTTGCGTTTGTATTTGTAAGCTTATTTTTATCTATATATACAAAGTTGAATGAAGTTAGACAAAAAAATTAATTAAAAATGTAGCATAACCCATTTTTATAACTGCATACACTAATTTGTTTCTTTTTTTTTCTTCAATAAAGTATAATTGTTGACATATTTCTAATGCAGATGAATATATTGATTAGTGAAATATATAAGTCAGACAAAATGATTGCCAGTGGGATTATCCCACTATACATACAATTGGGGATTCATCCGTAAACCTAATTTTCAAGGTAAAATGGCAAAGATTAAACATTAAGTAGTAAATTACACACTAAGAAACCAAAAAACTCATATTCCTAAATAAACTCTTCATCCAAGACCCAGTAATCCTATCAATTAATGCTAACGATTGGAGATAAGACTGATCAAACGCAACAACCTGATAATGATAAGGATCACAGCCACTTCAACTTAATCGTCAGTTATCTCTTTCCAAATATTGCTCAAAGGAATTCTCCCACTCCTGGTCGTTTCAATCATGCCTATCAGTGTGACACCTCTCAACTTGCAGCTTTTATTGGCAGATCTTCATCACTGCCAGATTAATTCCACAACGGGGTATGTCTGTTTCTTGGCTGTATAAATCTTCTTGCTTGGAGCTCAAAGAAACAACCAACCTGTCCCATTCCAATACTTTGGCTGCAGTCTCTTTTGGGGAACGGAACTTGGTATTCATCTTCCTTGTGCATGTGATAATATTGGTCCCACCTATGACCTACCTCACGTCAATTCTTATTTTTATGCTTGCACTAAGCATATTGAGATAAATTATCACTTTGTACACCAAAAACTTGTTGAACTAAAAAGAGTGCAAACCCAAGTGTAAGAATCTCGATAAGTACGAGATCGATCCACAGGAAATAGTAGACATTAAGTAAAAAAATCCTGTTATGGTGCAGAAAAATAAATTGAATTGTTTTCCACTTATAAAATGGAGCGATGGAGATGATTAATTATAAAAAAAAAATAAATTTAAAACAACTAAACTAAATTAATTAAAAAAAGAATTTGAAAAAATTGATAAAAAACACTAAGGCTTAGAGATCTACCTAACATTCTATTATATGCTGACCTCAACGTGAGTCGAGTTTGAGGGAGCGTATTGGAGGTAAGATTAATCAAATGCAACAACCTGATAATGATAAGGATTAACTCAAGCTTAACAACAAATCCACTTCAACTTAATCTTCAGTTGTCTTTTTTTCTTTCTATTCATTCAGTTGTATTATTTGAATTCAAATGCATTCATCTTGTGGCTACTCTAATGCATTCATGTTGGAAAGATAAACCAAACACAAATATAAATACAAAGCACTACACTATGCTTTGAGTAGGCACTACGATCTGCCTAAGGCCCCAATTAATGTAAATTCATAAAAAATTTTAAACATAAAACAAATATTTAAAGCCCTAACTAGAGTCAATATTTCTTAATTAAGGCTCCTAATTATGGTAAATAAATAATTAAATATAGAAATGCTACATTCTTCTCTTGTCCTTCTTCCATCATTCTATTTTTTAAAATTATCATTAAATCTATGAGTTCTATGTAGGTCCACATATGAGACCCACAGATCCAATAGTAATTTTAAAACATAAAAAGACGAGAGAAGGATACGGCCCATACGGATAAATGTTGTAGCATTTTCCAATTAAAATTTTGGATGTGGTACAATATGACTGAAATTCTAAAAAAGAAAAAAATCACATTCTCAACTATGTTATACCATATCATTTTGTAAGGTTTTTTTTTTTTTTTTTTTAAATTTAAGATATTTTATAAGCATAATATTTCCCTTTTTATAGTGACATAACTCCACGTAGGAGGATCAACCAAAGGCCACTTGGAGTTGGACCAAGTCCCCCTAATTTTTTTTTTTTTTCACTTACACAAAAAAAAAAAGATTTAAATTGACTCCAATTGCAACTCATTACTCTGACATTGAAAATAATGATAATGACATTCAAATATGTAATATAACAATTATTGATGAAGAATTAAACTAGCCCTGAACACACAAATACACTTTATTACATTATACTAGCAAATCCCTCACCATATGCACTGAGTTTCGTCGAATTCGCAACTCACAAAGTTAGCATAGCATAGAGCGCTCGTTAGAATCAACATTAAGATGCAGCAATAAACCCTATATCTACATTCATTAGAGTTCAAACAGAGCTTTGAGATTGTAAGGTGCAGTAACATTGGGAGTTCCGCTCCACATTAGCTTAGCGAATTGCTGGTTTGCCCTTTCGGTCGGATGAGCAAAGTCAAAGAACACATATTCACGAGCATTCACACATAACTCATACGTCTCCTCGGACCTCTTTGCTCCACGGCCCCTCCACAGCTATTTATTCCTCTGTATGGACCGCTTCCACAGCATGCAAACCACCCTTCCTTGAACCCTTCACAACATAGTTATAGCAAAGATGCTATTATTCTATCACATTGGGATATAAAATAAAATAAAATAAAATAAAATTATCAAAGATAAAGTTTATTCGGTACGATAAAAAGGGCAGCATGCACATACCATATTCTGAAGGGTTATTTATTCTTTCACTAAAAGCAGTGTACCAATTAGCTATTGAATATTTAAATCCATTGAGTTGACCCTCTAGCTTCTCGAGGGCTTCAGGAAAAGCTTTATTATGCAGTTTTGCTAGGTCTGTATACGTACGTAAGTTCCTCTTCGCATGTACCATTATTTTCCGGTTTTGGGATTCTCGTGCTTGGGAGACAACCCAATGGCGGCATGTTCAGAAACCCGAATTTCCTTCCTCCTTCCTCATATATTTCCTTGCGCATAATATACGGTTATAACCAAGATGGAAAGGGAAAAGAAAGAAATTTGTAATAGTTTTGTTGAATGGTGCTAATTTTTATTACTTTGATCACAAT